>OZ012739.1:282603969-282674135 GCA_963859935.3 Lathyrus sativus | reverse complement strand
GATCGTTTCCTTTCCCTCTCTCTGAGATAAATAACAAACGGTGGCGACTCTTCTGTCCTTGCCGGCCCCTCTTCGTAGCGATGCGACAACAGTGCACATAAATATTTTTATGAGTGAACACAAATGGATTACTTCAAGAAACATACTCATTGCGTTAAGATTATCATTTAAAAACAAACAAGTTCTACATGCAAACAATGCTTTAACAAACAATGAAAGTACAAATGAAAATGCAGTAAAGAAAGCTCCAAATTGCCATTGTTGAGGAGGTTTGACTCTGTCTGGACTCATTGCTTCTGACAAGGTCTTCACAGTGTGATTGCTCACTTGGAAGACTTCATTTGATGTGTAGACCATTTTCTGTGAACGTGATAACCCTTGAATCGATTAGATCGCACCTGATGCTTCAGAGCTCTGCAATCTTCGATTGAATGGTCGGGTGCCCCTGAATGAAACTCACATCTTACAGTTACATCATAACCTGGTGACAGCTGGCCAGGAGCATCGAAACTCCTTAACTGAATTAAATGATGTTTGAGAAGCTCAGGAAATAACTGTGTATACAGCATGTGGATGGCATCAAGCTTCCTTTCAGGCTTCTTCGGGCTTTGATGTTTCTTCTGGGGATGGTTTTGATTTAGGCACCCAGCCTGTCCAGACACTTTCCTCTTCAAATCTGGTCAAGGAACAGACAACAGTTATGGACATGGAGATTCTGGGACCCAATATTATGGAATAGTCCCCTGTTCTGAAGTTGACTCTGGAGGAAGAAGAGTAGCACCCATCTCTTTTGCCATAGTTGGAGTAGGATCACCCTGTGTGAACTTGATAGCCTTTGAATCAATGAGCTCTTGGACCTTGTATTTGAACTTCGTACAATCTTCGATACTATGACCAGGTGCCCCAGAATGGAAATCGTACCTAGCCTTGACATTATACCTTGGGGGAAGCTTTGCGGGAGGAGGTCCCAGAGTAACGGGCTCAATTAGCTGAAGTTTGAGCAGGTGCTAGAGTAATTATGCATACGGCATCAGAATCGGATCAAACTTCTTTGCAGGCTTCCTTGGACTTGGTTCATACCCTCTTCCCCTAGGACGGGAAAGTTTTGGAACCTCAGGTTACAGATGAGATTCACGAGGTAGCTCATGATTTGGGAGAGATCCTACAGGAGAGGGAGGAGCAACCACTTCTGTTGCAGCTTCAGGCATAAGATTGTCTTCTTTTCTCAACACCGATCTCAGGACTTCTATAACCAAACTAACCTGAGTCTTCAATTGATGGACTTCCTCCCTCAATTATTTCTGACCCTGGAACAAGGCTTGTATGTCCACCATGAATTTCCCCATCTGGCTTCTGACTTCCATCAATTCTGCTTGCCTTTGTTCCATGATCAAATTCTAGCTGCTTTGAGTAGGATACCGCTGAGAAAAGTCAAGTTTTCAATTCTGAAGAAAACCATATCAGGATAAGAATTACTAGCCTCAAACACCTGTTATTCACATGATTATGAAAATGCAATTCAAATTCCATGTTTTATCATTTCCAGGGGTAATCTACACCTTGATTCATGTTTTACCATCAATAAACACAAAAGATGGATAGAACACTAGAAGAAATAATTATATAATAGCAGAGAACTCAGAAGAAAACCGGATAAACCTCCATTGTCTCGAAGACTGTTTCTTACAATAGATGTGCTCAAATAAAGAGCATCGGCGATAGCTTCAAGAGCGGGAACGTCCATAGATTCATGGAAGGGTACCTGATTCCTGACTGGGATATCCAATATAAATGGGAATTCCTTCAAATTAAAGGCTAGTTGATAATCTCTAGACACGAAGTACCCTATAGAAGGATCACAGAATTATGGTAATGTATGAATAACTATCCTTTCCTATTCAACGATGGTATGGAGCACGCCTAAGATCTTCACATAGTCTTCCTCGAAAGACTCTAAATTACTCTTTTGTAGCTGACGGCAGCATTCCTACCAGTGTCCATCTCTGCAGATCTTCAACAACTAGAATCAAGGATAAGATACAAACCCTGGAAATAAATAGACATAAATGTTATGATGCAGCTATGATGCGATGCAAATGCAAAGACACAGGATCAAGGTTGCCACGTATTCTAAATAATCGTTGTGCTGCTGATGGGATAGGTTCAACACTCTGCTTCGACAAGAATACCAGGATACCAAAACGCCATAACACCATAATATCAGAAGTCCAGAATACCATAATATAAGTCCATAAGAAAATCATAATACTGAGTAGGTTGAAGGTCAAGGTTTCCTGCAAACCCATCCCCTCTCACATGCGGGTTCTAGCCTTGGAAAAAGCAACCTAGCAGGTCCTCAGTATCACAGTCTCTCAGGTTAAGAAATTATGATACGTTCACCATTTCTGGTTTAGCATCATCATCAATCGAGGAGACCTCAACGGATTTCCCATGAATGGTCTCCAGATTCATAAGCTCCCAAAGGAACACCCTGGCTACTGTATAAACATACAGGACAGAGCATCTCCCAAGAAAACCTCGTCTGAATGCGAAGTCAAGTCAATAATATGTGTCAAATGCCATGCAAGTCAACAAGGGCTCGCTCTAATCCTATGTGTGCACTCAAGCCTGGGTAATGGGCTTATCTCTCATGGAACTATCCCCCAACAACACAATAGCAGGAGAATAATATGACAACGGTAATCAAATAAATGAAAGAGAATGCGATAAAAGCATTAAATAAAATAAATAAAAGCATAAAGAAAAACACCCAACAAAAAAGACACAGAGAAGTGCTAGGATTGACTCTCATAGGGAAGCATTTCCCCAGCAGAGTCGCCAACTGTCGCAACGCGAAAAAACAACCGACAGAAAAATAGAGTCGCCACTGAACTTTATTTATCCCAACAGGGAAAGGGAAACATCGAGAAAACCTCAAAAGGGAGAAGACATGGTCTCGTAACCAAATCCTGGGTTCGGGAGTCGATTAAGCGGGAGGAAGGTATTAGCACCCCTCGCGTCCGTTGTACTCAACGAGATCCATTCTTGTTGTTCTAAGGTGTGTTAATTTAAAGCTTAATGCTAAACGGAAACTAAACAAAAGGTGAATCGACAAAATATCCCAGTTCTATGCCTATGTATTCCCTCGTGCAATGGGAAAGTCAGAGTCAACGTAGTTCGGAGGACTACGGGTGATTGAGGGGATTGTGCTTGCTGTAACACCCTTTTCTACCCCACAAATATTACGCTAAAAATAACACAGATTTCAGAGTAAAAATATTTAACTCAATAAAAATCACCTCAAAGGGCGTACATTTTCTCAATGTCTCAAAATAAGTCAAAGCTCCATAACACACGGCTTTTCCCAAAATACATCAAACTACACAAAACAGCGGAACTCAATGCATAAATCAAGGTTTTTCCTCATAAGGGAAAGTTAGAAAAATAACTCAACGGTATAAAGTTTAACCCAAGGAACCCAACCCGATGTTACATATCAGAGCAAGACCCTCTAAATTAACTAAAACAGCTAACAACTCAAAAACTTCAAAAATACTCCTCGACGGCATCCACGGCTAAACTTGGTCATCTGCACGTTATCCACGTGGAGGTAACATTCAAACAGGCAGGGTGAGTAAAATAATTCATAATCATCGATGTATAACAATCAACATGTAAAACATCGTCATAATCATATTCAACA
The DNA here is from genome assembly GCA_963859935.3 of Lathyrus sativus. Classification (NCBI taxonomy): domain Eukaryota; kingdom Viridiplantae; phylum Streptophyta; class Magnoliopsida; order Fabales; family Fabaceae; genus Lathyrus; species Lathyrus sativus. Next base: position 282,670,432 of record OZ012739.1, on the reverse strand, counting down.
CATTCATATCCTTCAATATGCCCCAAAGGTCACAACATCATAATTCATACAAAAAGACTCATAAATGCAATGCGACAAGACTCAATGCACGTGGTACCAATCATCACAACACGATGGACACTGGGCCATCAACCCTCCATAGATCCCCATCAATAGGATCGATTCTACTTGAGAACTAGAGCACATCAATATACTTCACATCCGCACAGTGGGATTGAAACCAAAGTAATCGAGGTCCTGAACCGAAGTCCGGATGCACATGAATGCATGACGCACACGTCACAAATCATCCTCATAATAACATCATAGGTGCATCATCATTCATCATATTCATCATTATCAAACATCATAGCTCATCATCATAATCATCATCATACATCATGTCATCATAGCTCATCATAATACTCAATCTCACACATCATGTCATCATATAATTCATCATAATAATCATCAAATGCCATGTCATCATATAATTCATCATAATAATCATCATACGTCATGTTATCATATAATTCATCATAATAATCATCATGCATCATGTCATCATATAATTCATCATAATAATCATCATATGTCACTTCATCATATAATTCCTTATAATAATCATCATATGTCATGTCATCATATAATTCATGTATAAATCACATAGTGCTCATAGTCTTACTCATATTAACCCATCATATTATCACATATTAATTCATAATATTATCCCATATTATCTCATATTAATTCATCAAATTATACTCACGGTAATCCTCATACTATCACCCATTAATGACATAAACCTCACTGTCATACTCATGTTAACTCATCACAGGAATCACATAATCAAACATCACAGCATCGTTGTATATGATCAATATTCACGAAACTCTTCTACATTCACTGGCATGTTCTCTAGGCGAGTCTGGGGCGAGTTTCTTCGCTAGGCGAAGGACTCTTCGCTAGGCGAGTTTGGAAACACATGGTTCGCTAGGCGAAGCTTTCTTCGCTAAGTGAACTGGGCGATGACAGCAAATTCTGCTAGGCACCATAACTGATTTCTACCCAAAAACCCCTACGATTCACTTACCCAATGCCCCCAAAACATCCCTAAATCATCCCTAAGGTCCTACGGCGACAAAGGCACAAAACATACGGTTCATTAGGCTAATCCCGGAACATATTCAACTCTAAATTACAATTTCCCTACAATTGCCCTGAAGGCATCATAAATTCTCATATCACATATCCCTATCCCTTACAGTCGGACATATAATAATCTAAGGTTTCGACCACGAAGGCCTACGGTTTCCTAATTCTTATATTTCACATCAAACAGGTAAGAATACTAACCACTAGCCATAACCTTAGAGTCTTATCAATTTCCCTACTTTACCACATCAACCCAAAATCCCTTAAATCTTAAATCAACCATAAACACATCGAAAGGCATACATGGAAAATCATGAAAAGCTATACTCCTCATACCTTAAACGTTGATTCAAAGCCTTCACGAATCTGTCAGGGAATCTTTCAAGCTTCCGCCTCCAATTTCCTCTTCAGAGTTCTCTTGGCCTCAATTCTTCATGGTTAACATAAAATGAACCCTAAAACCCTTCGGAACTCTCTTTTTGTTAAACCTAGACTTGGGCCAAATAATTGGGCTTTCTCCATTATACCCTCACTTACTCCTCTCAATTGTCCCAATTACCCTTCTTTCACTATTATTTATTTTAATCAATAATAATACTAATATTCTCATATAGTATACTATTAATTACATAGATAGTCCAAAAATGCATAATTCCCAACAATCCACAAAACCACTGAAAACCACCAAAATACGAATATTCTCGATTAAATAAATAAATTAAAATATTCCAATTAAATTTGGGGTGTTACAACTCTCCCCCACTTAAAAGAATTTTTGCCCTCGAAAATTACCTCAAGAAAACAGAGTCGGACGACTCCCTCAACTGATCTCCACACTCCCAAATGCAACTTCCTCTAGTTGGTCCTCCTAAAACTACCTTTACTAAGGCAATCTCTTTACCTCAAAGTTGCTTCTCGTTCATCAATCGAAACAAGCAACGCCTCACAATCAAATCATCTCTCACTTGTACACCATCCATCCGAATCAATGTACTTCTTCAACTTAGGCACATGAAACACATCATGCAATTTCATCAATGACATCGGTAAAATAGTCTAACATGGTACTTCTCCCATGCTTTTTTTGCGCTACTCTGATACAGACCAACAAAACATGGTGTGAGCTCCTGAGACTCCCAAGCTCAGCCAACACCAGTTACCATTGTAACTCTTAAAACACGTCTTTTCTTGGATCCTCTTGATCCTTTCATTCGTCTTTTGCACAATCTCAGGTCCGAGTACAAAACTCTCGCCTGATTCATACCAACACAAAGGAGTCTTACACCTCCTACCATACAAAGCCTCATACGATGCCATTCCGATACTAGAATGATAATTGTTATTATAGGTAAACTCAACCAACGACAAATCACTATCCCACGGTCCACTTTGATCCAACACACAAGTTCTCAGCAAATTCTCTAAAGATGAATAGTTCTCTCTCTCTGTCCATCCGCCTGCAGATACTAGGCATAACTCAATCTCAACATGGTACCCAAAGCGTCTACAAACTCTCCCAAAATCTCGGTGAAGATCTCTAATCTCTATCTGACACAACACTCGACGGTATCTTATACAACTTCGCAACTCCCTTAATGTACATCACATCTAGCTTCAACATAGAACGATTAATCCTCATTAGCGAGAAATGAGCTGATCTAATCAATCCATCCACAATTACCCAAATTGAATCATGTTCATCTCACAGTCTTCGGCAAACCCGACACAAAATCCATGGAAATACCATCCTATTTCCACTCTGGAATATTCAACGGTTACATAAGACCCAACGATCTCTAATGTACGATCTTCGATTTTTGACAAGGCTAACCATCGTATACAAACTCAACCACTTCTTTCTTCATCCCTGACCACCAAACCATTCCATCAAATCCTGGTACCTCTTCATAGCACCGATACAGATACTCAATCCACTTAGGTGTCCATCCTCAAGAATACTCTTATCCAACTTACAATGTCAGGAACACAAACTTTATCATAACATCTCATGATACCATTTCCCTTAATCCGAAAATCAGCTCTTCGACTTTGATTCATCAAATTCAACCGATCTAACAACTCGAATCAGAATTCTGAACTCCTCGAATCTCATCAAGAATGTCAATAGTAAGCCTCAACATACAAAGCTTAACTCCATAAGAAGCCTCTTCACAGACCAAACTCATATCCCGAAATTGCTCAATCAGTGCTAACTCTTTTACCTTCATCATCGGTATAAGCAAAGAGTTCCAAATCAATGCATCAGCCACCACGTCTGCTTTACCCGAATGGTAATTCAACCCAAAACCATAATCCTTCGGAAGTCCCAATTATTTCCTCTGCCTCATATTTAACTCTGTCTAATCAACCAAATACTTTAAGCTCTTAAGATCACTAGACATCTCAAATCTCAAACCACACAATGAAGCCTCCAAAGCTTCGGCACAAACATAACAACAACTAACTTTAAATCATGCTTCAGATAATCCATTTTATGCACTTTAATTTGCCTTAAAGCATACCTTAAAACTCGTTGATTTTGTACTAATATACCTTCCAATCCCCTCAACAAAGCATCACAATATACAACAAATAGCTCTGCCGGATTCGGAAAAATCAAAACGTGAGCTGCTGATAGCCTCCCTAAAAGCTCTTGAAAATTTCTTCACACTTTGCATCCAAAACAAAATCCTGAACCTTCCTAGTCTACCGCATCAAAGGCAAAGATAACTTGGAAAATCCTTCAATGAATTCCAATAACAATCTGCCTACCCAAGAAAACTTCTAATTTCAAATACAGGTTTTTGGAGCTCCCCCATTGCGATACAGCTTCAACCTTTGACATATCAACCGCAATAACTCTACTTGAGATCACATGACTAAGGAACTTACTTCCTCCAACCAAACTCACACTTTGACAGTTTTGCATACAACTTCTTCCCTCTCAACACTAATAACAACAATTTCAGATGCTCAGCATGATCCTCTTTACTCTTTGAATAATACCAAAATATCATCGATTAACACAACCATCAACTCGCTCAAATAAGTATAGGAAATCCCGTTCATATACTCCACAAACCCACATGGTGCCTTAGTCACCCCAAATGGCACTACGAAATACTCATCATGTTCATACCTTACTTTAAAAGCAATCTCCTGAATATCCTCAGCCTACACATGAATCTGATGATACCCAGATCTCAAATCCATCTTACCGAACACACTTGTAACAACCAACTGAACCATCAAGTCATCAGTCCTTGGAAGTGAACACTTATCTTGATAGTCACCTTGTTCACTTGTCTATAATCAACACAAAGCCTTACAGAACCTTCTTCCTTCATAATCAACAAAACTGGTGCATGCCACGGTGACACACCTGAACGAAAGAATCTCTTCTCAAAACAATTCTTCTAGTTGACTCTTCAACTCTTTCAATCCCAATGCAGACACACAACATGGAACCATCAATACCGGACTAGTTCCAGGAACTAAGTAGATCGCAACTCCACCTCACATTCCGGTAGTAAATCGCGTATCTCATCAGGAAAAACCTTCGGACAATAACAATTAATTGGCAAACCACCAACTTCCCCACTTTCATCCATACTCACAGTTTCCATCAAAATAAACATCTCGGCGTCATCCTACACCGACTCACCAAAATAATTTGTAAGCACTTAGCTTAACTCAAAACAATTTACTGCTCACGCCATCTAAGCTTGCAAGACACGTCTATCCCCTCCAACATGACTCCATCAACTATCAACAAGAGATTAAGGGTGATCAGTTCCTCAAGTTGTCAATAGACAGTCGAAAATCATGATGGGGCATAAACCATCTTTACCAAACTATAAGAGCGTCCAACTACACACTGAGCTGCCACTCTACACTTGCAGCATCCTGGAGAAGCACAACTTCTCCCCCACTTGTTTCATTCCCACAACTGCAGGCAAAGGTTAGAACACAAACATGTAACAACAATGTTTTCACACACATGTAGTATACAAGGGAACAAAGAACATTAGACAACTTGGCCGGACGGGCCGACCTGCTCTGATACCACTAATGTAACACCCTTTTCTACCCCACAAATATTACGGCAAAAATAACACAGATTTCAGAGTAAAAATATTTAACTCAATAAAAATCACCTCAAAGGGCGTACATTTTCTCAATGTCTCAAAATAAGTCAAAGCTCCGTAACACACGAGTTTTCCAAAAATACATCAAATTACACAAAACAACGGAACTCAAAGCATAAATCAAGGTTTTTCCTCATAAGAGAAAGTTAGCAAAATAATTCAACGGTATAAAGTTTAACCCAAGGAACCCAACCCGATGTTACATATCAGAGCAAGACCCTCTAAATTAACTAAAACAGCTAACAACTCAAAAACTTCAAAAATACTCCTCGACGACATCCACGACTAAACTTGGTCATCTGCACGTTACCCACGTGGAGGTAACATTCAAACAGGCAGGGTGAGTAAACCAATTCATAATCATCGATGTATAACAATCAACATGTAAAACGACGTCATTATCATATTCAACACATTCATATCCTTCAATATGCCCCAAAGGTCACAACATCATAATTCATACAAAAAGACTCATAAATGCAATGCGACAAGACTCAATGCACGTGGTACCAATCATCACAGCGCGATGGACACTGGGCCATCAACCCTCCATAGATCCCCATCAATAGGATCGATTCTACTTAAGAACAAGAGCACATCAAAATACTTTACATCTGCACAGTGGGATTGAAGCCAAAGTAATCGAGATCCTTAACCGAAGTTCGGATGCACATGAATGCATGAGGCACACGTCATAAATAATCCTCATAATAACATCATAGGTGCATCATCATTCATCATATTCATCATCATCAAACGTCATACCTCATCATCATACATCATCTCATCATAATACTCAATCTCACACATCATATCATCATATAATTCATCATAATAATCATCATACGTCATGTTATCATATAATTCATCATAATAATCATCATATAATTCCTCATAAGAATCATCATACGTCATGTCATCATATAATTCACGTACAAATCACATAGGGCTCATAGTCTTACTCATATTAACCCGTCATATTATCACATATTAATTCATAATATTATCCCATATTATCTCATATTAATTCATCAAATCATACTCGCGATAATCCTTATACTATCACCCATTAATCACATAAACCTCATTGTCATACTCATGTTAACTCATCACATGAATCACATAATCAAACATCACGGCATCGCTGTATACGATCAACATTCGCGAAACTCTTCTACGTTCGCTGGCATTTTCTTTAGGCGAGTCTGGGGCGAGTTTCTTCGCTAGGCGAAGGACTCTTCACTAGGCGAGTTTGGAAACACATGGTTCGCTAGGCGAAGCTTTCTTCACTAAGTGAACTGCGCGATGACAGCAAATTCTGCTACGCACCAGAACTGATTTCTACCCAAAAACCCCTACGATTCACTTACCCAATGCCCCCAAAACATCCCTAAATCATCCCTAAGGTCCTATGGCGATAAAGGCACAAAACATACGGTTCATTAGGCTAATCCCGGAACATATTCAGCCCTAAATTACAATTTCCCTACAATTGTCCTGAAGGCATCATAAATTCTCATATCACATATCCCTATCCCTTACGGTCGGACATATAATAATCTAAGGTTTCGGCCACGAAGGCCTAAGGTTTCCTAATTATTATGTTTCACATCAAACAGGTAGGAATACTAACCACTAGCCATAACCTCAAAATCTTATCAATTTCCCTACTTTACCACATCAACCAAAAATCCCTTAAATCTTAAATCAACCATAAACGCATTGAAAGGCATACATGGAAAATCATGAAAAGCTATGCTCCCCAATACCTTAAACGTTGATTCAAAGCCTTCACGAATCTGTCAAGGAATCTTTCATGCTTCCGCCTCCAATTTCCTCTTCAAAGTTCTCTTGGCCTCAATTCTTAACGGTTAACACAAAATGAATCCTAAAACCCTTTAGAACTCTCTTTTTATTAAACCTAGACTTGGGCCAAATAATTGGGCTTTCTCCATTATACCCTCACTTACTCCTCTCAATTGTCCCAATTACCCTTCTTTCACTATTATTTATTTTAATCAATAATAATACTAATATTCTCATATAGTATACTATTAATTAAATAGATAGTCCAAAAATGCATAATTCCCAACAATCCACAAAACCACTGAAAACCACCAAAACACAAATATTCTCAATTAAATAAATTAACTAAAATATTCCGATTAAATTTGGGGTGTTACACTCGCCAAGACTTCTCCGTATTGTGCCTACGTATCCTCATTCGGACGAGAATGAAGAAGTCAGAGCAGTCGTAGTTCGACCTACCACTGGTTGGTTGGTGTCGTTTATGAGCGATGCTAAACTCACGTTCCAGCAGTTAGGGTCGATGCCTGTTTGCGTAGAACGGAGGTAACATGCCATTTCTGAAAAAAGGTTTGGAAGGAAATCCCGAAGAAGAAAAATAGTTTGAGTTTGTTCAATGATTTTGGAGAAGTGGATTGGCTTTGTTTGTGACATGTATTGCACTAAAGTCTATGACATAGGAGCGAATACTTCTCGCTAACAATCCAAATGGCTCATGCACAAAGTACCCTAAGATAAGGTTAGAAATACATTCGCTCATCTTTTTCTACGTGCTTGAGGCTCGTGGCGCACGATACTCGTCGTATTTATTAAGTGTTTTAAATTTGTTTTGAGATGAGAAGAAAGAGGACTCAAAGGTTGAAAAGAAAGCAACTAAGGGAAACTAACTCCTGATGTTGTCATGCACAATGGTCCTAAGATTGGGATAGAAAGGGAACTCTACCTAATATTAGATGCAAAGAGATAGACCTAAGGTTAAGGTTTAAAAGGGACTATCTTAATTGTTATCATGCAAAGATTGACCTGAAGTTAGGCTGAAGAGGAGTAAGATGCATACACAATATCAAAATATAAATTAAACTGAAAAGTACACGGGTACCACAACAAATTTAATCGAATATAATCATAACGATATTAGATCGTCAAAAATTAGCACAAATTAAAAAAATTTGCTACTGCGTAAGCGGTCATCGCAAATCGAATCAAGAAACAACAAGGTAATAAAAAATCACAAATTGCAAATCAAGAAGCGAATCGGTAAGCACAAAAAGTGGATTGTTACTATGCTAAACCGTCGGACGCGTGTAAAATTGAAATACAAGGATAAATAAATATAGCACATTGCATGTAAACCGATAAAACCACCACAAACTTACTACACTTAACGTGATCATCGCAAGAGGGACCAAAAATGGTGCGGAAAAAACAAAAGGAATTTTAAAAGTGCTAATAAATTAAAATTAATAAAAAATCAACAATATTGCTAACGCAAAAAATGCGATCATCGCAACCAGATCCAAATCGTGCGGACATGAATTTATCAAAAGAAACGAAAAGAAAAAAGAATTTTAAATGTCATAAAAACTCAACAATGTTGTTAACACAAAAAAGCAATCATCGCAACTAGATCGAACTAACATCAATGTCACGCATCATGCACACCAATATGTATACAACATATCGACAAGATTCGATTCGAAAAATTAAAAAAAAAAACTAATATATATATATATATATATATATATATATATATATATATATATATATATATATATATATATATATATATATATATATATATATATATATATATATATATATATATATATATATATATATAAACGTAATAGTATGTTCTGGAAGAAACATATGTTTAACGTTCTGGAAGAAACATGCATGGCAGTTACTGTACTAATTTGATATGTTAGCAAGTTACCAATTATAATATGTATACAGTAACTCAACGTGCAGCTTTTCTTTTTTTTCCTGTTCTCTTTTTCTCATTCAGCGACATCAACAATATATAGGGAGCAAATTAGGTTTAACTTTAAATTACCAATAATGTCCTTAATACTCAATTTTAAAGCGCAAAATAAACTAATATTAATTATAATTAAATAGAATTTAAAACTATTAAAATAATTAAAATAAAATTAAAATTAAACTAATAATTCTATTTATTTATTCTAAATATTTAGACAAAAATGTAAAAATAATCGAAACTCAAATAAATAAAAGTCAGACGTCCAAGTGCTCGAAAAATAAACTGAGTATACCAAAATGATCAACGCGAAATATACGACTTGAAAAAATACAGCGTTTGGTCAGATTTTAAAATAATTTTTGACCCGTTAAAACGCTCGAACTGATCAAAATGCGACAAAAAATGGTCAAAAAATTAAAACGAACATGTTGGGTTAAATTACGTGAAACGTAGATCAATATAATTGACATATGTAAGTTTGATTTAAAAATTTTTTGTCCACTGATTTTACGCACCGTTGAGGTTCAGTTTGACCGTTCTATCTGTAAATCTGAGAAATTATTCTGGTGACATTTTAGGCACTATACGAGATAAAATGCGTGCTATGCAAAATAAAATTAAAGTCGGATGAATGAAAAAATTAAAAATTAAAATGCCCGAACAAAATCATGACTGAATAACCACACTTGACTTGAAACTGAAATTTCTGCCCTTGAGTGCACACTGATCCTCTTGAGGAATCATGACAAAGACGACCTTGATATTTGATGAGCCTCGATAAAGAAGATAATCATGACATTGGGAACTCACTATTTATCTCAACTCGAGTGCAATAGCCAAATAAATCACCTCTGAATATGGAAAACTCAAATCACAGGAAAATGCCTTGATCTCGTGTCTTTAGGAGCTTAATGAATGCAAGGTTATGCCCTAATGGAAAATGTACATGAACGTGAAACATAAGCCAATTTTGGTTAGAAATAAGAGGGCAAATTTTGGAGTGCAACACATGGTGTCATATTCGCGCAAAGGGGATGACCGCGTTCGGATGCCCTGATTGTTCTATCTCAGAATCTTACCTATTATGGGTTAAGGAGAGAGCTTTGAAGATGTTTTACACCCGCTTTGAGTCAATCCCTATAACTCTAGAAGATCCTACTTCTGTTGAGGAATTGAGAACTGCATTGGCTAAAGCTGAAAGGGGAACGAAAGCTTGGAAAGATAAATACTTCATGGTTGTGCAAGAAAATGAAGAAATTCGGAAACGGCTCCGTCAAGATAAGGGAGGGAATTGGGAAGAAGGGTCCTCTCGTCAGAAGGATTAAAACCTTAGTTTCCATGTTTTTACTGTTTAATTTGTATTTGTATTTTGGCTTTGAATATGTATTGATTTTTGTAAAACTCTCAGTCATTAACTTACGAGGATATTATGTTGTTTTGTCTTAATATCCATTAATATAATGTTTGTAAACGTATTCTTTGGATTCCTTGAATGTTTAGTTTTTCCATTTTTCATTTGCATTCATAAGCATTGCATATGCATCTCCTGTTATGTATCTTATCTCGTTGTCTTATCTTTAGTCGATCACATTGAGTTCTCGACACTAGTACAACACACGAGCCCGAGCTCATCAAAGGATTACTGAATAGAATTTGGAATTGGACAGGGTCAACAACGAATTTGAAGATCTGCGTGGAAGTGTGGGGCAGATTATGGAGGTCCTGCAGGTCATCAAAGCACCCAAGCTACTGTGGTTTCTGAAGTTACCAACATAGTTATGGAGCCAACTCCAACAGTAGTCACTGCTGCAAACATACCATTGTATGGGTTATCTCATGGGTATGTACCTCCACCTCTTTCAGTGCCAGTTAATCAACAATCAGTTCCCTTGGGGGCAGAAATTCCCCAAGTTGTTCCGACCTACACTCCAGCCTTTGTATAAACTCAAGTGTGTCCTGTTTTCCATAATCAATAACAAGTGTATGAAGTTCATGACGGGTCTGAAGAGTGAAGTGGACATCATGAAAAATTGAAGGAAAGTGTAGAGACTATAGGAAGGAAAGTCAGGGCGATGGAAGGAAACGATACCTTTAGTATTGATGTCAGGGATATGTGTTTAGTATCTGGGTTGGTGATTCCCCCTAAATTTAAGGTTCCCAACTTTGAGCAATATTCTGGTGCTACTTGTCCAAGAACACATTTGATCATGTATTATAGAAGAATGGATGTCTATGTGGAAGACAATAAACTAATGATTCACTGTTTCCAAGATAGTTTGAAGGGGGTATCTGCCAAATGGTATTTGAGCCTGGATCAATTATGTATCCATAGTTTCCAGGATTTGGCTGACGCATTCGTGAAACACTATAAATACAACATAGATTTAGCTCCTGATAGGAGACAATTGTTAAGTATGTCGCAGAGAAGCTCTGAATCTTTCAAGGAGTATGCACAACGTTGGAGGAAGACTGCCTCTCAGGTGGAACCTCCGTTAACCGAAAAAGAGCTTACAGACTAGTTTGTGAACACAATAAGGCTGGAGTTTTACGAGAAAATGATTAGTAGTGTGATAGCTAGCTTCTATGATATAGTAGTTGTGGGTGTGAGAGTAGAACTAGGGGTGAATAATGGGAGGATGACCAATAATTTCAGTAGTTCCAACAATAACAATGCCAAAAAATTTAATGACAATTTTCACAAGAAGAAAGAATGGGAGACGAATGCCATAACGGTAGAAAAGAAGAATCAGCCCTGGAAATAGCCTTACCTACAGTATCAACAGCCTGAACAAGTCTATATCCAACAATCTCAACAAAGTTTCACTCAGCAGCCAATGTATCTTGTGCAGTATGCATAACAGCCGTATGTGGCAGCTGTAATACCCATATTCAGCAATTCAGTTCCGGCTTATTAGACGGTGCAACAGATACCTATTTATCAACCAGTACAACAACACAGGTATCAACGAGCACCCAGTGCTCTAGCTTATCAATAATACCAACAGCCTCGGGCTCAATCTCTCAGACAAAACATTCAGAATAGAAGACCAGCAGGAAGACCTCCCGTTCCTCCGATCCCAATTACCTATACTGAGTTGTACCCTTCTTTAGTACAAGAAGGGCTTATTACGACTTGACCGTTGGGACCACCGTCAGACACCTCATCTCCTCATTATAGTCCTAAAACTCGTTGTTTATTTCACGAGGGCGCTACTAGACATGATTTAGAGGGATGTCTTGCTCTGAAACATCTTGTCAAAGAACTTATGGAAAAGAAATTTTTGTCTTTTGATGATGTGCAACCCCAATGTTAAGAGCAACCCATTGTCAAACCATGGGGGAGTTCATTCCATAGAGGATGAATTAGATGAGTGGATAATCTGTGATGCATCAGAGATCAAAACTCCGTTGCAATCACTTCATGAAAAATTATTAAAGGCGAGTTTGATTGAAGGTGTCCATGCTGATTGTGAAGAATGTTCTGTTAATCCCAAAGGATGTTGTGTGGTTCAGAGAAATGTGCAAAAATTGATTGATGACGGATTTCTGCAAGTATGTAGCAAGAAGAAAAGAGAGGAAGTTTCCGTGATTGATCCTGTTTTCAACTTACCAAAAAAACAGTGAAAAGGCCCCCGTGTTTAAAGTGCCCGATTCTGGTTCAGTGATTCCGGTCCTCAAAAGTGTTAAACCTATTTTCAATGTGTCCAAGTCTGCTACATCATCAATTGGTCAACCCAGACTGATTATAATCCAAAAGCCGAGTCCTTTCTATTTTAAGAGAATAAAAGTTGTCCCTTGGAGGTATGATATGATGGTGATTGATCAAGGATCATGGAAAGTCATTCAGAATAAAGAAATAAGGGGTAATCAAGCAGATTTGAGAAATATTGCAAAAACTAGCAAAATGACCCGTAATGGTCGGATCTATCAACCCAAGATAATAGTGGTCCCTCAAAAAGAGGCTATTCCTGTTGTGGCTGCCAAAGATATAGAAGTGCCACCAAGTGAAGAAGACATGGAATTTTTTAGGATTATTCGAAAGAGTGATTACAAAGTCGTCGATCAGCTTTACCAAACTCCTTCAAAAATCTCAATTTTGTTCTCCTAATGAATTCTCCCCCTCATAGGGAAGCCTTGCAAAAAGTGTTAACACAGGCGCATGTGACGAAAGATATAACAATTGGTTAATTTAATTATGTGATCGCCAACATTACTGCATGCAATACTTTAAGCTTTAACAATGAGGATTTGCCAAGAGAAGGATGTAATCACAACCGTGCATTGCACATATCTATTAGAAGTCAGGAAGACGCTTTGGCATGAGTCCTGGTTGATACCAGCTCTTCCTTGAATGTGTTACCCAAAAGGACACTTACCAAACTAGAGTACAAAGGGGAAAAGATGCAGCCAACATCATTGACTGTTAAAGCTTTTGATGGTTCAAGAAGGACTATTGTTGGAGAGCTGGAGTTGCTAGTTATAATAGGTCCCCATGTATTTGACATCACATTTCAAGTGATGGACATCAATCTAGCTTATAGTTTCTTGTTGAGACGACCATGGATTCACGCAGCTGGTGCAGTGACTTCTACCTTACATTAAAGGATGAAATTTGTTGTGGATGATAAACTGGTAATTATGCATGGTGAAGAAGACTTGATGGTGGGTAACTTGTCATCATTTAGGTACATTGAAGTAGATGAAGATGCGCTAGAAAATTCTTTTCAAGCGCTCGAGATAGCCAATGTTGTGATGATAGAAGAATCAGTGGTTAAAAGTGGTCCATCTTTTATGTCTGCTCAAAGCCTGAAGTCAACGCTGAAAGAAGGTACTCCTGCAGGTTGGGGAGAGGTCATCGAAGTGGAAGCATGATTAGGTCACCAGGGGTTGGGTTACAAACCAACTCATGATGGGGCATCGACTTCTGTCAAATGATGCCCGAAGACCATTTAAGAGGTGTTTATCAGTGGGGGTTTCCAAGTCAATGCTGTTGACGAGGACTTTGAAGAGGAAGATGTTGATCTCCTGGTGTATCATTGTGAAGCTGCCTTGGACAACTGGGAAGCTGTCGAGATTCCTGTTATCTTTCCTATGCTGAAGTAATTTATTATTGTTCTCTTTTGCTTTGTTGTTTTCAAACATCCGTAGCCATGTCCAGGGTTATAGGATCATTTTATAGGGCCCTGTGCTTTCAAGTTATTATGATAAATGAAGATGTTTTGTTAAATTCCTCATTTTGCTTCATTTACTGTTTTTTGCTTTTACTTTTAAAGAAAATGACAATCTTTCAAGAAAAAACCAAAATATTTCTTTCTTTGCCTTTTGCGCCTGTCTTTGTGTGTTTTAATAAATTAAGCGATTCCAAATATGCAGAGAAACCCCAAAACTTGTTGAATCCAATGACTTTGTTTTCCCTCCTGACTTTGACTCACTCATATACCAAGCTGAAGATGAGGATGAATATTTTGAGATCCCGGATGAACTAGAAAAGATAGAAGAATGTGAATACACAGAGCTTCAACCTCACCAAGAGAAAGTGGTTGTTGTTAATCTCGGCACTAAAGAAGATAAAAAGGAGGTCAGAATTGGGACAACACTTGGGGTAGAAATTAGGCAGCGATTGGTGAAGCTTTTAGAAGAATATATTGATGTATTTGCTTGGTCATACCAGGATATGCCCGGTATTGATACTGACATAATGGTTCATAAATTACCGCTTCGACCAGAATGTCCGCCTGTCAAACAGAAGCTCTGAAGAACTAGGCCTGACATGGCTCGCAAGATTCGGGATGAGGTCAAAAAGCAAATTGATGCAGGTTTCTTAGCAGTGTCCAAATATCCAGAATGGGTAGCCAATATTGTACCCGTGCCAAAGAAAGATGGAATATTCAGAATGTGCATTGATTATATGGATTTGAACAAGGCTAGTCCGAAGGATGATTTCCCTTTGCCATATATTGACACATTGGTAAACAACACAGCTTGCTTTGTAGTATTCTCATTTATAGATGGTTTTTATGGTTACAACCAAATCAAGATGGACCCAGATGATATGGAAAAAATTACTTTTATCACTCCTTGGGGGGCTTATTGTTATAAAGTCACGCCTTTTGGTCTGAAGAATGTTGGTGCCACTTATCAAAGAGATATGGTTGAGTTGTTTCATGACATGATGCACAAAGAGATAGAAATGTATGTCGATGACATGATCACCAAATCTCAGAGTGAAGAAGACCATCTGGATTATCTTTTGCAGTTGTTTGAGAGACTTAGGAAATATCAGTTAAGGTTGAACCCTGCCAAATGCACTTTTAGAGTGAGATCTAGAAAGCTGCTCGATTTCATCATTAGTCAACGAGGGATTAAAGTGGATCTTGACAAGGTTCGAGCTATTCAACAAATGCCAACTCCGTAGAATGAGAACCAAGTTAGAAGTTTCCTTGGAATATTGAATTATATCTCTAGATTTATTTCCAATATGATTTCTACCTGTGAGCCAATTTTCAAGTTGTTGCGCAAAAGTTAGACGGTTGTTTGGAATTCGGATTGTCAGCAGGCTTTTGATAAGATCAAGGGTTACCTTCAAGAACCTTCAATCTTTATTCCTCCTGTTCCCAAAAAACCTCTTTTTATGTACTTAAATGTGCTTGAAGAATTAATGGGTTGTGTATTGGGTCAACAAGACGAATCTGGACGTAAAGAGCACACCATTTACTATTTGAGCAAGAAGTTCACTAATTGTGAAAGTCGATATTCACTTTTAGAGAAAACTTGTTGTGCTTTGGCATGGGCTGCTAGGAGTTTGAGGCAATATATGATTTGTCATACTACTTTACTAATTTCAAAAATGGATCCGATAAAGTATATCTTTGAGAAGCCCGCTCAGACAGGGAGACTCACCCGTTGGCATATGTTATTATCAGAATATGATATTCGGTATGTTGCTCAGAAGTCTATCAAGGGTAGCATCTTGTCAGATTACCTTGCAGACCAACTGGTAGAAGACTATGAACCGTTGAAGTTTGACTTTCCCGATGAAGACATTATTATGATAAAGAAGGATTATGAAGAGCCAGGGCCAGATGAGGGTCCCGAGCCTGGTTCCCGATGGAAGATGATGTTCGATGGTTCCTCCAACTACAATGGGCATGGTATAGGTTCCATTTTGATGAATTCGGATGGTGGTGACACTCTGTTCACCGCCAAGTTATGCTTTGAGTGTACCAACAATATTGTCGAATATGAAGCTTACATTTTAGGCCTCGAAGCAGCAATTGACCTTCGAATAAAAATTCTTGAAGTGAGTGGTGAATCAACCTTGGTGATTTATCAAGTCAAAGGTGAATGGGAGACCAGAGATGAGAAACTGATCCCATATAGAGCATACATTGTTGAAATGATCGAGTACTTTGATGAGATCACTTTCAAACACGTCCCGAGGACTGAAAATCACATTGCTGATGCATTGGCTATGCTAGCCTCAATATGGAAGGTCAGATTTATTAATGAAGTGACACTTATCCAAATCGATGGGAAACCTTGGTTTCATGATATTAAGAAGTATCTTCAGACTTAGGAGTACCCAGTTGATGCTACATCACTTGACAAGAAAACTTTGAGGAGATTGGCATCCAAATTCTTTCTCAGTAACGATGTGTTTTACAAAAGAAATTATGACATGGTCCTGCTTAGATGTGTCGATAGGCGAGAAACGAACTTGTTAATGCAAGATATTCATGAAGGAACACTTGGCATTCACGCCAATGGATATGCCATGTCCAAAAAGATTCTAAGAGCTGGGTACTGCTGGTTGACTTTGGAAACCGATTGCATCTAATATGCCAGAAAATGCCACAAATGCCAAATTTATGCGGACAAGGTACACGTGCCTCCGACATTGCTAAATGTTTTGTCATTGTTGTGGCCTTTCTCTATATGGGGCATTGACATGATTGGGGCAATTGAGTCAAAGGTTTCCAATTGACATTGATTCATCCTAGTTTCTATTTATTACTTTACAAAGTGGGTTGAACCTGCCCCTTATGCCAACATAACTAAAAGAGTGGTTGCCCATTTTATCAAGAGGGAGATTATCTGTCGGTACGAAATCCCAAGCCGAATCATAACAGATAATGGAACCAATTTGAATAACAAGACAATGAAAGAGTTGTGCGATAACTTTAAAATTGAACATCATAACTCTTCTCCCTATCGTCCCAAGATGAACAGAGTTGTCGAAGCTATGAATAGAAAAATCAAGAAGATTTTGCAGAAAATGGTGAAGACCTATAAGGATTGGCATGAGATGCTTCCATTTGCCTTGCATGGGTATAGAACGTTTGCCCGCACTTCGACAGGGGCAACCCTTTTTTCATTAGTATATGGGATGGATGCAGTCCTTCCTATTGAAGTTGACATACCTTTTTTTAGAGTCATAATGGAAGCCAAACTTGATGAAGCGAAATGGGTGAGAGAAAGATTTGATCAACTGAACCTTATTGATGAGAAGCTTATGACTGCGATATGTCACGGTCATTTATATCAAAAGAGGATTAAAAGAGCTTTTGACAAAAAGGTTCGCGTCCGATATTTCTAAGAAGGGGAGCTTATACTCAAAAAGATCTTGCTAGTTCACAAGGATGTGCAGGGAAAATGGATGCCTAACTATGATGGTCAATTTGTTGTAAAAACATTCTTCTCAGGAGGATCGTTAATTCTCACAACAATGGATGGAGAACAACATACCCACACGGTGAATTCTGATGCAGTACGAAAATATTATGCCTAAAGAACCTGATAAGTCGAAACCCGCAAGGGCGGCTTAGGCAACAATGGGTATCCCGCTGGATCATAACCTATGAAGGAGATCCAGGCAAAAGTTAGGGATGAAATGAAAAATGAGCTCACTAAGTTGAAAACCCGAAACGGCGGCTTAGGTAAAAATGAGCGTCCTGGTGGATTGAAAACCCGAAAGGGCGATCCAGGCAAAAGTTAGGGACAAAGGCATTTCACTGCATCAGATGGTTGTCACCTCTACATAAGATTACACAAGAAGTTCATTTCAACCAATCTTGTCAGAAGCGACGTTTTGGAAAACTCTTAGTTATTAGGGATAGATTGTCATTGGATTCAATGTAAACTTTTCCCTGTTGCCATTTTTAATTATACATTCTCCATGGGATCTTTTCCATTTGCAAGCTGTCATTCTTGAATAAAATCATATTTTTAGGCCATTCAATTGTTTGTAATTTACTATTTTCCCTATTTTCCTTTGTTATGCAAAACATCGTTTATTGGTTAATAATGATTTTGAAAGCAAAAGGTTTTGAATTTTAAAAACAGTTTTTCAAAACATAACAAAACATAAGGTTGCTTTGGCTCGTGGAAAGATTTAGTGAAAACCATATATTCCCCAGGTAGTCTTAAGGTGGAAGAAGCCTTGATGTGTAATATCAGTACATTTCCCATTGAAACGCCAGTTGAATTGATTTATTGGGTTGTTCCTCCGGTCGTGTGTGGTTACCAAGATTGAAGATAGTCTCCCTAGTTTTCTCTGTGAGATACGTTTTGTATTAGCGTGGAGACTCATCCTCAGTGAAGTCATCCAATGTATCTATTGAAGTTACACTGCCATTTCTAGCAAGCTTGCCTAAGTTTTTATATTTCCCAAGTGAAGTGGGTTTATTCTCCAGCGAACTTCTGGAGACCTATTTTTCTTGAATTCAGTGTGATCCTTTGTTTCCCTAGCGAAGTAGATATGCTTATCTATTTTCTCCTTTGAGTCTCCAGATTCTTTGTCTCTTGTTAGAGTCAGCTCTTGCATATCATTAATAATTCGCATCATGACATATCATGTGCATCTAGCATGCCTCCAAATTCTTGGTTGTTGTTGCACCCCAAAATGTGCCTAACCCTTTCTTACTTGGTTTATGTTTTATTACATTAGCATTCCATTGTCCTAGAATTTTCATAGCATATAATTATTCATTTGGTAGGGGATCAAGTGTGGTTTATATTAAGAGGAGCCTATCTAGAGGTCTTATTCAAGCTTGAGAAGTCACCAAAGTCATCAGGAAGAAGGTTGGGTTCTTGAGAAGTTCAGTTGATGGTATAGGGTTCATCTCCTAACCTGAGGACCAATTGAAGACTATCAGTGGATTTTTAAGCCTTGATCATGGATAGAGTGTGGATAGATCTCATGGAGTGCCTTGAGGGTCATGGTGGAGCTCAGTCAAGTGTTTATGCTAAGGGTGAAGAGCTACAGTTTAGGGTGTTGCAATTAGGGTTTTAATCTGAGTAACCCTAAGTCAACTGTGCAATTGAAGAGGATCAAAACCTATTTATAAGTCTTTAGGATCATGGAGAGTTGTGTTGAGATACATGAGGTGATATTCCAAGATCAATCCAATAAGAATTCAAAGTGTGAGGAGTTGCTAAACTAGGGTTCTCAGGGTAAAATCCCCTATTTAGTGCCTAACTTCAAGACCACTTATCTCAAGATACAAGTTTCATCTCAAATTTTGGCCAACATGAAACTTGCAGAGCATGCTCTTAGCTTTAATTTGAGTACTATAAGTCCTCCATTGGATTTATAGAACTCAAGTTATGATCCAGACAAGTTACAGGTCATCAGATGAATGTGAAATTTGTCTGCAAAAGTCAACCAACTTCCAAGGAACTTTTGACATAAAAGGCTGTTTCTCCTCAACTTTTGGCCAACATGAAAGTTGTAGGGCTTGATCTTAGATTTCCAAATTGTACTAGAAGTCTTCCATCTGATTTGTAGAACTCAAGTTATGAGGTTTACAAGTTAGGGGTATTTTGGGAAAGTGAGATTATAGGTCATTTGGCATTATAGGTCATTTTCACTATCTTGCAAGCTTCAAATGAAGTTTTTTCCAACACAAAACTTGCTCAAAATGGAATTTTTAGGTCAACCAAGTACTCATGATGCATTGATTTGGCTTAGGGTGAGACTTGGTTTGAAGGAAATTGACAAAAGGGGGATTTAAAGGCATTTAAGTGAAAAATTCAAAATTAATTCATATGTGTTCAAACCAATGCAAATGGGTTCTCATTTTAATCATAAAAATCATTTTGAACACATTGGCAATATTGGAAAGTCATTTTGAAGCATAATTCATAGTGTTTCACTTTGTTACTTCATAAATAAGTAACATATCCAACCTTGGTCTTATGATAAGATTAGGCTCTCAATTTGATCCCAATACTCTCCACATTTAACAAGCAAGGGAATTGAAGCTTCTTGGAGAAGTTTGAGCCCAAAATCGTGCATAGCCATAGTTGGAATTTTGAAGAAAGAGTGGAAATTGGATCTCACTGGTTGGGCCTCCAATGGGCCTCTAAATCACCCAAACTCGTTCTATATAAGTTTCGAAAGTGGTTTTGATCAGGGTTGGTGTTCATTTCGTGCCAGAGCCAGAGATTGCAGAGTGAATTTCAAGCTTCAAGTGTGAAATCGTGTTTTCAATTCTATAGGAATTCAAGGCAAATTAAGGATTGAATCATCTCCAGCATCAATCATAGAGTGTATCTGCAAAGTTTGAAGCCAAGGATCGTGCCCTAACTGCTCCAATTTGAAGCTGCAACTCAGGTATGCAACTTTCAAAATTGCTGTAGATTCATGATGATCTAGCATGTTTTAGCATGAGGTTAAGGTTTAGGAGAGATTATAGATGGATTCTGGATCAAAATCGTGGAGTTTAGAGACAATTCTAGGTGTGAGCAATTTTCTGTTGAGACCTATAACTGTTTGATCTTAAGGCTTTAGCATGAATGGATTAGTTTATGATGATCTATGAAACATGAGGAATTGATCTATGGATTTGGGTTGAGGTTTGGTGACACTTGAGGATTTGGTGCATTTTATGTTTACGTTCGTGTTTAAGAATCTAGAAGGAATTAGGAGAAATGGATGTGATATTTGGGATCTACGTGAAAAATGGAGTGGAACTATGTAGATTTTATTAAGGATTGATGACCTGCACATGATGTCTCGCCGGAGAAGACGACCAGCGTCGTTCTCCGGCCACCGCTGCAAACTTCCCTCTTTTTCTGATTTAAATGAAGAAGATGAAGGAGATCCGTTGGATTGGATTGAGAAGGAGACTTTGTATTCAGATCGCACGCTCACGTTTTAACCTCAGGATTGAACTTTGACTTCCCAAACGCTGCGTTTCATTTATTAGGTGGCAGCACCAAATCCTTTCGATTAGCATGCTAGGTCTCCTGATCCAACGCGCCTGATATTTTCCTGGCTTTTATTGTTTTTTTATTCCTTTTTCTTTTTATTTTAATTGCTTTATTCTTTTAAAATTCATAATAATTCCAATATTGATCAGAAAAATACCAAAAAAATATGTGGATAATCTAGATTTAATTTTTGAATTTTTGGTGCTTTTACATTTCATTTTCATGCAATTTTCAATTTGATTTGGTTTTTTTCATTTTTATTATTTCCTTAATTTTGGCTTATTTTCTCATTTTCTTGCTGAATTTTGATTGGCTGTTTGGTATGGAATTTAGGGTTGAATTTTGGCTTGCTGGTAGATTAGAGATACATGATCCCCTTGGATTTAATTCAGATTTTTTAGATAACAATAGGTTCTTTTTAGGACTAGTTCCATTGACCTCCCATTTGTAGGGTTTCTTTTGACCTCTTTGGGTTTTAGGATTTCTTTAGGGGTCTTCCCTTTAGATTAAGGCTCTGATATTTTGCCCACAGATCAAAAACATGCTTAGGATCCCTTAGAAAATTAGATAGAATTTTAGAAGGTGTTTTAGGATTTTAAGTAGATTTAACATTTAAGGTGTTAATTAGGGTGCTTCTAGTGTAGCTTCTCCCTTAGTTGAATCTCAAAGGTGGATTTTAGTGCAAATAAGCTTCTAAATTTCTTGTGGTGGTTCATTAGGCATCTTGAGGTTTCTTTAGCTGGAATACCTAGGCTTGAATTGGTGTTTTAACCTCCTTTTGGTGGCTTTCTTTGAGCTTGATCAATTAGGGTTTAGGAAGAGCCTAGTTTGCTTTTTCTTTCTTCAAATAAACATGGATTGCTTTGATTGCTTTCCATCCTTATCCTATGATTCAAGGTCCCTATGTGTAAGCCTCATCTTTCCTTTGGAAGGATGTGTGGCATTTCACAAGAGGTAGAACCTTTGAGGATGCCTATCTCAGATGAATGGTTGAGTGCCATGATGGATTCCCTTGGTTTCCATCATGCTTCCCATCATCAATTAATAATCTTGATATTAACTCTCTTATCTTTTGTTGGAGCCTGAAGTTGGAGCTTTCATTTCCTTCTCTTGAAGATGGCTTGGACTTGGAGTTGTTTGCAGACTGTTTATTTGTTTTGCTGTTTATCTGCTTTGATGTGGAGCTGTTTGTCTGCTATTTTGTGTGTTGTATTTTTTGATTGCTTTGCTTTGCTTGTGTGTCTGCTTGGTATGTTGCATTAGGCTAGGCCTCATGTAGATGATTCTATGCCTAAGAGCATCCTAAAGGTTGAGTTTCTCCCTTTGCTTGTCTGCATTAGAGGTTTAGTCTGTCTCCCTCTGCTTGATTGTTATTGCTTGGCTTTGCTTGCTGGTTTAAGGTTGAGTCTGCCTCCCTTGCCTGTGCTTTGTGTGTTGCCTTTGGGCTTGCTTGCTCTAGAAGTTGAGCTTGGCTCCTTCTTCTTGTATTGTTGCATTGCATGCATTTTATTTATAGTTATTTATTTACCGTTTATTTCTTTTGTTGTTGCTTTCCTTTGCCATGTTCCCCTAGAAACTCTGACTTCTCTTGTTCGAGAGAAGTTATGAAGACATTAGGGTTCTAACCATGCATGATAAAATTAGGTAGTTCCCTCCTAACCTCAACCATAGGATCAACTTTGCATGACAACTTTAGGATTGGATCAGTTCCCCTTTAGTGCGTCCTTTCTCTTCTCATCTTCAAACAAATCAAAATACAGTAATAAAGGTTAATTGATGTCGTACGCTACGAGCCTTAAGCTACTTGAGAAAGGGTTGTTGGAGAGTTTCTTTCCAACAGCTTGGATGTTTATTATGGCACCCTTTGGGTGACATGCGACACATCCACTCTTAGGTCATAGTCTCTAGTGCGATATTGGTTGCAAACATCCATGAAAGACACTTCTTCTAAAAAACAGAAAACAAAGATCAAACATCTTTTTGTCCTCTTGGACCTTTAATTCCTGGAAACCCTTTTCAGAAGGAGAGTTCTATTAACTCCTGGTTCTACCGCAAACGGTAAATGCCTAAGTCTCCATTGAGCGAGTTTCATACACCAAACTGCTAGAACCGTCTGTTAACCCTACTCGGATAAAAAACAAAAAGACAAACCTGTGTCCCTCTTAGCCCGAACTACGTTTGCTCTAATCTTTCACGTTGTGTGAAAGTACGTAGGCACGAGATGCGATATCTCGGCAAGCAACCTTCCCGCGTAACCCGTAGTTAGGCGAACTACGTTGACTCTGATTTCTCGTTCCAGACGGAAATATGTAGGCATAGAACTGCTGTGTTTTGCCGAGTCATTTTCTTTTCTTTTCAGACCAGACCTTTAGCGTAGATAGATGTAATCAACCCGTCAGATAAACACAACAAGTATGGATCCCATCGAGTACGATGGACGTGAGGGTGCTAATACCTTCCCCTTGTGTAACCGACTCCCAAACCCAAACATTGGTTACGATGACTTTGTCTTATACCTTTCCGTCAGGTTTTTTCTGATCGTTTCCTTTCTCGTTCTAAGGGATAAATAACGAAAGGTGGCGACTCTCCTGTTTTGCCAGCACCTTATTTTCGCAGTAGCGACAGCTGGCGACTCTGCTGGGGACTTATAGATGCGGGAAATTTTCCCATCCCCTATGCTGGGACCGTTTCCCATCCCCTGTGTGAGTCAATCCTAGCGCTTGTGTGTTTACCTATTCGGTTTTATTTATCGCATTTACTTTCCGCATTTTATTTTTAGTATGATTATCATTATTGTGATGTTGTGGGAAGGGGTTCTGATGAGTGAGAAGCCAGACCCAGGCTTGAGTGTACCTAGGATTAGTTGCGGAAAGTAGTGGGCGCGTGCTTACTTTGCAGGTACTAGTGTCTCACGAAATCCACACTCAGACGAGATTCTCCTGGTTAACTTCTTTTCTGGCCCTTTGGGCTTGAGGGGTTGTTGGTTTGGAGGATTGTCGACTCTGGGGACCGATCATTTGTGACTCAGCTGAGTGAGGCCACTTCAAGAGATGATGATGCCACACCTTCTAGGTATCGTATCATCGTTTCTTAAAAGTCTGTGACACTGGGAAACGCATAGGACGCCATACCTTATCAGTGACTAGGTCCATACCTGTGAGCGGGGTCGGGTTATTGCAGGAAACCTTAACCTTCAAACTACTTGGTTTTCTTGGCAGTGAATCAGTGTTGTTGGGTTCAGAGGGTTCTTATCATCAGAGATATGGTTGTTCTCGACGGTGCATAATTATTGGTCCTCTTCAGGGTTGTTTTATCAGAGCAGTGTTATGATTGTGTTGGATTAGATCCTCGGTCTCCTCAACGACACAATCTTGATCCCCTGTTGCATGATTGCATTTTGCATTTTGCATACTCATTTGCATACCATTAACGTGTGTTTGTGTTGCAGGTACATTATCCCCCAGTTCCGGTAATTCTTGCCTTATGTTGTGCTAGTATGGGATCTCTGAAGAAGAATGTGGCCTACAAGCTCCCTACCCCAGATGTTGCTCAACTGTCTAGTTTGATTGCCTTGGCAGATGATATAGTGAGAGGGGAATTCAGGAAATCCTATGGGAAGCTGCTTAGTCTGGTTCGTAAACCTTCGGTATATGAGTTGAATGGGTTGTATGCCTTGCTACAGTTCTATGACCCTTCATTGAGATGCTTCACTTTTCCGGACTTCATTCTTGCACCTACATTAGAGGAGTATGCTGAGTTGTTGGGTGTACCTATTAAGAGTCAGATGCCATTTGTTCACATGGATGCTAAGCCTAATCTGGCTAATCTAGCTCTTGCTCTTCATCTGGATGCCTCTGAGTTGCTTCTGTCCAGTTGGAATGGGGTTCCTGGATTTTCTCTGCAGTTCCTAGTTGGGAAAGTTCAACAGTGTGCCAAAGACGGTTGTTAGATCGTATTCAACGCCATTCTCGCCCTCTGCATATATGGCATCATCTTGTTTCCCAACATGCCTGATTTTGTAGACTTGGATGCCTTCCACATCTTTGCATCAGGGAATCCAGTTCCTACCTTGATTGGAGATGTATATCATTCCGTCCATTACAAGAACTAAAATAGAAGGGGTAAGAATGTATCATGTTGTGTGCCCTTACTCTATAGATGGTTTGATAGTCACCTACCCAAGAAGGGTCCCTTTGCTTCATCTGCAGCCACAGCTGAGTGGTCTGAGCGCTTGATGGGTTTGTCAGCAGAGAGTGTTGTTTGGTTTGATCAAGATATGTTGGGTACTGAAATCATCTTCAGCTGCAGTGGTTTTCCGAACGTGCCTTTGATTGGAAGAAAGGGCTGTATCAACTACAACCCCTCTCTACTCGTCAGACAGTTTGCATATGCTTTGAGAGGTCCGCCAAAAGATGAAGAGGTGCAGGAATCTCTGTACCTCACAGGGCTCCTAGAGGGGGATATGTTAGCTAAGCTTCAGCATGCCTGGAATGATACCAGTAGACGAGGAAAATCCTTGTTGGGTAAGAGCAATAGCCAAGCTTATGCTCCTTATATGACTTGGATTCGAACCAGAGCAGAGACAATAGGGATGCCATTTCCACCTGCTAAGCAAGAGTGCCCTCCAGTGGTTGAAGAGCCTACTACCGTGTCTATTCAGCAGTATAATCAGGTGTTAGCTGAGAGGGAAGAACTGAAAAAGGCCAACAAAGAGTTGGAGAAAGAGCTGGCACAGATTAGAAGCGAGAGAAACGAAGCCGTCCACTCCTTCAAAAAGCAGACCGAGCTGGTAAACCGGTTAGGCATGGACTTGACTAAGCAGATAGCTGACCATGAGTGTTTGGGTCTGGACTTCAAATCTGTCAACGATGTGCTGGCCACCAAGAAGCAGAACTTGGATGAAGCATACCGGAGAATCTCCAAATTCAATTAACAGTGGAACGCCACTTTAGCCAACAACAAAGAGAAGGAGGATAAATTCAAATAGCAGATCTCCAAATTAAAGGCTCAGGTGAAGGCCAGCGAGAAGAAGTTTGATGAGGAAACTGCTCGCAGATATACCATTGAGGACCTGCTAAACAAGGCTATCGCTAAACTGAAAGATCGCAAGCAGATGTTTGAATCTAAGAAGCGAAGGCTAGAAGACTGTTTTGGCCAAGGCGCATGGGAAGATTCTGTTGAAGGTCTCCAATGCACTATTTTGCAGAGAGAGTTGCTTGTTGAAGGGTTACTCACTCAGCCCGATCACCCAAAGACAAAAGAGTTGTTAGAAGAGTTTTGTGCCCGTTATCGCATTTGACTGTCTTTGTAACCCTTTGTTTTATTTTCTGATCTTTGCTGTAGGTTGACCATCACCAGGCTTGTTGGTCGAGGTCATGCTATTGATTCTCCATGTATTCATTGACATTGTATTGCTGCCTTGTTGGGCCATATATATACGAGATGTTATTTTAATAACTGGATCCGGACTTCTTGTTATCAGCACTGACACTCTGGCACTCGAATCGGGGGAGAAATCTCCCTAAAGCACAGACACACGCTTCCATTTGCATAAATCATTTGCATAGCAGGTACCTTTAGTTGTTTCTTAACCCTCTGTCGATGCAGGTTTCAGGATTTCCGATCAGCGAATTCATCGCTACTCTACGATAAGTAACTGCAAGAAAGCCATGGATCAAATGCAAACTGAGATGTAGGAGATGCGCAACAGGATGGTGCAGTTCATGCAGGTGATGGAAATTGTGGCCAAGGGCCAGGAGCAGCTTCAGACACTGATGTAGCCTCTGATTGCCCGGGTTGACAGTCAGGGTGTGCTACATAGCGGAGTTGCTACTGATCCTGCTCATGGAGAGACTCTCCAAGCTGGTGATGCTGTACTGGTGGTTGTCCTCAATACGGCTGAGAACAGTAACAGAGCTGGGAATGGGAATGTGACTGGTAATGGTAATGGGCATGTGGAAACCAACGGTAATGTTGGAGCTGGAAATGCTGGTTTTAATGTTGGAACTAGGAATGCTGGATTTGGTGTTGGTGCTGGCAACACCGGTATAGGCATTGGTGGCGGCAATCAGGGCTATGGCAATCAGGGCTATGCCAGCCAGGGCTATGGTAAGCAGGGCTTTGGCAATGCAGGTTTTGGCAACGCAAGAAACAACGGTGTTGGGGTGGGCGCCTACACCGGTGGTTTTGGGCCAGGAGGCGCTAATCAGGGTTTTGGTAAGGTGGGGTATGGTCCCAGGTTCAATCAGACTGGTTTTGGTCCTAATGCTGCTTATGCTGGGTATGACAACGGGGATTCTCACTGGGGCGAGTGTCGCTACCGCGAAAATAAGGTGCTGGAAAAATAGAAGAGTCGCCACCTTTCGTTATTTATCCCTCAGAGCGGGAAAGGAAACGATCGGAAAAAACCTGACGAAAGGGTATAAGACAAGGTCATCGCAACCATTGTCTGGGTTCGGGAGTCGGTTACGCAAGGGAAAGGTATTAGCACCCCTCACGTCCATCGTACTCGATGGGATCCATGCTTGTTGTGTTTATCTGACGGGTTGGTTTTCTATCTACCTATCAAGGCTGGCTTAAAAAGAAAAGAAAATGACTCGGCAAAGCGTCGCGCTTTATGCCTACGTATTCTCATCAGAGAATGAGAAATCAAAGTCAACGTAGTTCTCCTAACTACAGGTGATGGGGGAAAGTGGCTCGCCAATATGTCAGTATTGTGCCTACGTACTCTCAACAGGCATGAGAGATCAGAGCTTACGTAGTTCGGGATAATACGGATTATGGGAATTCATATTCATCTATTTTTTCGAGTAGGGTTAACAAACAGTTCCAGCAGTTTGATGTACGCAGCTCGACCCTTGGAGACTTAGGCGTTACCGTTTGCGGTAGAACTGGGAGTTAACAACACTCTTTTCTTCAGAAAAGCTTCCTTTGAATTATGGGCCCACGGGGCAAAAAGGTTTGAAATTTGTTTTCTGTCTTTTACGGAAGAACTGTTTTTTATGGATGTTTGCAACCAATATCGCACTAGAGACTATGACCTGAGAATGAATGCGTCGCATGTCACCCAAAGGGTGCCATACTAAACATCTAGACTGTTGAAAAGAAACTCTCCAACAATCCTTTCTCAACTAGCTTAAGGCTCGTAACGTACGACGTCAGTTAACCTTTATTATTGTATTTTAATTTGTTTGAGATGAGAAGAGAACGAATAGGTTCAACTAAGGGGAGACTATCAAGTCCTAATGTTGTCATGCCAAGGATTCATCATATGGTTGAGGTTTGAAACAGGGAACTCCTAGAAGTTATCATGCATAGGTTTCAATCTAAAGTTCTAATCATCACTTCCTTATCAAAGGAAGTGAGATTCCTAGGGGATCATGTCAATGATAAACAGAAACGGATAAAGCATCAGCTTAAACAGTAAACAGTAAACGACTGTAAAATGTGTAACACCCCACTTCCCAAAACAAATAAAATATGAATAACATAATAAAAATCAGAGTTTCCTTCCCAAGTGGGATATCACATAAAAATCACGTTTCCTTATAAAAAAGGTTTTTCTCCAAATACAGCGGAATATTTAAATAATACAATTAAATAAAAATTTTGATACGTTCGCAGGAAAAAAAATAGGAGTTCAACATGAAACAATAAAAATGCCCAAGTCCCGTGCTACGTATCAGAGCATCCTAGACTCGACAGTCACACCAATATCCAAGCTAGCTAAGCACCTGGATTATCTGTACTTCCGAAGAAGCACAGACCACAACAACAACAAGGGGTGAGAAATCATGATCAAAAATATAATGGTAATGTAATACATGTAATAAGGCAGTAAAACACACTAACACATCAATTATTCACCCCAACAACACCATATAACGAACCTACTGTTCAAATTACAATATAACATATTATAATGCAATTATGCAACTCAACACCATGCATGCGGTACCGACTCATTGGTTCATTCAATCGAACCTGGATAGATCACTTACGCTCCTCCTGAGACATGATCTATCCCCCACCATTCTCCACAAAGGAGTACGGATGAATCACTTACGCTCCTCCTGAGACATGATTCATCCCACCAAAACACCATGATATGCAAGACACCAATGCATAATTATTATATTCTGGCACGCTAAGTGCACACGATCCTCCTGATCATATCATCATACAACAATGCATATGTATAGATATATTACACCAACACCATATAAATCAATCAGATAGTAAACGAATTCATACTATCACACCGGATATAACTACGTCCCCCCCCCCCCCCCCCACTCGGGGATACACGATCCTACTGATCACTACACACATATACATTACTAATTGCTCACCAACAATATTAAGGGAAACGCGTACTATCCCCAAGTACACAAGTTATATCCCATACTCATCATTTTCACACTACAGCAAGGCTAGAAGGATCACACGAGACCAATTCAGACATCTCACCAAAAGTCTCTGAGGTTACTCAGAACCTCCCTAAACCAACACCTCAGCCTATACACCAAAATCAATAATTCATCAACATCAATCCACAATCACAAACATGCCAATAGATATTATACTTACCAATTATCCTATAATTTCTACTCTAGAACCGACATTACGGTACATTACCGACATTTCAGAGTCACTCTGAATCTCACCAAGGTCCTAACCATAGTCATTAACGACGCTATAGGGAAACAACACATAACTTTTCCCAAAGCTATAATCACGGTCATTGCCAACACTACGGTAACAACACATAATCTCATCAGCTTTATATTCCTAGTTACTATCAACACTACAGTAACATCAACAATCCAACAAAATGGATCAATACTACAGTAACATCATCACCATATATATATATACCCCAAAATGCATCATCAGCATTCATCAATCCCCCAACATCAACAATAATCATAGCATGCCAATATAAAACTTTATATAACGATAAATTCCTACGCGGTTAAGGAATCCCCTCTACCCTATACATGTATAAACCATTCCCAATCAAATTTCTCCCCCCTTACCTTGACAATTGGTCTCTTGGCCTTCTCCTTCCTCTTCCGTTCTTCGTTCCCTTTTTCCTTCGTTCTTTTTCACTTTCCTCGTTCTTTCCTCTTCTCTCTTTCTATCGCTCTTTTTTCTCAATTTTCTAAAATGTATCGTAACTCTCCTAACCCCTCATATTCTATTTCCCTTTTTAATTATTCTAATCCCAATAATAATAACTAATAAAATAATATAATATTAATAATCTTAATAATAATAATAATACTAATATAATCTTACTAATATTAATAATACCACATATTAATAATAATAATAATAATAATAATAATAATAATAATAATAATATTAATAATTCTAATAATAATAATAATGATAATAATAATAATAATCTTAATAATAATAATACTATTAATAATAACAATAATAATAATATTATTATCTCTCCAATAATCATAATAATACTTTTAATAATAATAATAATAATAATAATAACACTAATAATAATAATAGTAATAATAATAATAATAATAATAATAATACTATTATTATTATCACACCAATATCCCACGCCTATGGTAATCCCTTTCCTCTCCATTCCAACTTTTCTAATATCTCCTTGCTACCCCTTCATATTTCCTTCCTCACGGTTTCTATCGTGACTTTTCATATTTCCATTCTAACTTCCCAATAACCCTTTCACCTCTTATTTTACTTATTCCAACCACTAATATTCCCAATAATAATTCTAATAATAATAATTATAATAATCATAATAATAATAATAATAATAATATAATATAATATAATACTATTATAATATTATAGTAATATTCAACATAATAATAATAATAGTGATACACCCAACAATAATTATAATTATAATAATAATAATATTATCACACCAATAATAATAATAATATTAATAAAAATAATATAATAATAATATAATAATACTAATATTATTATTTCACCAAAATAATAATAATATTAATAATAGTAACAAATATAATAAATATAATAATAATAATAACACCCCCACCAATGTTACTATTATTTTTATATTACTATATTTCACACCAAAATATCACCAATAGTCCTCCCACATTAGGGACACCCACCAAACATCATCAAATACACCCCCACCAAAGGGCACACCAACATATAATTTTTAAAATAATAATAAAGTGACTAAATAATTAAAATGGGTGTTACAACTCTCCCCCACTTTAATTATTTTCGTCCTCGAAAATTACCTGATGGAAATAGCTCCGGATACGCTTCTCGCATCCTGCTTTCCAACTCCCAGGTCACACTGCCTCCTGCAGCACCTCCCCAAGCTACCTTCACCAAAGGTATCTCTTTCCCTCGGAGCTGTTTCATCTTACGGTCCTCGATCCTCAACGGCATCGTCTCAATAGTAAGATTCTCCCGAACCTGAACATCATCTCTCTGAATCACATGAGATGGATCAGAAACATATTTTCGCAATTGCGACACATGAAACACATCATGTAGATTCGACAACTCCGGCGGCAACACCACCCTATAGGCCACAGCACCAACTCTTTGCAAAATTTCATAAGGTCCAATAAACTTAGGATCCAGCTTCTTGGACTTCAACGCCCGACCCACACCAGTCATCGGGTTAACTCTTAGGAATACGTGATCACCTACACAGAATTCCAACTCTTTCCTCCGATTATCATGATAACTCTTCTGCCTACTCTGAGACACTTTCATTTTCTCACGAATCATCTGAATCGTCTCAGTAGTCTGCTGAACAATTTCTGGTCCAAGCACCACACTCTCACCGGTCTCATACCAACACAGAGGAGTCCTACACCTCCTCCCATACAAAGCTTCAAAGGGTGCCATTCCAATACTCGAATGGTAACTATTATTGTACGTGAATTCAATCAATGATAAATGAGTGTCCCACGCACCACCCTTTTCCAATACACAAGCTCTTAATAAATCCTCAAGCGACTGAATAGTCCTTTCCGATTGACCATCAGTTTGTGGATGATAAGCTGAACTTAATTTCAACTTAGTACCCAAAGCTTCTTGCAAGCTCTTCCAAAATTCTGAAGTAAACCTCGGATCTCTATCCGACACAATACTGGACGGAACACCATGTAACTTCACAATTACCCGAATATAAATCTCCGCCAGCTTCGTCAACGGAAAACTAATATTAATTGGCACAAAGTATGCAGACTTCGTTAACCGATCCACAATCACCCATATAGCATCAAAACCTCTCGCCGTATTTGGCAATCCTGTAACAAAGTCCATAGAAATACAATCCCATTTCCAAACCGGAATTTCCAACGGTTGCATAAATCCAGAAGGTCTCTGGTGTTCTACCTTCGATTTCTGACACGTCAAACAGGCATAAACAAATTGAGCAATGTCTCTTTTCATACCAGACCACCAAAATAATTTCTTTAAATCATGATACATCTTCGTAGCTCCGGGATGAATACTCAGATTACTACGGTGTCCTTCACTCAAAATCAGCTTTTTCAGTTCCTCATCATCTGGTACACAAATCCTGCCTCTAAATCTCAACACACCTGTACTATCCAATTTAAAGTCACTATCGGAGTCACTTCCTACTCCAGGCATCAAATCTACCAATTTTACATCCAACTTCTGATTCTCTCTAATCATATCCAAGAAGTCATTATTTACCTGCAACATACCCAACATTACACTCTCTGCAGTAGTTTCACAAACCATGCTCAAATCTCTGAATTGTTCAATTAACTCAATTTCTTTCACCATCAGAGCTGCCATATGAATTGTCTTTCTACTCAAAGCGTCTGCCACTACATTGGCCTTTCCCGGATGATAACTCAAACTGAAGTCATAATCCTTCAAAAATTCTAACCATCTTCTCTGCCTCATATTCAGCTCTTTCTGATCAAACAGGTATCTCAGACTCTTATGATCACTAAACACTTCAAATCTTGAACCATACAGGTAATGCCTCCAAATTTTCAACACAAAAACAACCGCAGCTAACTCAAGATCATGAGTAGGATAATTTCGCTCATGCACTCTCAGTTGCCACGAAGCATATGCTACTACCTTACCATTCTGCATAAGAACTCCTCCTAATCCCATCTTAGACGCATCACAGTACACCACAAACGGTTCACTCGGACTCGGTAACACTAACACCGGTGCCGTAGTCAATCTCTTTTTCAACTCTTCAAAACTTTCTTCACAAGCAGCGTCCCATACGAAAACTTGGTTCTTTCTCGTCAACTGAGTTAATGGCAACGCCAAATTAGAGAACCCTTCAATAAACCTGCGGTAATAACCAGCTAAACCCAGAAAGCTCCTAATTTCTGTCGCTGTCTTCGGCGGTTCCCACTGCAATACTGCACTTACTTTTGACGGATCCACCGCTATTCCATCTTCAGATATTACATGCCCCAAGAAACTCACTCTCTTCAACCAGAAGTCACACTTTGACAGTTTAGCAAATAATTTATTTTCCTTCAACACTTGCAAGGCAATTCTCAAATGTCCTGCATGTTCTTCATCAGATTTAGAATAAATTAATATATCATCAATAAACACTACAATGAATTGATCCAAATAAGAATGGAAAATTCTGTTCATATACTCCATAAATACTCCCGGCGCATTAGTCACTCCAAACGGCATTACAGCATATTCATAATGTCCATATCGAGTTCTAAAAGCAGTCTTCTGAATATCACCTTCTTTTACTCTTATTTGATGATAACCCGACCTTAAGTCAATCTTACTAAACACACGAGCTCCCACCAGCTGGTCCATCAAATCATCAATCCTCGGGAGAGGATACTTATTCTTAATCGTCACTTTATTCAACTGACGGTAATCGATGCACAAACGCATACTACCATCCTTCTTCTTCACCAACAACACTGGAGCTCCCCACGGCGATACACTTGGCCTAATAAACTTTCTATCCAACAATTCTCCAATCTGAGACTTCAACTCAGCCAATTCCACTGCAGACATCCTGTACGGCGCCATAGAAATAGGCCTCGTACCAGGAACAAGATCAATACCAAATTCCACTTCTCGCGTCGGAGGCAATTCCGTAATGTCGTCAGGAAACACTTCCGGAAATTCATTCACCACTGCCAATTCCTCCATTGACACTTTGCTATCCACCGATAAAGTTGCAAATAAAGCAAACACTCTAGTTTCATCTTCCAACAAGGCCCTCAATTCTTTATTAGACAAAGAAGTTGCTAAAGCTTCCTCTTCAGGGGTCAAGAACAACAATTCCTTCCGAAAACAGTCGATGTAGACTCGGTTGAACTCTAACCAGTTCATACCCAGAATAACATCCAATTTACCAAGTGGTAGACAAATCAAATCCACTTCAAATTCTCTACCGAAAATAGTCAGCGGACACTTCAGGCATACCAAAGAAGTAGTCACTGAACCTATAGAGGGTGTCTCAATAGTCATTCGTCTCTCCAGAGTAGACGGCACCAATCCTATCCTCTCCACACAATCCACAGAAATAAACGAGTGTGTTGCACCCGTATCAATAATAGCAGTTAAAGGAATATTATTGATAATACAAGTACCTTTGATAACACGCTCATCACTGGCAGCTTGAGTTCCTGCCAAAGCAAACACTTTTCCACCAGCCGGAGACGTCTGAGGCTTCTTCGGCTTCTCACAATGGGTACTGATGTGACCCTTCTCACCACAGTTATAACAGGTCGGCATAGTTGCTCTGCAGTCAGCTATCACATGACCTGGTTTTCCACACTTAAAACACTTTTTGGCTTCATTAGGACAATCATTAGCACGGTGTCCCATACCACCGCACCGAAAACATTTCCCTTCAGCAGATGCTCTCCCATCTCTAGGCTTCTTATCAACAACAACTTTACGTTTTCCCTTATCAGCAGCAACACCATAAGGAGTACCACTAAACCTCTGCTTACCCTTACGGTCATTAACA
This sequence comes from Lathyrus sativus, assembly GCA_963859935.3. Lineage (NCBI taxonomy): Eukaryota > Viridiplantae > Streptophyta > Magnoliopsida > Fabales > Fabaceae > Lathyrus > Lathyrus sativus. Next base: position 282,635,142 of record OZ012739.1, on the reverse strand, counting down.
GCTTTGTAGTGTGCAATCCTTGCCCGGTTATCGTTATCATAGATCCTGCTCCTGCTTACCAGCTCAGGATAGCTCCTGATCTTCTGACAAGCAATCCCCAGCTTAATCTCTGGACGCAGTCCATTCTCAAACTTTAAGCACTTAGAAGTCATTGCCCCTTCCACATTATAGTGAGGACAATACTGCACCAGCTCCTCAAACTTAGCAGCATACTCTGCTACAGTCATACTACCCTGCTTCAGCTCTAAGAATTCAATTTCCTTAGCACTCCGAATATCTTCCGGAAAATACTTCTCCAGAAAACCCTTCCGAACTACCTCCCAAGTAATGGCAGTTCCAGCAGCTTCCAATCTTTGGCGACTATTGTCCCACCAAGCTTCAGCCTCACCCTCCAGCATGTGAGTACCAAACCTCACCTTCTGCTCATCAGTACAATCCATAGTTCTGAAGATTTTCTCAATTGCCTTCAGCCACTTCTGAGCAGCTTCTGGGTCCAGAATTCCTCCTTCAAACGTTGGCGGCTTGTTGCTCCAAAACTGCGCCAAACTCCTGAATTGGGCATCTGCAGTTTGATTCTGATTAGCAACAGCTTGCGCCATTGCTTGCATAGCAGCAGCTAATGCAGCATCGTTCCTTCCTGCCATACTGCTCAAAACATAACAACACCAGGTTAAAAGATATTCAACTACATCATAACGGACAGACTCAACTCGACTCAACAACACTGGCCGGACGGACCGACCTGCTCTGATACCAATTGTAACACCCCACTTCCCAAAACAAATAAAATATGAATAACATAATAAAAATCAGAGTTTCCTTCCCAAGTGGGATATCACATAAAAATCACGTTTCCTTATAAAAAAGGTTTTTCTCCAAATACAGCGGAATATTTAAATAATACAATTAAATAAAAATTTTGATACGTTCGCAGGAAAAAAAATAGGAGTTCAACATGAAACAATAAAAATGCCCAAGTCCCGTGCTACGTATCAGAGCATCCTAGACTCGACAGTCACACCAATATCCAAGCTAGCTAAGCACCTGGATTATCTGTACTTCCGAAGAAGCACAGACCACAACAACAACAAGGGGTGAGAAATCATGATCAAAAATATAATGGTAATGTAATACATGTAATAAGGCAGTAAAACACACCAACACATCAATTATTCACCCCAACAACACCATATAACGAACCTACTGTTCAAATTACAATATAACATATTATAATGCAATTATGCAACTCAACACCATGCATGCGGTACCGACTCATTGGTTCATTCAATCGAACCTGGATAGATCACTTACGCTCCTCCTGAGACATGATCTATCCCCCACCATTCTCCACAAAGGAGTACGGATGAATCACTTACGCTCCTCCTGAGACATGATTCATCCCACCAAAACACCATGATATGCAAGACACCAATGCATAATTATTATATTCTGGCACGCTAAGTGCACACGATCCTCCTGATCATATCATCATACAACAATGCATATGTATAGATATATTACACCAACACCATATAAATCAATCAGATAGTAAACGAATTCATACTATCACACCGGATATAACTACGTCCCCCCCCCCCCCACTCGGGGATACACGATCCTACTGATCACTACACACATATACATTACTAATTGCTCACCAACAATATTAAGGGAAACGCGTACTATCCCCAAGTACACAAGTTATATCCCATACTCATCATTTTCACACTACAGCAAGGCTAGAAGGATCACACGAGACCAATTCAGACATCTCACCAAAAGTCTCTGAGGTTACTCAGAACCTCCCTAAACCAACACCTCAGCCTATACACCAAAATCAATAATTCATCAACATCAATCCACAATCACAAACATGCCAATAGATATTATACTTACCAATTATCCTATAATTTCTACTCTAGAACCGACATTACGGTACATTACCGACATTTCAGAGTCACTCTGAATCTCACCAAGGTCCTAACCATAGTCATTAACGACGCTATAGGGAAACAACACATAACTTTTCCCAAAGCTATAATCACGGTCATTGCCAACACTACGGTAACAACACATAATCTCATCAGCTTTATATTCCTAGTTACTATCAACACTACAGTAACATCAACAATCCAACAAAATGGATCAATACTACAGTAACATCATCACCATATATATATATACCCCAAAATGCATCATCAGCATTCATCAATCCCCCAACATCAACAATAATCATAGCATGCCAATATAAAACTTTATATAACGATAAATTCCTACGCGGTTAAGGAATCCCCTCTACCCTATACATGTATAAACCATTCCCAATCAAATTTCTCCCCCCTTACCTTGACAATTGGTCTCTTGGCCTTCTCCTTCCTCTTCCGTTCTTCGTTCCCTTTTTCCTTCGTTCTTTTTCACTTTCCTCGTTCTTTCCTCTTCTCTCTTTCTATCGCTCTTTTTTCTCAATTTTCTAAAATGTATCGTAACTCTCCTAACCCCTCATATTCTATTTCCCTTTTTAATTATTCTAATCCCAATAATAATAACTAATAAAATAATATAATATTAATAATCTTAATAATAATAATAATACTAATATAATCTTACTAATATTAATAATACCACATATTAATAATAATAATAATAATAATAATAATAATAATAATAATAATATTAATAATTCTAATAATAATAATAATGATAATAATAATAATAATCTTAATAATAATAATAATACTATTAATAATAACAATAATAATAATATTATTATCTCTCCAATAATCATAATAATACTTTTAATAATAATAATAATAATAACACTAATAATAATAATAGTAATAATAATAATAATAATAATAATACTATTATTATTATCACACCAATATCCCACGCCTATGGTAATCCCTTTCCTCTCCATTCCAACTTTTCTAATATCTCCTTGCTACCCCTTCATATTTCCTTCCTCACGGTTTCTATCGTGACTTTTCATATTTCCATTCTAACTTCCCAATAACCCTTTCACCTCTTATTTTACTTATTCCAACCACTAATATTCCCAATAATAATTCTAATAATAATAATTATAATAATCATTATAATAATAATAATAATATAATATAATATAATACTATTATAATATTATAGTAATATTCAACATAATAATAATAATAGTGATACACCCAACAATAATTATAATTATAATAATAATAATAATATTATCACACCAATAATAATAATAATAATAATAATAAAAATAATATAATAATAATATAATAATACTAATATTATTATTTCACCAAAATAATAATAATATTAATAATAGTAACAAATATAATAAATATAATAATAATAATAACACCCCCACCAATGTTACTATTATTTTTATATTACTATATTTCACACCAAAATATCACCAATAGTCCTCCCACATTAGGGACACCCACCAAACATCATCAAATACACCCCCACCAAAGGGCACACCAACATATAATTTTTAAAATAATAATAAAGTGACTAAATAATTAAAATGGGTGTTACAAAATGCATGCAATGCAAGTGAGGGAGGAAATGTGTGTGGGGTATCAGCCTCCACAAGCTCATCTCAACCTCAAGCCAGATATGAATAACTGCAATCATACAAAAGAAATAGCATGCTATCAAGCAAACACAATAACTGCGATCATACAGAGGAAAGACATGCTATCAAGCAAGATACAAACTGCAATCATACAGAGGAAAGAACAACATGCTATCAAGAAAACTCAAACCACATAGGCAAGGGAGCAGGGCTCTACCGAATACCCGCAAGCAAAGCCATACAGTAAAAATACAAGCAGAGGGAGCAACTCAACCTCTAGTGCAATCATGCTCCTAGTTTAAATCAGCCTAGATATGAACTTATTCTAATGCATCAAGCAAATCAAACAAGTCATATCAATACAATTGCACAGCAAGCAAACAGACAAGAAAAGAAAGCAGATCAACAGCTCCCACAACAAAGCTCTCCTCTGACAGCAATTCAGTCACCAGTCTGCAACTACTCTTCAAGGCTATCATCTCTAATATCAAGTTTCAACTTGCTTCTTCAAGCTTCTAAATTATCAAACATGAGCATCAACTTATTCTTTCTTCTTCAAGCCTCAGCTCTTCAGTAAATTCCACCTTCAGGCTTCAACCCTAATATCAACTTGGCTCCTTCAGGCTCTCAGTGTACCAACATAAGTATCAACTTATCCTTTATTCCTCAAGCCTCGGCTCTCTCTTCAATCTCAATTGGATCTTCTTCACAAGTGTAAACTTGGTCTTCAAGCTTCAACTCTCTCCTCTTTACAAGTATCAACTTGTTCCTCTTCATCTACAAGCTTCAGCTTCTCAGAGTAGTCTTCAAACACAAAGAAGTATCAACTTCATCCTTCAATCTTATTCAAGCAAGGAACTCCATCCTCTAACAAGGGAGAAAGATTCATCTATCAAGAGCAAAGTTGGGATGATTGGTAGCAGAGTGAAGACCAAAGGTCACCACTAAGCATCCTATCATCAGAGAAAGGGACCCTCAAAGGTTCTACCAACTTGCAAAGAGCCACACATCCTACCAAAGGAGGGATGAGGCCTTTACAAAGGGACCTTATATCATAGGGAAGAATGGAAGTGATCAACATCTTCCATGTTTATGAAGGAAGAGAATCTATCTAGAAGCTCTGCCTACAAACCCTAATCTTAGCACCTAATCAACACTACACCAAAAGAAGGGGAGATCGTCACATCCAAGCCTCTTCAAGCACTCCATTGCATCTTCAACTTGTCTTCAACATCATCCAAGAACAATCAAAGCAAAACCCTAATCTAAGGGAACTAAAGAAGTCAATCTAGTTGAATTAGTGCATTAGAATCATCTAAAGCTAGCACTTAAACTAAAATCAAACAAAAATAGAAAACTACATTGAAAATTCCTACAAAAATTCCTAAGGGATCCTAATCCAATCATGAATCTACCCTACGAAAATAAGAGGTTGAATCATCCACCAAGTTATAAAAATAAAATCTAAACCACAAGGTATCAACCATAAACCCTAAAAATGGAGCTCCTAAAGTTTCAACCTAAAACTACCACTTACATTCATCACAAAAATGTGAGAAACATCTATGGGGAGCATGCATATCTATGCTAGCTACTCACAAAAATCAAGGCCAAAATCATCATCACATGATCAAACCAAATTCAACACAATCAAGCATCAAACATGATTATTCTAATATCAATTAAAATGTAAAAATGCACATAAAATCACAAAATGCATGAAATAATAATATTTTTTATATAAAAAATACTAGATTTAATCATGAATCCATAGCAAAAAGAATGGGATTAATTGAGTCATTTTTCCATTTTTTATGAATTAATCAATATCCATGAATAAAATGAAAAAATAAATGAAAATCAAAATAAAATGGGAAACGCGTGGTGCAGGTAGCAACAAAATCCGATTCATTCTAGCAATTGGGCCATAAGGGGGTGGGAGTATCAACTATTGCATAAAGCCCAAAACCATCAGATTAATGAAACGCTGCATTTCATTTTAGTTCAGAAATCCTTCACAAATTTCATGCACGCGTGGCCGTTGGATGGGGTCTTCAGTCAAAGTCCAACTATGATCTAATGGCTCTGGGATCATCTTCCCCAATTTTAACCTCTGAAACTCAGGCCACTGCGCGCCAAAGTCACCGCCGGTGACATTCTCCAGTCGGTATTCCACAACCCTAACTTGCCATAGAGTCCACCATAGGCCACGATTCCTTGATGAATCTTGTCCCAAATCTCACAAGGAGTCCATTCATGCCCTTAATTCAATCTAAAACCTCAAGATTCGCAAGAACACCATCTCACCCGAAAATGGTAACAACCCTAATTGGTCACTAATTCTCAAATTAATGATCCATAAACCTTCCTACACCATTCTACTATGCATCTAACACAATAATTCTTCTTAATTCTACCTAATTTAAGCTGGAGATTGAAAGTTACTAACCTGAGAATTTCGTGTGCACAGAGGTAGTAAACCTTCAAATCAAGCTTTCAAATGCTCCAGACTCCTTCAATGAATCAATTCAAAGCTTCTGTATGCAATGAAATGGATGGAAATGCTCTGGATTCTGGGAACCAATTCTGAGTTGCAGGTGAAAAAATCTGAGATCAAGAACACCATTCAGCCACGAATTTGCCTTGATTATGATCTGGAGTCATTCACTAGCATCCATGGAAGTGATTGCAATCAAGAAAATGGATGGAAAGTGAAGAAAATGGTGTAACCGAATTCAGTTGCAAGCAAGAAATTTTCAATCTCAATCTCTATTCTCTCCTTCAATTATCACCAACCTTGGCCTTGGATCACCTCATCATCATATATAGAACATGTATGGATGATCTAGAAAGCTCTAGATCCTTCTAATGAGAAATTCAATATCTCATGTCATGGAAAGTTCAATCTCATGCCATGGTCATACCAATTCTGCTAGCAGCTTGTATTCACCCTCATTCTCTTCCAATTTCTCTCATAATGATATTTTGGATGTGTTTGGATTGAAAGGAACCTTGGTTATGCCTTGAATTTTGGTTTGGCAATTGTTACTTAAGATGTAAGTAACTACTTTTCAAAGCAAGTCCACAAATTAAACCTCAAGTCAAAATTGTGGCAATACCAATGTTCTTAAAATGTGTTTTAGAATCAAAATGACATATTACATGCCTTGGTTTGGACATGTAGATCAAAAATACCAATTTCCATCTTTGGTTCATTTGAAAATCATCCTTATTTTAAGCCATTTTTGTGATTTTGAGCTACAAGCAATTCCAACCTCTCATGAACTCTTGTATAGCCTTAAAACATCATTTTGAACAAGTTTGGTGTTGAACATTTTCCCATTTGAAGCTTGCAAATAGGAGTTATGACCTTATGGTTGAAATGACCTATTATCTCCAAATGACCAAAATACCCTTGACTTGTCAAAGCCATAACTTGAGTTCTACAAATCCTATCAAGGACTTCTAGTACTCTCTAGAAAGCTAAGAGGATAGGGAACAACATTAATGTTGGCCAAAAGTTCATAGGAATCATCCTTCTAGGGAAAATGTTTCATGCAAGTTGGACAACTTTCAAGCTCCAAATTCACATACCTCAGATGACTTGTAACTTGTCAAAGCCATAACTTGAGCTCTATAAATCCTTTCAAGGACTTCTAGCACTCAAATTAAATCTAAGATCATGCTCTACAACAATCATGTTGGGGGTAAGATGAGATAACAATCATATCTTGAGTTACATTGCCTTGAAGATAGGGGTCAAACTAGGGGATTTTACACTGTCAAGTCTTAGAAACCCTAGCCTGAAACTTCTCAAACTCTTCAATCATGATGAGTTGACCTTGGAATCATCCTTATAGCATCTCAATGAATCAACCCACGATCACATGGCCTTTGAATTAGGTCTCAACCTTGTTCAAATCATCAGTTGACCTAGGGTTGACCCAATCAAACCCTAATTGCGCCAATCATGGCTGAGGCTTCTTAATCTTGCACAATGACCTGTCTAGGCCTCAAAGTGATCTTCAACACTTCTTATGAGCTCTCTCAAGATCTCAAATATAACTTCATGGCTTCAGAATCATCTGATGGTCTTCCCCATAACTCTCAAGTTAAGAGACACACCCTCTTGGTTTCAACCACTCTCTCTGAGGATCTTTTAACTTCTCTGACAAGGATATCAACCCTTGAGCACCTGAATAACCTTCTTAGCTAGCTTCAAGGTCTTGTGTAGCTCTTTATTGGTAATCATACCTCTTGATCTCCTGCACACATGTCAATGAAATGCAAATGATAATGCTAATGTGAATGAAATGAAACATAAGCTAGCACTACGCCAGAAATCACTTTTAGCAGCGCATAGAAAGACAGCGCTTTATACAAAAGCGCTGCTAAAGGGCCAGTAAAAAAAAAAGAAAAAAAGCGCCTACCAAAGACAGCGCTTTTAAAAAAGCGCTGCTAAATGGTGGGCCTAAGAAAGCGCTTTTAAAAAGCGCTGCTAAAGTGGGGGCCTACGAAAGCGCTTTTCAAAAGCGCTGTTAAAGGGGGACCCTTAGAAAGTGCTTTTTATATAAAGCGCTGCTATATGGAATTGATAAGGCACCCTATGAAAGCGCTTTTAAAAGCGCTGCTAAAGGCCTTTAAAAGCGCTGCTATAGGTATTCATATTATAATTTTAAAATACCCTCCAGAATTTTAATAGAATCAGAACAGTCACGCAACACATTTCTTCTTTCTCTGGCGAACGAAAACGAACGAACGAACCACTGTTCATCGTCCGACCATCAACTTCTTCCGTCCGATCATCCTTCCGGCCATCACCGACCGTTCACCGTCCGTTTTTGAGTTCATCCATCCGTCTGCATTGCCGGTCCACCATTGTTACGGTACGTGAAGCTTTACTCTGCTTTTCTTGTTTTTTTTATCTTTTCACCATTGTTGTTCTGATGATATATAGATGGTTTTTATCTTTTCAATGATGGTTTTTGTTGTTGTTGTGTTAGTTGTTGTTGTGTTAATATGATATATGAGATATATATGATATTGTTGTTGTTGTTGATGTAAAATAGTTTATATTGTGTTATATAGATGGTTTGTATTTGTTATAGTTGATATAGATGGTTTATATTTGTGTTATATAGATGGTTTGTGTTATAGTTTATATTTGTTATAGTTTATATTTGTGTTGTATAGATGGTTTGTATTTGTTATAGTTTATATAGATGGTTTGTATTTGATATAGATGTTGTTATTGTTGGTTTATATTTGATGGTTTATATAGATGGTTTATATTTGATATTTGATATTGTTGGTTTATATAGATGGTTTATGTTGTTATTGTTGGTTTATATTTGATATAGATAGTTTATATAGATGGTTTGTATAGATGGTTTATATTTGTTATTGTTATTTGATGGTTTATATAGATGGTTTATGTTGTTATTGTTGGTTTATATTTGATATAGATAGTTTATATAGATGGTTTGTATAGATGGTTTATATTTGATATTTGATATTGTTGGTTTATATAGATGGTTTATGTTGTTATTGTTGGTTTATATTTGATATAGATAGTTTATATAGATGGTTTGTATAGATGGTTTATATTTGTTATTGTTATTTGATGGTTTATATAGATGGTTTATGTTGTTATTGTTGGTTTATAATTGATATAGATAGTTTATATAGATGGTTTGTATAGATGGTTTATATTTGATATTTGATATTGTTGGTTTATATAGATGGTTTATGTTGTTATTGTTGGTTTATATTTGATATAGATAGTTTATATAGATGGTTTGTATAGATGGTTTATATTTGTTATTGTTATTTGATGGTTTATATAGATGGTTTATGTTGTTATTGTTGGTTTATATTTGATATAGATAGTTTATATAGATGGTTTGTATAGATGGTTTATATTTGATATAGATGTTGTTATTGTTGTTGATATATGTTGTTGTTGTTGTTATTCTGAATTACAGGTATATTATGGCCAGCAACGAGGAAACATCACATGATGGAAAAGAAACACCCAAAGACGTTGAAGGCGAAATTAAAAGAGGCATAACGATAATGAAAAGTAGCATCCGTGCGAGAGATAGAGGTGTAAAGTACGATGTCCATTAGAATGAAAGAGATCAGTTGGTTGAGCCTAATGGTGCGTTGCTGACAAGTTATATTGGAGCAGTTGTACGTTCGCAAGTTCCGATTACTTGCGATAACTGGAGAATTCCTGCATTAAAAGCGGCTAAGGATAAAATTTGGACCGAGATTCAAGTATGAGATTTGATCATTTTTAATTATGTTGACAGTTACATCTTTAAATTAATTATATTAACATGTTATATGTATGTGTATTTGTTTGCAGAGATCTTTTAATATTGAGGATTCTAGGAGAAAATATTGTATTCAGTTCGCCGGAAAACGCTTGAGGGGATTTAGAGCGTTTTTAACCAACAAATATCTTAAAGATTCTGATGGCAACTTTGTAGAGTCGGAGCGTCCAGCGAAGTACGCTGATTTGATTTCGGATGCAGAATGGGAGACATTTGTTGCGAAGCGAAGAACCAAAGAATTTGAAGTAAGTACAACTTATCATGTACAATGTATAGTATATATACCTATTCCACAAACAAACTGATATGACTTAAACTTGTTTTTTCAGGTTAAGAGTGGCGTAAATCGGGAACGGGCATCAAACCCTGCGTATCCATATAGAAAGGGGCGTTTGGGATATGCACGCTTAGAACAAAAATTAGTAAGTGCATATATATGCTTTAATATGATCTATTTACAAAAATAGTAAGTATACATAATAGGATATAATGCTTTATTGTTCGTCTTAATGCGTAGTTGGAAGAGGAGAAAAGTGATGTGACATCTCTTCCGGACCATGTCGTATGGAAGGCTGCCCGGGTGGGAAGAGATGGAGCCGTCCAAGAAGAAGTTCAACAAGTGTTTGAACAATGTGTAAGTACAACATTAGTTTTTGAAAAAAGTGTTTGAACAAAGTGTATAAAATATTTAAATATGCTTTTATCTATATTTCAGGAGTCCCTATCCCAGACTATAACTCCTGCTGAAGACGATGATTGCAGGAGTTTATTGAGTCGGGTGTTGAATATTCCTGAGTACTCTGGGCGTGTGAGGGGCAAGGGATTTGGTGTCACTCCATCCAAACTGTATAAGCAGCCAAGGAAAAAAATCCAACCAATAAAGAAGTGATGGCTACTTTGGAGGAAATGAAAGCTCAAATTCGTGAATTACAGAAGGATAAGGAGAGCTACATGTCCGAAAGGCGCGCTCCAGAGGCAGGTAAAGCTACTAGTGACAAAGATAGTATCGGTTGTCCGCAGAAGCTTCCAGAGGTAATTGTATATATTACATTGAAATTAATTTAGCACATTTTTCTTAATTGACACATTAACTGATCATTATTTATTTAGGGCATTTCACCTTGTCGACTATATTTATCGTCGCCGACTTATCGCATGGTTGGCAAGGGAAAGGTGCATAACACCCTGGGAGACTTACTTCACCATAAACCCCTCCCTGCTGGATTTTTGAAAGTATCTGTTGATATTGCATTAGAGGGGGGGGCGTTGTTGCCTATGCGAGACGATGTATCAGACGCAACAGTGGTGGGAGACGCGATAGGAGCTTATGTAGCATGGCCGGCGAATCTCATTTTCATGGATGATGAGGTAGGTTGAACCTTGTAATATTCCAATGTTTTATTACCCATACATGAAAGTTATTCTGACATTTACACTTTCTTATTGACATGATGATCTTAGACTCCCACAAAATCCAAAACAAAAGATGATAAAATTATTGTGCGGGATACCGATTCAGCTGCATCAAAGTTACAGGTACTAGTACTACAGTTTAAGTGATTATTTTATTATAAATTATTTACTGAACTTATATATGACTTTTAGGTTCTTGATCAGCAGTCGCAACAAGTCAGCAAGGGAAACATGCCTGAAACTTCCAAGGTGCCCAAAAAAAAGGTCGAGACAAAAAGAGCATTTGTTCCTCAATTTAGGTCGTGCCTTCAAACATATGTAGGGACAACAGACGTGCCTGAGGGCGGCATCCGTCTAATACATATGGATCAAGGTATTTTCGGTTTTGAATATTCCGAAACACTTGCTAAGGAGGATTTCGACCAGGTTTTCAAACATTTAGAATTGGGCGTCGGGGTTATGCATACCTACATCAGGTACTTCGATCCATTTTAATTAGATAATTGAACATTTTAAAATTCGCTCGTTTAACTGAATAATCTAATGTTGATTATATTTTTTTTAGGCGCTTGTATGACAAGATATTGGTCCCCGCTGATTTGACTTCAGTATTCGCATTCTTATCTGCTAGCAGTGTCAACTCACGGACAATAGACCAGACACCAGAAGCAGTCAAAGAGTACACAGTCCAGAGATTTATGGGTGCGAATACGGAGAAGTTGTTTATGTTGCCATATAATACTGGCCATGGGTTAGTTTTTATTCTAAATTCATTTATTATAATTGTTCAATTTTTGCCATATTATATAACATTTCCGTCTAAACTGTTGTCTTATTTTATAGTGGTCACTGGTTGTTGGTCGCAATTAATCCGATTAAAGAAATAGTGTATTATATAGATTCATTGGATGGCGATACAAACAAATATGAAAATCTGAAGAACATGGTTGATACGTAAGTGATGATGTATAGTGTTCTGAATAATTATATATGTTTATTTATTATGTGACATTGTTCTAAATATGTGTTTATATTATGTTAGAGTTATACAAATATACAGAGCACAGAGAGATGTAACAGTGCCAAAAAGCAGGGCTAGCAACATCAACTGGATCAGAGTGGAGGTATATTTTCCCATGTTTGACTGTTACAGTGGTTCTACTTATAAAACTATTTAAACTATATATCCTGATAAATGTTCGTTCGCTTTTTTCCTAATACAGTGTCCTCTTCAGCGTGGTGGGATTGACTGCGGATATTTTGTACTGCGCTTTATGAAGGAAATCATTCTTTCTGGTCAATTAGAGATTCCAATCATGGTATGGATCAATTCATGAGTTATATGATTCATTTTGATAATTAACTAATATTTTATCTGAGTAATTAGTATTAAATCGTGCTTGTTCTGTTATATTATGTAGTATTTTGATGAATTCAGATGCGCTACGTACTCGAAAGTAAAACTGGAAGAAATTAAGGAAGAATGGTGTCAATTTATGATTGAGTTAAGAATTCTATAATGTATATTGGATTTGTAATTATGTGTAAATTGTATATTGTATATTGTATATTGTATAATGTACAATGTTTAAATTATGTGTAAATTATACTTGAGTTAATTATGTGTAAATTGCAAAGTGTTATTGTATAATATACAATGTTTAGTTATATTGTGTTGAATTAAAGGCCAAGTGTTGAATTACAATGTTTAAAGGCCAAATTATGTTTAAAGCCTGAATTATAAGCAGGGAATTTAATTGTTATAAGCAGTTTTGTCTAAAAATATATAAAAAATGTGATTTTTCAAAAAAAAAAAATTTAAAAAACGTGAAGTATAGACAGCACTTTTACAAGAAAGCGTTGCTACAGGGGGGAGGGGGGAGAATAGGCAGCGCTTTGAAAGCGCTGCTAAAGGGGTAAAAAAGCGCTGCTAAAAGTGATACCTTTAGCAGCGCTTTTTCCATAAAAAAAAGCGTTGCCTTTACCTTTAGGAGCGCCACTTTAGGCAGCGCTTTAAAGCGCTGCTAAAGGTCAAAAAAAGCGCTGCTAAAGGCCATTTTTGGCATAGTGTAGGTAAAGAAATGCTGGGCAAATTTTGGGGTGCAACAGCGAGGATCGTCAAGAAGATGCTTTCCCTCTACCAAGCAAGGATCTTGAGAGGCCCACAGACTATGACCGAAGGTTCAAGCTGTTGGAGAAACAAATGAAAAATCTTGCTAATCAGAATTCCACGGGGTTGGACGTGGCTAATATGGGGTTGGTTCCTGGCTTGAGGGTGTCACTCAAGTTCAAAGCGCCTACTTTCGACAAGTATAAGGGGGATACTTTCCCAAAAGTTCATGTACGGTTTTATTATCGGAGAATGTCCGCTTATTCTGATGATGAAAAGATGCTGATGCATTTTTTCCAAGATAGCTTGTCTGGACCGTCATTGGAGTGGTATATGGGGTTAGAGCCCACTTAGATTGGTAGCTGGAAAGAGTTGGTGGAAGCCTTTATAAAGCACTACCAATATAACAGCGACCTTGCGCCAAACAGGGCCCAACTCCAAAATCTTTCTCAGAAGAATGGCGAGAGTTTTAAAGAGTACGCCCAGAGGTGGCGTGAGCTTGCAGCCAGGGTTCACCCACCCATGGTAGAGCGCGAGTTGGTGGATATGTTTGTGGGCACTTTCTCTGGGTTGTATTATGACAGGCTTATCAATTGTACGACGGCTAATTTTTCTGAGTTGATACTCTTGGGGGAACGTATAGAGAACGGTGTCAAGATCGGTAAGATTCAAGCAGGAGAATCAACCTCAGCTGGAGGTGGTAAAAGGGTCTTTAGAAATAAAAAGCAAGGAGACACTAATTCAGTATACAGCGCCCGAAGAAGGGATAGAAATCAGAATTGGCGCAGGCAGCAGGTCGCCAGTGTGACAATTCATGTACCTCAACAGCAACAACAATAGCCACAGCAGCAACAGGGACAACAGAATTCTGCTCCGCAAAGGTTCCACGATCGGGATAGGGCCGTGAAAAGGGTATTTGATGCACCTCCACTACCGTATGCTCAGCTTCTTCCGACTTTGTTACAATTGCATCTTGTTGAGAAAAGGACGCTAGCTCCGCTGAAGGGCACACCTCCTTTTGGTTAAAACGCCAATGCACATTGTGAATTCCACTCCGGGGCACCCGGTCACAGCATAGAAAATTGTCATGCATTCAAGCACAAGGTGGAGGATTTGATAGATACCAAAGATATAAACTTCGGTAATGAGACACCCAATATTAAGAAAAATCCGATACCGTCTCACGAATCTACACAGGTGGGTGCAATCTTGGAAGATACCTGTCTAAATATGGTTATAAAGGTAGATGAATTGAAGACACCTCTGAATTGTGTAAAGAGCAGATTGCTGAAAGGGGGAGTTTTCCTGGGTGCGATACAGATTGTGTTGGTTGTTTAGCCCGACCTGAGGGTTATGATAACTTGAAAAGAGGTATTCAAGAGCTGATTGATGAGGGTACGCTGCAATTTGACCGTACTGCTGAAGAGAAGCCTGTTGAGGCAATAGCTGAAAAGCAGGGCGAAGTTGCAATGGTTACGATCCCGTTTAAGACTGTCACGATATCGATGCCTCCCAAGAGGCCGACCATTACGATAACCAAAGCTAGACCCATTTCATATGAAAGCACTAAAGCCATCCCTTGGAACTATGGGGCGGAAGTTTACTGCAATGGAGAAAGGATTAACCTGGAAATCCCGCCAATGGGGTCAGTTGATAACCTTGTGGGGGCATAACCCGCAGCGGTAGAATTTTCGCGTCACCAGAAGTAGAAGCTGAGAGAGTTGCCAGAGGGAAGGGTAAAGTCGATGAAGGAGGACCTTCTCAAAAGAAGGAAAAAGAGGTTTTGACTAAAGATGTGGAAGAATTCATGAGATTAATCCGGAAGAGTGATTATAAAATTGTTGATCACCTGCAGCAGACGCCTTCCAAAATCTCGATTTTGTCATTGTTGCTTTGTTTCGAGGCTCACCAGACCGCTTTGCTGAAAGCTCTTGATGTTGCTTTTGTCCCCCAGGAGATATTTTTCAATCAGCTCGAAGGAGTGATTGCGCACGTGAATGTGGGGCATGGCCTTGGCTTTACAGATTTTGATTTAACGCCCAGGGGCCGTAACCACAACAGTGCGATGTATATTTCATTTGAGTGTAGGGGAACTGTTATGTCTCATGTCCTTGTTGACACTGGATCGTCAATGAATGTTTTTCCCAAGAAGGCACTGTTGAAGCTAGATACCCGAGGTATAATATGCACGCCAAGTGACTTGGTAGTGAGAGCTTTTGACGGGACTAGAAGGTCCGTGTTTGGAGAATTGACTTTACCAATCCAGGTTGGTCCGGAGGTATTTGACACTGTGTTTTATATCATGGACATTCAGCCAGCTTATAGCTGCTTGCTCGGACGACCTTGGATTCACTCTGCAGGGGCTGTAATGTCTACGTTGCACCAAAAGCTCAAATATATGGTCAGTGGTAGCATTGTCACCATGTGTGGGGAGGAATATATCCTAGTAAGTCACCTGTCATCATTCAAATATGTCGAAGTGGACGGGGAGATCCATGAGACATCATGCCAAGCCTTTGAAGGGGTGCAGATCAGAGACAAATCTTCTGTCATAAACAGTAATGCCTTGTTTTTTCGATTATTGTACAATCCTATGTCCTACCCGGGGCATAGTGATTTTATTTCAGGGCCTACTTGTTTATGTGTATGCTTTGCTTTAACCATCAAATAAAGGCGTTTTCCTCATGCAAATTTTGTGATCCCTGTTTTTCTATATTTATTTTTACAATAAAATGGCAATGTGGTTGTATGCTTCATTTGCATATCATTTGAAGCATTTAACCCTTTCTCTTGCAGGATCCATATTTCAGATGACACCGATCAAGAACTCCCTATGACTCGCTTCGACTTTGAGCACCCGATATTTCAAGCCGAAGAAGAGATTGTTGAGGATGATGACTTACCAGAAGAGTTGAATCGTCTATTGAAACAAGAAGAGAGAATCATTCTGCCTCATCAGGAGGATATTGAGGTTGTTAATTTGGGTTCGGAAGAAGTTGTCAGGAATGTCCGGATAGGGGCTGCGCTGTAAAGCGATATCAAGTAGAGACTTGTCGAGATGCTGCGAGAGTATAGTGACATCTTTGCTTGGTCTTATGAGGATATGCATGGGTTAGACACTGATATTGTGGTCCACCGCTTGCCATTCCGTGAAGAATGTCCGCCGGTCAAGCAGAAACTCAGAAGAACGAAACCAGATATGGCCGTAAAGATTAAAGAGGAAGTACAGAAACAGTGGGACGCTGGTTTTCTAGCTGTTACAACTTACCCTTCTTGGGTCGCCAATATAGTACCTGTACCAAAGAAAGATGGTAAGGTACGGATGTGCGTTGACTATCGCGATCTGAACAAGGCAAGCCCTAAGGATGACTTCCCGCTTCCTCATATTGACGTGTTGGTCGACAATACTGCTCAATGCTTTATGTTTTCCTTCATGGACGTCTTTTCGGGCTATAATCAGATCAAAATGGCGCCGGAGGATATGGAGAAAACAACTTTTATTACCCCGTGGGGAACATTCTGCTACAAAGTGATGCCCTTTGGTTTGAAGAACGTTAGGGAAACATATCAACGTGCTATGGCGACGCTCTTTCATGACATGATGCATAAAGAGATTGAGGTCTATGTTGACTATATGATTGCCAAATCCCAGACGGAGGAAGAGCATCTGGTGAATCTTCTGAAATTGTTTGAGAGGCTTAGGAAATTCAGGCTGAGGCTGAATCCTAATAAGTGCACCTTCGGGGTGAGATCTGGTAAGCTACTGGGGTTCATTGTTAGTGAAAAAGGAATTGAGGTTGATCCTGCAAAAATAAAAGCTATGCAAGAAATGCCAGCGCCAAAAATGGAGAAAGAAGTTCATGGCTTTCTGGGGAGGTTGAACTATATTGCCCGTTTCATATCTCATCTCACGGCCATGTGTGAGCCCATGTTTAAACTGTTGAATTAATCAATATCCATGAATAAAATGAAAAAATAAATGAAAATCAAAATAAAATGGGAAACGCGTGGTGCAGGTAGCAACAAAATCCAGTTCATTCTAGCAATTGGGCCATAAGGGGGGGGGGGGGGGGGTGGGAGTATCAACTATTGCATAAAGCCCAAAACCATCAGATTAATGAAACGCTGCATTTCATTTTAGTTCAGAAATCCTTCACAAATTTCATGCACGCGTGGCCGTTAGATGGGGTCTTCAGTCAAAGTCCAACTATGATCTAATGGCTCTGGGATCATCTTCCCCAATTTTAACCTCTGAAACTCAGGCCACCTGCGCGCCAAAGTCACCGCCGGTGACATTCTCCAGTCGGTATTCCACAACCCTAACTTGCCATAGAGTCCACCATAGGCCACGATTCCTTGATGAATCTTGTCCCAAATCTCACAAGGAGTCCATTCATGCCCTTAATTCAATCTAAAACCTCAAGATTCGCAAGAACACCATCTCACCCGAAAATGGTAACAACCCTAATTGGTCACTAATTCTCAAATTAATGATCCATAAACCTTCCTACACCCTTCTACTATGCATCTAACACAATAATTCTTCTTAATTCTACCTAATTTAAGCTGGAGATTGAAAGTTACTAACCTGAGAATTTCGTGTGCACAGAGGTAGTAAACCTTCAAATCAAGCTTTCAAATGCTCCAGACTCCTTCAATGAATCAATTCAAAGCTTCTGTATGCAATGAAATGGATGGAAATGCTCTGGATTCTGGGAACCAATTCTAAGTTGCAGGTGAAAAAATCTGAGATCAAGAACACCATTCAGCCACGAATTTGCCTTGATTATGATCTGGAGTCATTCACTAGCATCCATGGAAGTGATTGCAATCAAGAAAATGGATGGAAAGTGAAGAAAATGGTGTAACCGAATTCAGTTGCAAGCAAGAAATTTTCAATCTCAATCTCTATTCTCTCCTTCAATTATCACCAACCTTGGCCTTGGATCACCTCATCATCATATATAGAACATGTATGGATGATCTAGAAAGCTCTAGATCCTTCTAATGAGAAATTCAATATCTCATGTCATGGAAAGTTCAATCTCATGCCATGGTCATACCAATTCTGCTAGCAGCTTGTATTCACCCTCATTCTCTTCCAATTTCTCTCGTAATGATATTTTGGATGTGTATGGATTGAAAGGAACCTTGGTTATGCCTTGAATTTTGGTTTGGCAATTGTTACTTAAGATGTAAGTAACTACTTTTCAAAGCAAGTCCACAAATTAAACCTCAAGTCAAAATTGTGGCAATACCAATGTTCTTAAAATGTGTTTTAGAATCAAAATGACATATTACATGCCTTGGTTTGGACATGTAGATCAAAAATACCAATTTCCATCTTTGGTTCATTTGAAAATCATCCTTATTTTAAGCCATTTTTGTGATTTTGAGCTACAAGCAATTCCAACCTCTCATGAACTCTTGTATAGCCTTAAAACATCATTTTGAACAAGTTTGGTGTTGAACATTTTCCCATTTGAAGCTTGCAAATAGGAGTTATGACCTTATGGTTGAAATGACCTATAATCTCCAAATGACCAAAATACCCTTGACTTGTCAAAGCCATAACTTGAGTTCTACAAATCCTATCAAGGACTTCTAGTACTCTCTAGAAAGCTAAGAGGATAGGGAACAACATTAATGTTGGCCAAAAGTTCATAGGAATCATCCTTCTAGGGAAAATGTTTCATGCAAGTTGGACAACTTTCAAGCTCCAAATTCACATACCTCAGATGACTTGTAACTTGTCAAAGCCATAACTTGAGCTCTATAAATCCTTTCAAGGACTTCTAGCACTCAAATTAAATCTAAGATCATGCTCTACAACAATCATGTTGGGGGTAAGATGAGATAACAATCACATCTTGAGTTACATTGCCTTGAAGATAAGGGTCAAACTAGGGGATTTTACACTGTCAAGTCTTAGAAACCCTAGCCTGAAACTTCTCAAACTCTTCAATCATGATGATTTGACCTTGGAATCATCCTTATAGCATCTCAATGCATCAACCCATGATCACATGGCCTTTTAATTAGGTCTCAACCTTGTTCAAATCATCAGTTGACCTAGGGTTGACCCAATCAAACCCTAATTGCACCAATCATGGCTGAGGCTTCTTAATCTTGCACAATGACCTGTCTAGGCCTCAAAGTGATCTTCAACGCTTCTTATGAGCTCTCTCAAGATCTCAAATCTAACTTCATGGCTTCAGAATCATCTGATGGTCTTCCCCATAACTCTCAAGTTAAGAGACACACCCTCTTGGTTTCAACCACTCTCTCTGAGGATCTTTTAACTTCTCTGACAAGGATATCAACCCTTGAGCACCTGAATAACCTTCTTAGCTAGCTTCAAGGTCTTGTGTAGCTCTTGATTGGTAATCATACCTCTTGATCTCCTGCACACATGTCAATGAAATGCAAATGATAATGCTAATGTGAATGAAATGAAACATAAGCTAGGTAAAGAAATGTTGGGCAAATTTTGGGGTGCAACAGCTGCCCCTATTCAAACGGCTTGGACCTGACTGGGTGAGAAGCGAACGGCTCTCAAACAGTCAAGATAAAAGACGGTTGAATACCAACAAACCCGGAAATTTGCCAACTGTACAAGTACACGGTGTTGCACCCCAAAATTTGGCCAACTACTCATCGCAATTTGGCTCATATCTCGACTCATTTCATTTTCGCATTTGCATATCGCGTACATTGCATTTTTTCCAGTCAAATTGGTTTATCGGGATCACAGCCCTCTGATAGCATTTCAAGCCAATACGAGGACGTATTTTGAGAATCGGTGCTCGTCCCGGTGTTTTCAGCTCTCGCTGTTGTTTTTGAGGACCTCTCGGTGTCCGAATTTTTACCGTTTATTTCGATATAGTTCGCTAATCGATTTAATCGGCTTCCTCGGTAGTTTTAGATTTTTTCCTTATTTTCTAGAATTTTTTATAGGTTTAATTCATTTTTCTAGGTATTAGATAGATTTTTAAATAGCTTTTAGATATTAATTGTTTTTTAATAGTTTAGGAAATTCTTTAATCATTTTAGATAATAGATTTTAGGATAAATCATTTTTAGGTATTAAATAGAATTTTAATGATTTTAATAGAATATTCTTTTAATAGGTATTTTTTTTAGTAGAAATTAATATAGTTTTTCTATAGAAATTAGTAGAGTTTTATTAGTTTAGAATTAATAGAGTTTTAGGTTAATTCTCTTTATTAGAGTTAATTAGGACTTAATAGAGATTAATTAGGATTTTAATCTTTTGTTTAGATTTTAATTGGATTTATCATAATTAATTAGGATTATGATTTGTTTTAATTTTCATTTAGTTTCATTACTGTTTTTAATTTTCGTTTAAGTCTTAATTTCAGTTTTAAGTCTAAATTAGCTTTTAATCAGTGTTAATTCCAGGTCTAATTGTTCATTAATCATCATCATTAGTGCAGATCCATTTAATGGGCCGTGTGTCATTGTCTTGGAGGCCCAGTCCCAGAACTCGCCACTTGTCACGCTATAAGAGCACACGCGTGTGCTTCAGAGACTCTCAGTTTTTCTCCACGTTTCACTACCGCATTCATCCACGTTTTGCCTCCATCAATTTCCACGTCTCCCTTCTCTCACTGCCACTCAGCCTAACACGCGTCTCCCTCTGCATACACCATCATGCCACACGTCTTCGCCTGAGCCTCACCAGTTGCATGGCCGCTGGCCATGCAACCACTGCCACTAACCAACTTCCGGCAGCCCTAACTACCTCCAACCACCTCCGACCACCGTCAAACTCGCCGGAAAACCCTAAAATCCTAGAAAATTCGTATAACCACCGTTTCTTCATCTTTTCCGCTTGCATCTTCATCTTCTCCGTTCGAACCTTCATCATCAATGACCATTTTTTCAGAATTCATCACCATCCCAAATTCTTTACTCTGTTCATCATCAATGAACATCATCCTTTTTCCAGTTTCCGATCAACCTTCAACAACAATATCATATGCATCATCTCCAGATCTATTCGTCAAGATCTCCCATGTTCATCAAGAACAACTCCATCAGTTCACTCAATTTCGTCCATATCTTGAGATGTTCGTCCAGATTCAACGTTGTTCATCGCCATCTCCAGATTTGGTCCAGATTCAACTCTTCATCATCAAGATCCTCACGAAGTTTTTTAGATCTTCATCATGTTCTTCATCCGGAATATCCAGAAAGTCCAAGATCTTCAAACGATCTGCATAAAACCTTCGACGATCTTCAACTTGCTGTTAGCGTTCATCATCATTTCCAGGTTTCATCACCAGAACCATCATCACTCATCCAAAATCTCCAGATCATTCAAGCGTGTCCAAACTCGTATGATGTTCACCAGGTTTCGCCATCGATCTTCAAACCTCCACATGCAAACAACAACCAACTCCAATGTTTGTGTATATCTTCGGGTCCATCGTCAGATTCGGGATCTATCAACCTTCATCAACGTATTGCCTTCAAGAATGTTTTCCAGAACTATCGTAGTTTGGTTGTTGTTTGTTGTCTCTTTTGTTTTGTAGGATTCGAAGGAAGGTTGATCTGAGAGGAGAAAGAAGATGATGGATGAGGTTGAGAAGCTGAGAGAGTTGAGGAATGGATCCGAGGGGGAGAAACGGCGCCGCTAGGGTTTGAGGATAAACAGTGAAAGGGAGAAGGAGAAGAGGAAACTAGGTTTTTCTGAGGCTTGAACGAGAGAGAAGGAGGACTGTGTTGGATTGGGCCTTGGGCCCATTGCTTCTTTCATCCGTACACCCCTCCGTTTCTTCATTAACCCTCCGTTTCTGTTTTTTGCTATGGATTGGTTAGTGGGCTAAGCCCAGCGAACCTGCTGGGCACACCCTCCGTTTCCCTTCTGCACCCTCTCCTCCGTGTGTAAATGGGCTGGGCCCTGAAGCAACTTCTAATCACACCCCCCGATTCGGCCATGAACCCCCCTGTTTTTTTATTTGTTTTTTCTGAACTTCTTATTGGGCTGGGCCCAGTTTTTTGTCCTGTTTTTACTGCATACCCCTCCTAGCAGCAGTTTTGCACCCCTTCTGTTTTTTTCTTTATTTTCTTTTATTTTCTTTGTTTAGTTTTTTTTAAGGAAAAATATGTAATAGAAAAAGAATATGCAATATAGTGAATATAAGAAAAAGATGGAAAATGTAAGGAAATATTATATTAGCTAATAGTTTTTTTTAATATTTTCTTTTTAGATATATTTTCCTTTAGGAGTTTTTTACACCTTTTTAGAAGTAGTTTTAAAAGTCCATTTGTTAGGGGACTTCTTTTTTAGAAGTAGATTTAAATGTCCACTTGTTAGGGGACTATTTTTCATTAGATTTTCCATGATAGTTGGATAGGATTTTTTAGGAGTTTATTTTCCTGTACTCGATCATTGTAATTGTTTCTGAATATTAATAAAACGAGATTAATGTTGTGGTCTCCGTTCTACCCATAGTTAGGCTGAACTACAGCTGCTCTAACTTTCTCTGATGAGAATATGTAGGCATAGGATACGATATCCTAGCGAGCACACTAACAACCAACTTTTGTTCTCCTCGCTGCTGTGCGATCGAGACTTTCCCGCTGACGACTGATGTTATCCTTTTCTCTTGCCTAAGTGCATTTTGAGACCAGACCGTAGTTCTAGTTCCCGTAGGTTCCCATACCTCGAAACCCGACATACTACGTCCGTTCTACCGCAAACAGGTACGCCTAAGTCTCCAATGGTCGAGCAGCGTCCACCTAACTGCTAGAATGCGTACGCTAGTATCGTCAATCATTTCTCTCACCCCCGTGTGACCGAGAACACCCTATCTAACCGTAGTTAGCCTGAACTACGTCATGCTATGATTTCTCTGAAGAGAATACATAGGCCTAAGACGCGACGTCTTGCCGAGCACCTAACCCGTAGTTTCCCGAACTACGCAGACTCTGACTTTCTCTGATGAGAATACGTAGGCATAGAGTGCGACGCTCTATCGAGTCAATTTCTTTCTGTTTAGATTTAGCAGCCGTAGATAGATTGTTTTTCACCCGTCAAGTAAACCAAACAAGCGTGGATCCCGTCGAGTACGACGGACGTGAGGGGTGCTAATACCTTCCCCTTGCGTAACCGACTCCCGAATCCAGACAACGGTTGCGACGACCTTGTCTTACCCTTTTTTCGTTAGGTTTTTCTGATCGTTTCTTTCCCGCTCTGAGGGATAAATAACGAAAGGTGGCGACTCTTCTGTTGTGCCGGCACCTTATTTTCGCGAAAGCGACAGCTGGCGACTCTGCTGGGGACCGACTGCGACTCAGAATCTCTGGTTCTCTGGTTCCCTATGCGAGTCAATCCTAGCGCTTGTATGTTTACTTGTTGGGTCGCGTTTATTTATCGCAGTTTACTTCACGCACTTTATTTCTCGCGCTTTATTTCTAGTTTGATATGATTATCTGTGCTGTTGTGGAATGGGAGTTCTGATGAGTGAGAAGCTAGACCCAGGCTTGAGTGCACCATAGAATTAGAGTGGAAATTAGTGGGCGCGTGCTTGCTTTGTAGGCACTAGTGTCTCATGAAATTCACGCTCAGACGAGGTTCATCCGGTTGGCTTCTCTTTCAACCCTTTGGGTTGAGACGGTTGCTGGTTTGGTGGATTGTCGACTCTGGGGACCGATCATTTGTGATTCAGCTAAGTGAGGCCGCTTCATGAGCTGGTGATGCCACACCTTCTGGGTATCGTATCGCCCCTCTTGAAAGTCTGTGACGCTGATGAACGCATAGGATGTCGTACCTTGAGTCAGTTTAGGTCCATACCCATGAGTGGGAGGGTTTTTGCAGGAAACTTGACTTCCAGCCTACCCGATATCTTGGTTTTCTCTCGTCAGAGCAGACTTATCCCGTCAGCAGCGCAGCAGCAATCAGAGCTTTATGGGGGCTGTGATCCCGTGTTTGCTGCATCTTGCATTGCATTTGCATGAACATTCCTGCATCATATTGCATGTCATTCGCCAGCTAGTCAGAGCCCTTATCCAGCCGTTGTTTTGATTCTGAAGGTGAGTGTTAAAGACGACCAAGGGGTTGAAGCAGATTTGATCAGAGTCAAGCAGTGAACTCAGGTGACAGTTGTTGGTAGCTATGTCAGAGAGCAGCTTCCAGCTTGGTGATACCTTGTCAGGTTTCACTGTGACGTCCAATCCTTTGTACGGATCTACGCATGACGAAGACTTTCCGCAAGTGAACAACCTTATTGCAGCTCAGCTTGTGCAACCATCTATTGAAGACCGAGGTCTACGTGAGTAGTTTGTTGTCCGAGGTGAACGTTCTCCTTCTGTTGATATCTCAGACTACCAGGGTTTTGCCTTCCCTGTGCCAAAGTCCCGAAGAGAGGTCCCGATAGCAAAGAATGAAGACCCGTTAGCTCCCGTGTATGCTAGAAGGTTTTGTGCATTGGATGAAAGATTCAAAGCCTTGAAAGGTAAAGACGTTGTTAACCCTAGTGCTGCAGATATGTGTCTGGTTCCTGGCCTAGTGTTACCTCCGAAGTTCAGAATGCCGAGGTTTGAAAGGTACAAAGGAGATAGTTGCCCGAAGCAACATTTGGTGATGTTCTGCCGAAGAATGACTTCATTTATGCACAACGACAAGCTGATGATTCATTGCTTTCAAGATAGTCTGAATGGGGCATCTCTGAGTTGGTATATGCAGTTAGAGAGTGATCAGATCCGATCATGGATGGACTTAGCCAATGCTTTCCTGAAACAGTATGACTACAATCTCGATGAAGCTCCTAGTCGCATGCAGCTGCAAGAATTGTCGCAAGGGAACAATGAACCTTTCAGGAAGTATGTTCAGAGATGGAGAGAATTTGCCGCTAGAGTGCAACCACCGATTCTAGACCAAGAGCTGAAAGGCATGTTTGTAAACTCCTTGCAGAGCCTGTACTTCGAAAGAATGCTTGGAGTCGCACCAAATTTCTCTGAATTGGTAAGGGCAGGAGAACGCATCGAGTATGGTGTAAAGACTGGAAGAATCCAGAATGTTGCAAGCGGTCAGGCTAGTGAAACTGAATCTCTCTATAGCTTTCAAACCGAAGAAGGAGTTGTGGTCAATGCAATCATGAATGATGTTGGATATCCTCGAGGCGAATCGATGAAATCTGTTGGTTCTCCGTCTTCTCAGCGGTCAGTATCTTCTGTGTCTCGTTATTCTGGACAGACAATTGTGCCTGGGGCACCACATCGGGAACATTATGTTGCTCCTCTTGCAAATCCACGAGCCCGTGGCCGAGGTTATCAGAATCAGAACCGACCTCGTAACAACTTGGAACGAAGGAATGCTCCTTTCCATCCAGTGCCTGTGCCGTATAGCCAGATTCTTCCGCAGTTGATTCAGAATTCTTTGGTGGAACCGAAAGCTCTTAAGCCCGTGCCAGAGCCTTACCCTCCAGGGTACAATCCCCATGCTCAGTGCGGTTACCATGGTGGATCTCCAGGGCATTCAACGGAAGATTGTAAAGCTTTTCAGGCAAAAGTACAACAGTTGATCGACAAAGGGTGCATTTCCTTCCCAGATGGAGTTTTGGTTGTGCATGACAACCTCTCAGTTGTCTGAGCTCGTAGATTCAGAGGGTTATTTCCAGAGGCCAGTGGTCCAGACGGGCAGACATCCTCAGCATTGGCAGTCCTCGGACTCTTTATCATTTGCATTTGTAGTTTCTTTTCTGTTAGTTACTACTTGCTGTTAAACATTGTTTGTTTCGAATGGTAATGTTAATAAAGTGACTATGCATTTTTCTGAATTAATCATGTCGTTGTCACTCATTTACTGCATTGCACTGACACTTGCACTTTATTCACTCCACTTTATCACTATGATTAGCAAAGAGTGGAGGGAGGATGATGAAACTGAACACTCATAACCGATGATCGTATGCTTTCAGATAAAACCTTGCCTATGATGTACAGGCATTGTTTCAAATCCCCTAAACACTGGAGAGATAAGGAAGAGAATCCCTTGTTAACCACTTCGAGCCGAGAAGTAGGAGTTTCTTTCGGACTTTTAAACCCCCACATCTTAACCCGGGGCAGGGTAGTTGTCAGTTAGCTTGATCGAGCGTTCAAGTCTTGTAGAGGAGTGTTGTCTTTCGAGGACCAATCACAGTATATTCCTCCCCATAGGTCGTACCTCGTCAACCACAATGGTTAAACCTCACCAATCAGGAGTGAGACAGTTGCAAACCTCTCGGATGAATCCAGACGGCCAATGTCGCACGACTTGTTTCAAAAAAGGAAGGAATAAGAAAGCCCGCTAAGTAAAAGAGAAAAGCTGGAAAGCAAATACTTAGGCAAAAATCAGGGCATCCCGCTGGACTTCAAAAGAAAGGAACTCTGAAGAGTCAGTCCAGGCAAAAATTAGGGAATCAAAAGAATGAAAAAGAAAGGATATAAAAAGGAAAAATCCTCAAACAAGGACAAAGTCGTGTAGATACAGACACCGAAACGAAAAAGGAGTAACTGTCACTCCGAAACGCCTTATGAGTTATTTAACCAGTTGTTCTCAATATTCAACATACCTCTCGAAGAGGCGAGCGCTTGAGTCAAGTTAACTGAACTTTAGGATCAGAGATCATCACGTAGAAGGGGTGGGTACAAATCATAATTTGAGCCAAATATCCTTTGTTTTACGAACCGTGAACCCGACCACGATACAACCCTTAAAAGACCTAATTGAGACAGGGTTTATTCTGAAAGCGCATTACGATAAGGTTGAGTAACCTGACTCCTACATGATTTGCTAATCATATCCTTGTTGTATTTTTCACTGATCGAATCAGCACTACGTTTGAACTCTTTGGTTCATTCGTCACTCACTAGCATGACACGTAAATGAGTGACAGTACATTGTTTCAAAATCTGCATGAACACTGCATTAAAATTACCATTCGTGAATAGACAATTTTAATTGCAGGTCAGTAGTTGATACGGAGAGTAGCCAATCAGGACTGAATCGTAGCAGTCTGGATCAGAATGGTATGCTGTGAAACCCTGTGAATTTGGGGCATTGACTTCCTGTGAGTTTAGAATTAGTTTGTCTGAGGACAAGTCCCGGAGTATCGGTTGATTATGGGACAGATTATTCAAGAAGCCGTTGATCGGAAGTTGATCTTCTCGAGACCCAATCAGGGGCAGCTATCCAGAACTCTTGTGATTTGAGGGCAGATCCCTCCAGTGTTCAATCAGAGCATGTTGAGTCGCTCATCGCTCGTTCAGGGGCAGGCTACTTCAGAGATACTGAAACCAACCATGTCGAGAGTTGTTTAGTTGAGGATGAATCCTTCCGTTGTACAGATGTTGGGGCAAGCCATCTGAAGATTGTTTTGTTGCCAGCCGCTTTCTGTTCAGAATGAATTTTCCCAAGAGTCGGATTGGGGCAAGTTGAATTGCACTGGAGCAAGTTGTTCAAATGAGTTTTTTCACCTCAGCAAGAGTTGAGTGTCGAGGAATCGTGTCATTACCCTTCCAAAACCTGAGCCTTCTGAAGAAGCCTTGCTGTCATTGGATTGTTATCCTACAGCCTAACCTGTTACTCGGCTGAACCTTGTAACCAAATCGTTTCAAAGCCCAGTTCTCGTCTGGCAAACCAGAAATCAATTCCCGTCTGACATCCAAAACCTGTAAGTCAGTTCTCGTCTGACAACCTAACGTATGTTGCCATCAGTTCTCGTCTGATAGTCCGCCCTGAATGCTAGTTCTCGTCTAGTATTTACCTTTCAAATCCACTTCTGTTGGTAACCAGAAATGGGTCCCTTTCACCATAAAACTATTCCTAAACCAGAAAAAGCCTAATTGTACCTGGCCCGATGATTCCTAGTGACTCGCATGTTGTCACATTCCCCGACACAAGGCTCGGTTGATCCCAGCTCCATGATTGGTATTCTGTATTCCCTGTGTTGATGTTGTTGAATCAGGATTGTTTTCTCAGCAGAGACGTGCAGTTTGAGATTGTTTCCCCTGAGCTGTTTGAGACTGCAGCAAATTGAGATGGCATTTATCCCTTATCAGAGTAGGATCAAGATTATCCTCAACAGGGCTTGATTGATATTCCTGGAAGAGTATGGCCATCCTAAGCATTGAACGTTGATTAGCCTGATGTGCTACTTTTCCAAGTGGGTTGAGGCTGAAGCTTACCCTGACTGGAAGATTTTGGGTTTATTTCCCCGGCAGTGGGACTGATGCAATGTTGTATCCCCACAGAGTCCGAGTTTGACTCCTTTCCCCTCCGAGTCCAGGTCATTGACTCATTCCTCAAGCAGAGGTCGACGTTGATTCCCTCATTGAGTAATTTCCAGACGGGTAGATATTGGTAGAGAAGAGTTATTTCTCAGCAAATTGCTTCGTACCCCATAAGGACTTAGGATGTTCAAAAGACCGTTCAGGGTTGTTTTCCTCAGTGAAGTGAGATATAATTTCAGTGATCGATTGTTATCTTCCGCGGACGCCAGAGTTGCTTCCTTGATAGGATTAGTACATTTCCAACAGAGTTGTACAATGAGCAACTAAGGATTGATATCCCCAGCAGTGTTGATACATAGGTATTCCTCATCAGACTTGATAGCCCGGCAGGTGTTACCCAGAAGGGTCAGTCTCCGTAAGGCGTATGCAAGATTATCTTCAGCAGATCAGGATTGATATCCCCGATAGAGTTCAGCAGTCTCTCCCCGCAGAGTCTGAACGCGAGATCATGAGCATTGATATGTCTCCCCAGGCAGAGATGATTCTCTTCCCCAATCAGATGTATCTTGAAGGATCACCATCTCCTCAGCTGAGTCAAGCGCCAAAGTGTGTTCATCCCCCAGCACCGGGTCACAAGTGCAGGTCTCGTAGGAAGCTATTCGTTCACTGAAGTGTGCAGCAACTGATAGTTCAGACTGAAGTCTCCAGCGGAATTGAAATCCCCCACCAGAGTCGTACTCTCCCCCGAAGTCTGATGATTCCTTCTTCCCCAGCGGAATTGAGATTCCCCCGCAGAGTCGTACTCTCCAGCGAAGCAGAATGATTTCTCCTTCCTCAGCCGAGTTCGCAGATACCCAAGAGAGCCGAATCCTTGGAAGTTGATCAGACCATGATTGGTTTTTTTTCCCAGTGGAGTGTGGAGCAGCTGAAGTTGTCTCCCCACAGAGTTATCATCCCCAGAAGAGTAGCCGAGACGGCCACGCAGTTCACTCCTGCGATTGATATCGCTTCCCCTCAGCAGGTCCGGGTTCTTGTAAAGCTTCGTCCCCATGCAGTAGTCAACTGAAGTCGTTTCCCCCGCAGCAGTCAACTGAAGTTGTGTCCCATGCGGAGTCCAATTGATATTGGCGTGACCATGTCCTCCCCAGCAGGTTTTCTGACGGCGAAGTTGAAATCTCCCTTGAAGACTCCATGATTGAAGTCTGACCGTGGTAATGAAGCAGTTCTCTCAGCTGATGCAGAGTGCCTGATGGCAGAGGTTTAGATATTCCCAGGTGGCTCATGATTGACCAAGGATTCTATTCCCGACTTGATGATGAAGTCCGGCTGATGCTCGACAGTGTTCTTTGAGTGCCTGATGGCATGATCAACTGTATTACCGGTTACCGGGTGACCAATTCCCCAATGAAGTTACTTCACCCTGACGGCGAGGTCAGATGCTTTTATCGAAATGATGGTGAGAGTCGACGGCGAGTTCCGATTATGTTTGTTTCCAGCAGCGATGTTGGATATTTGTTTTGACGGCGAAGTCAGATTATGGTGCGTACTTGACGGCGATGTCGGGTGTTTCCCAGAGTTATGTTTGTTTCTGGCGGCGATGTCAGGTGGTTTGATTCTCCAGCGGCGATGTTGGGTATTTTAGTTGGTTGACGGCGATGTCAGGTTCTTTGTCCTCCAGCGGCGATGTTGGGTGTTTTGGATGTTCCTTTCTGGCGGCGATGTCAGGTTGATTTAGTTTTCCAGCGGCGATGTGGATGTTTGTTTCTGCCGGCGATGTCAGGTGATTTAGGTTCTCCAGCGGCGATGTTGGGTGTTTTGATTGTTTGACGGCGATGTCAGATTCTTCAGCTTTCCAGCGGCGATGTTGGGTGTTCTGGATGCCTGACAGCGATGTCCGGTGTCTGATGACGATGTCAGAGGAATTTAATGTGGACAACTGACGACAAGGTTCAGATCAGTATGTCTCCAGCAAGTTGCCGTGCAGCTATTATCTCAGTTTTCGAAGATTTATTCCCGCAAGAGTATCGTGTACTTATGTAGTTGGCAAATTTCCGGGTTCTTTGGTATTCAACCGTCTTCTACCTTTGAATGTTTGAAAGTCGTTCGCTCTTCAACCCTTCAGGTCCAAGTCGTTTGAATAGGGGCAGCTGTTGCACCCTAAAATTTGGCCAACTACTCATCGCAATTTGGCTCATGTCTCGACTCATTTCATTTTCGCATTTGCATATCGCGTACATTGCATTTTTTCCAGTCAAATTGGTTTATCGGGATCACAGCCCTCTGATAGCATTTCAAGCCAATACGAGGACGTATTTTGAGAATCGGTGCTCGTCCGGTGTTTTCAGCTCTCGCTGTTGTTTTTTAGGACCTCTCGGTGTCCGAATTTTTACCGTTTATTTCGATATAGTTCGCTAATCGATTTAATCGGCTTCCTCGGTAGTTTTAGATTTTTTCCTTATTTTCTAGAATTTTTTATAGGTTTAATTCATTTTTCT
>OZ012739.1:282553058-282603469 GCA_963859935.3 Lathyrus sativus | reverse complement strand
TGGTGATTTGTTATCAGGAATAGTTATCTAAACCTTTTGGACTAAAATCATTTGATTATCATTTTCATGAGACAAAAACCAAGAACAGCCACCATTCTTGCATGGGCTCCACTTTCCCATTACTTTCCACCTAAGAAAAAAATAAAGGAAACAACCACCTTCCTCAATTAAATTATTCAGATCTGACTCATTCTCATCTCACCCTCCACATCTTCATTTTCTCCCTCTCCTATATATCACCCAACCCTCTCCAATCTTCATAATAAATCTCTCATCTCTCTCTTTCTCTCTCCATTTCACTCAATTTAAAACATTTTTTAGACATAGTGTTGTGTTTCTTGGCCTACTTCTGCCATTCCTTTAAAAAAATTATTTATTTGCCATTAAAAAGTGCTAACAATAATGGGAAATTGTTTGAAGGGCGAGTCATCAACCAAATACGCGACGGACGACGAGGATGACTGGGATTTTCCGGCATCCAAAGGCGACTATGTGACAAAAAATACCGGTGTCACCGCCGCCAAAACCACGACCGAGGTAAAGATCAAGATCACCAAGAAACAATTAGAAGAGTTGTTGAGAAAAGTGGACATAAGAGAATTGAGGGTAGATCAAGTTTTGGCACAATTGATGAACCATAGTAATGGCTATAAATCATTTGAGAGATCTTGGAGACCTGCACTTCAGAGCATCCCTGAAATGGATTGAACTTGGTTTAGTTTAGGTTTATGGAGTTGATGAAGATAAGTATTGGCTTCTTGGGTCAATCTTGCTTTTATGTTTTTGCGGAAAAAATTGATGATTTTGGATGAGAAATTTGAGGGTAGTTTACATCTTTTTCTTTGTACATACAAAAGGAAACAGATTTCATGTAATCACACATTTACATAGCTATAGAACTTGTTCTTCCAATTTCATTAAATATTCTCTCTCACATGTATAATTGAGGTTTTTTAAGTTTATTTCAAATTATAATTATTAAATTAAATTTAATCAAATGGTTAATTATATAAAATATTAATTTAACCATTAAATTTAATTCAATTAAAAAATATATAATTTAGAATAAATTAAAAAATTTACTCTTTACATAAGTTGAATATATATATGCATTGTCACGAATTTCGAGTCATTTACATTTGGTCTTTTTAATGGTGGAATTCTAAGGCGGACAATGGTCACCTGTACATAATTTATCAATATTCATATATTTATTAAATAAAATAATAAATCAATGACATATTAGTTTTTCTTTTTGTTGCTATGTTTGGGGCTCTAACAAATTCTTCTTGTTGCTATTCTCAAAGTTTTACTTAATTTATTGGTGATGAGTCGGCAGAATGAACGAGACAATGTATCATATAGTGGGGAGAGTGATGACATAGATGATGAGTTAACATTTCTTTTAAAAAGAACAGTGTCTACGTGGATCAAAAGAGAAATGAGCTCCTAAAATTTTTATGGGCTTTTAGAGACTACATAGACAAAAAGAAAATGAGTTACTTTTCTCATTCAAGCTTCCACAGTCGTTTAAAAAATTAAAATTATAAGAGTTACTTTCGATCATATGATCTTCATTAACTGTCAACGTGGTTTTTGAATGACATAACCTTTTATTTAGAATAGTTGATTTGTGACCCATATGATGTATCTACATATGCTTGAGTGAGTCATGCACCAATTCGGATATATGGAGTTTGTTCCAAGAAACCCCTCTAAATCTGCTCCTCCAACTATATGATCTGAAGCAATGTAGTGCCATATATGATGATTTTCTTTACCATCTGATACCAGATGAAGCACGGAGTATCGTAGCTCTCAGAGAATGGAGTTGTGCATTCGACTATGTCCAATGGTATTTTAGAGTGTCACATTCTTACACGACGCTAGATGTTGAGGGAGAGTCACATAGGTCAGCTCATTAGGAGATATTAGAGGAAGAACAAGTTAGGGCAGATCATGTTGTTGATGTGTTACCTTCATGTCGTCGTATTATGGATCCGGCGGGAGAGGTATAAACAGAGGAGACTTTCTGTAAGACACTTTTGAAAGGACCAATGTAGATTCCATTCTCACTGAGGCACGAACAACATTGTAATACACCAGGCATCGAAGGAACAAGAGGGTCTGACATGCGTAGTAGTATAATATTTGTATTAAGGATTATGGATAGTATTATCGTTTGTTATTTTATTATTTAGAAAGTATTATGGTTTATGAATCGATTAATTTATATATGAGATTTTCATCTTATTTGATAAGTGTATAATTTAATTTATAAATAACTTATCATAATAGTATAGTTACAATACATCGGTGTATTCCTTAAAAATGTTAAAATTTACTACCTATAGGATGAATACAGAAGTGTATATCCGTATTTTACTACGGAGATACAGAAGTGTATATAAATATTGGAGATTCACTTAGTCAACGAGTAAGTTTTTATAACTTATTCCACAATCATAGCCTTTAAATTAGATTTAATCGAATGGTTATAAGTAAAAATGTTAATTTAACCAATAGATTAGATTCAATTTAAAGGTTATGATGGAGAGTAATTTAAAAAACTTACTCTTGGAGTAAATTGATCCCCCCCCCCCCCACCCACCCACCCACACACACACACACACACACACACACACACACACACACACACACACACACACACACACACACACACACACACACACACACACACACACACACACACACACACACACACACACACACACACACACACACACACACACACACACACACACACACACACACACACACACACACACACACACACACACACACACACACACACACACACACACACACACACACACACACACACACACACACACACACACACACACACACACACACACACACACACACACACACACACACACACACACACACACACACACACACACACACACACACACACACACACACACACACACACACACACACACACACACACACACACACACACACACACACACACACACACACACACACACACACACACACACACACACACACACACACACACACACACACACACACACACACACACACACACACACACACACACACACACACACACACACACACACACACACACACACACACACACACACACACACACACACACACACACACACACACACACACACACACACACACACACACACACATATATATATATATATATATATATATATATATAATAACAACAATTACATACAACAACAAAAGAACAATAAATTCTTGAACAAGAAGAAAAATATGTGAAAATCACATGAAACATAACAACAACATACACTAAAGAAAGAACAAAGAAGAATAAGAATACTTTTATGTATGAAGCGAGAGCTAATGACGAAGAAGAAGAGAGAAAATGTCTGCTAAGTTTTTGTTGTGATAGATACAACAATAGTATCAAGAAGCGAGAGCTAATTTTTTAATATTATATACGAGTAAGCAATTTCACCACGGTCGTATTCAAAAACCGTGATAAAATATAATGACTTTCGTAACGGTTCACATTAACAACTGTGGTGATTGGTATTGGTATTTTAATTTTAATTTATACATTGTAATTATAACGAAAAAGTAAAATACTGTTGGAGCTAAGATTCAAACCATATCACTCCATTAATGTATAATCACAGGTTATTAGTTTGATCGTAGTGCAATGTTTTTCGTAAATATAAATAAACAAAATGCGTCTAAAATGAGGTACTACCATGGTTAACAGTAAAACGCAAAAAAAAAGTCTATATCACTAATATTTGTTTCCCAAGTTTTAACAACAGAAGATCGATGGCATAAAGTTCACAGGAGAGATTTTAGACATTTGGCCAAAAAAAAAGATGGGATTCTTTTCCTACTGGTGGAGATAAATTGGATGGAGAGAAATAAGTTCAATCTTTTTACTCTTCAGTATTCCCTGATAAGATAAAGGCTAGTGATATTTTTCATCTTTTTGGTAAGTATGGAAAGATTTCTGAGGTGGTGATTCCCCCCAAAAGAAATAAGTTTGGAAAACGCTTTGGATTTGCAAGATTCTTATAGGTTGAAGATGGAAGGATGCTAGCTGTCAAATTGGATAACATATTCATAGAGAATCTTAAAATTCACGCATACATCCCCATATTTTTTAGAGAGAAAACTATTCACAGCGAGGAAGACAAGTGTAGAGGGATCAATAACAAATTTAAAAATGGAATCACATCAATAAAGAAGAGTGGGGCTTATTTTGATTCTATGGTAGATACTAGATCTTTTGCTAATGTATTCAATGTTGTTGGTGAATCTCGCCCGTCTCAGACACCTCGCAATTCCCCAGTTCATATTAGCTACTCAGCGGACGTAGATGACATTGCTAGACTCAGTAAATCTTACGTTGGAGTGGTTAACAGCCCTGGTATGTCTTACAATATTCAAACTTATTTTGAAACGAAAGGATATTTTTCTATAAAGGTTATTCCCCTTGGAGAAAATTTGTGCTTATTGGAGGAGAGTGAGGATGGTGAGACTGGAGACTTGGTTAGGGAGGCGGAACCTTGGTAGAAGCAATGATTTTTTGAAATCAGGAGATGGAAAGAAGAGGATGTTGACAGCAAAAGGGTTATGTGGTTACGCTGCTATGACATTCCTTGCCATGCTTGAAACTTCAAATTTTTTAAAATCTTGGCTAAGACAGTAGGTACTTACATATGCATTGATGAAAAAACTCTCAAGGGAAGTTGTATGGACATTGCCTGTATTATGGTGAGAACTAAATGTGTTATTGTCTTGAACAAAAATTTTAAACTCGGGATTGGCAGTAAGGTCTTTGCAAGAATAAGGAGGTTGTATCTCTTTCTTCTGAGTCGGAAGACAATTAGAGAGCTTTTGGAGAAGAAGAAGAAGAAGAAGATGTGGAAACCATGGCTGAAAACCAGAAGAATCTGATGGACCTCAAAGAAGGTGAATTCTACATCTTTGCTACTAGGGGCTCATGTGTGAAAAGTGTGCCTACGGAGTTTGAGGTTGGAGTAGAATCTCTGAGAAGCAATGATGAACCTAAGAAGTCTAATCCTATGATTACTCCGCTAAACTCAGCTTTTGACAATGCTATCAAGGCAGTGAAGGCGGCTAAAGCTATTGAGGTGATGTCTGATGATAAGGTGGACAGTGATAGGTCTGCTCAAGTTTTACAACAACCCATTCGAAAGACTGGCCTTGAAAGTAGATTGTTCAGGAACTTGGCTTGTAGTGGACAACTTTTTCAAAAAAGTTAAAGTTGAAAAAGGTTTTAGAAGTTATTGGGCCGAACCAGAAACACACACCCAAGAATAAAAAGGCCAAGAGAGTGTTGGGCCTTATTTCTTTGGACGACCTTTTAGACTCAGAGGATCCAATTGAAGAGTTCTCTGTTCCAGACAATGTGGTGTGACTCAGAATATTATAGGTGATGCGCTCATTCCGAGATCAGATCATTCTAATTCCTTATCAAATGATTCTGTTAAGTTTTCTGCAGGTGAAATTCTGTGTTGTAATCAGATTTTTTATATGGATATGAGACTTGGAAACTTCAAATTTTGGATCAGATGAACTCGAATGTAGGAGGTAAAATCTGGAAAGATGCTAAAGAACTTGGGGTTGTGGCGGAAGAAGATTCCATTGATTATTTGAAGACGATTAATGAGTTTGAAGCTTCTGACAAAGCAAGAACCAATGGCAAGAAGGTGTCTCTCAATTTGAAGAAATATTATCGACTCTCTTAATATTATCCCAAACAGAAGAGTCGCCACAGAACTTTATTTATCCCAAAGGAGGGAAAGGAAACGATCAAAGAAAACTTAAAAGAAATGAAAAGGCAAGGCCATTGTAACCAAATCTTGGGTTCGAGAGTCGGTTACGCAAA
The DNA here is from genome assembly GCA_963859935.3 of Lathyrus sativus. Lineage (NCBI taxonomy): Eukaryota > Viridiplantae > Streptophyta > Magnoliopsida > Fabales > Fabaceae > Lathyrus > Lathyrus sativus. The sequence continues at coordinate 282,597,558 of OZ012739.1, read as the reverse complement.
GGAAAGGTATTAGCACCCCCTCACGTCTATTATACTCAACGAGATCCACGTTTGTTGTCTAATTAAAGGGTGAGTTATCTAAAGCTACTGCTAAACAAGAACGAGAAAAGGAAAAGAAAAAGGAGACTTGATAGGACATCGCCGCCCTATGCCTACGTATTCCCTCGTGCAATGGGAAAGTCAGAGTCAACGTAGTTCAGAAAACTGCGGGTGATGGGGGAAGGTTCTTTGCTAAGACTTCGCCGTCTTGTGCCTATGTATCCTCATCTGGCATGAGAGATCAGAGCAAACGTAGTTCGGGAAACCACGGGAAGAAAAGAAAAGAGTGCTCGCCAAAACATCGTCGTCTTATATGCCTACGTATTCTTATATGGTATGAGAAATCAGAGCAAACGTAGTTCGAGTAACTAAGGATAAAAAAGTGAAAAGGGTTATCGTCAATACTTCTCCGTCTTGCGCCTACGTATTCTCATTCGGTATGAGAAATCAGAGAAAACATAGTTCAGCTAACTAAACTACAAGTTGGTTAAGTGTTTTTATGAGCGATGTTAAGTTCCCATTCCAGCAGTTAAGGTCGATGTCTGTTTGCGGTAGAATAGAAAAGTAACGTACTCTTTTCCAAAAATGAGTTTGAAAGAACAATCTCGAAGGATAAAAAGGTTTGCAATTTGTTTGTGAGTTTTAGAGAAATGAATTGATTGGTTTGAGATTCACGTTGCACTAAAGACTATGATATAGGAACGAATGTGTCGCATATCCCCCCCCAGACGAGACATACACTAAACACTCTAGACAAGTAAGAAGAGACACCTCACTTATCATTTCTCATATGCTTAAGGCTCGTGGCGCACAACGTTCATTGTCTTTACTAAATGTCTTAGAACTGTTTTAAGATGAGAAGAGAGGATTCAAAGGTTGAAAAGAAAACACTAAAGGAAACTGAATCCTAATGTTATCATACAAAATGGTCCTAAGATTGAGATAAAAGGGAAAGTCTACCTAATGTTATCATACAAATGATGGACCTAAAGTTGAGATCAAAGAGGGACTATCCTAAATATTGTCATGCTTGGATTGAGAACTTAAAATTTATCCTATTTCAATCTTAATCGAAAAATTAAGTCGAACTAAGAGATTCTAAGGGAGCATGTGAGTGCAAAACGTGCAACAAGTAAACATAAAGCACCTCACTCGTCAAGTAAGAATTCAACACAAAACACAAGACTTGAGCAAGACTCAAAGTGAAAAGCATGTTACGTCAAAGCACCAAGCACAAGGCAAGCATCAAGATTAAATAAAAGTTAACCACAACCAAACCATCAAGAATTAAACAAGGCGTCAAGAATTTCATGGCATCAAGAATGTATTAACAAGTGGAAATAAATAACGAAAAAATAAGAATAAAAAAAGAGAGAAATATTAACCAAATTAAATAAATATTTAAAATAATTACTAAAAATTTGGATTTTTTTAATGTAAACTATATACTATATTTGTACCCTACTAAGAAAACCTAGTCATCTAAAAATAAAATTAATAAATATTTTCATCATTTTTTAATTTCAAATTTATTTTGTGTAAATAAAATAAACTATAAGGTAACAAAATTAAAAAAAAACTTCTTTATTTTATTATCTTTAAAAAGACTATTAAACCTTAGAAAAGAAAAAGAATAAATAAATAGAAATATCCTAACAAAACAAAAAGGAGTGATGGTCCAGTAAAAGACAAAAGTAAATAAGATCAAAGCCCAATAGGCTTTTCATTCCTAGAGAAAATAGGTCGGATCGACCCATAACCCGTTTTGGTTAACAAAATGCAATGAGAAACAAAACCTGAGATGAAACTATCAGCCGCTACCTCCAAAAAAAGTAATACACGCTCAAGACACAACAACGATTCGTTCAACAAAAGATGATTCAAAACAAAATCAATATCTCAATCGTTCATCTCCTTCAAATCTGCATTCCTTCTCTCGCTATCTTCTCATTCTTTTCTTCATTTCACAAATGCGGCAGTGGATGGAAAAGGGTGAGACGAAAATGCTGAAGACGTAAGGCAGAGACAATGCGAGATACTTGTGAAGGTTTTGATATGGGTGGCGATCGTTGAAGGTTGGAGTGTGGCTGACGCGAGCTAACTGTTGTTATGAGGTTTTAATGGGCGATGACATAGTTTCTGGTCGGTTTCTGCTGCAAATTGATTCTGTTTTGAAGCAGAAGAATTTGCTGCCGATTTTGCTGCATTTCTTGCTGAAAACTAGTTGTATTGGTGTTGATGGCAGAAGGCAATATCAAAAGCAGAAAGTTTTAGGTTTTTAGGTTAAATTTGTGTGGTTTGTGGTTTAGAATTTTTTGTGGAGATTTGCAGGTTGTGTTTGGTTTTTAAAAAAACAACGGACATGTGAAGAAGGGAGGTGTGTCGCTACGCGAAAAATGACACAGAGTCGCCACCAAATTTTATTTATCCCATAGAGAGAAAGGGAAATAGCGATAAAACCTTTGGGAAAGGAGCATGGTCATCGCAACCAAGTCTTAGGGTTCGGGAGTCGGTTATGCGAGGGGAAGGTGTTAACACCCCCTCGCATCCATCGTACTCGATGGGAACCTTCTAGGTTGTTTAGCGTGAATGGGTGTTTTTATTAAGAGTGTGCTTGCTTAAGGGAAAAGAGGGTGTTGGTTTATTTATTTTAATGCTCGCCAAGGATTGTGGCCCTTGTGCCTATGTATCCTCACTTAAAAGAAGTGAAGAATTAGAGCTCCGTAGTTCGGAGGCTTATGAAATAGTGGTTTGTTGGTTGATTTTATACCTTGAAAAAAGGTTTTTGATTGATGCCCTAAGGCAAAAAATAGTTTGATGAGTTGATGTTATTTTTAGGTTTTTTTTAAGAGAAATGGGTCTTGATTAGGATTACACAAAAGGAATTTGGATAGAGATGAATGTTTCGAGTAGCCAAGTCGAGCGCCTTGTATCCAAAACATTCGGAACGAGTGTAAGAGGATTTCATTCTCATTCCTTCTTCACCACCTTAAAATACATGGTGTGCAACCCTAACCATATATTTATTGTATTTTGGGTTTTTTATGAGAAAAAGGATCACTTGATGTTGGATCAAGGTTTATTGTTTGTAAAGATATATTTGAAGCGATACAGGCAAGGTCGATGGCGATGCGTAAGACAATCAACTGACAAGGTTAAAAATGACTCGATAAAATCGAGAGTTTATTTTTGAAAATGGTTTTTGGAATCAAAAGTCAACAAGGACAATAGAAATATTCACATACTAAAATCATGCAAACATATGAGGTTAGTCGGCTAAAAAAATCGAAACATGAAAAAAAAAAACTACGAACTCCTTGAAAAAAAATTTTTTAAGGTAAAAAACAACAAAAACAAAATAAACAAACTGATTAGTTCGCGCCGTGAACCGAGAAAAATGGACAATCTGTTTTTTGCATGTTCGCGCCGCGAACTGAGAAAGTTTTCATTCTGTTTTTTGCATGTTCGTGCCGCGAACATGGGTCGCGTCACGACCTGAAGCGAAAAGTGCAATATTTGCTGTTTTTTTGCTGTCTTTTGTGGTTTTCTTTCCCTTCTATTGGTTCTTAAAAATGGTTTTTTGGTTCCCTTGGGACCTCACACAATACACCCAGCACAAACACACTTAACAAATGATATTAAATGGCAAGTGCAGAAAAAATAAAGAGAGAAAAAGTTTGAAATGGATACCCAAGGGCTTCCTCCTTCTTTGTTAAGCTTCCACTGGTTTGGTTGTGTGTTTTCTTCCTTCTTCCTTCTATGCTTTGAAAGTGCTTCTCCTCAAAGGTTCTCTATGGGTTTCTATGAAAATCTCTTGATTTTTGCTGGTTTTCTTTCTCACTCTTTTTTTCTGGTTTTCTCTCTAGGGTTTCTTGTTCTCTTTCTATCTTTTCTGGTTTTTGCAATGTGTAGTGGATGTTGAATGTGTAAAGAATGACCCCTTTGTTTACAACCCCTTCCCTTCTTATCTTATTTTTTTAGGGTTTTCCCTTCTCCCCAAACATCAGATTTTTTCATGGGGTAATGTCTCCTACCACCTTTTCTCATGTCACTCTCTTTCTTTCCATTTTCATGCAAGCTCCTATGCTGTATTTTTGCTACACTACTCTACATTGCTGTCTTTTTTCTGCTGCACTTTGTATCTTGCACCCCTTTTGTTGGCTTGTGTTTTGACAGCTCTTGTGGTCAATGCTACTACCCTTTTGACAGCATTTTAAAATTCTGATTTTTAGATGCATTATCATATGCTATTCCCTTGGTCTTGTGACATGAGGCAACTTGTTACTTCTTGCATAAGGCTGCTTTGGATTACCTTCATATTTCCATGAATAAGCATGCATAATCTTGATCTTGAAACATTCCAATGTTGAGTTAACTCTTAAATATTTTCTTTGGATGTTTGCAAGCATAACGTTGGACGTGTAAACTTTGTAACAAATGTAACACCTTTGCAAATGTCATGAAATTTCTCTTTGTAATATTCTTGAATCTAGTCTTGAATTCATGAATCTTGAACTTTGGATGATGGATTCCCTTATGTCATTATATAAAATGAAGTCTTGAATTATGCACTTGTGATCTTGACTCATGCTTGTCGCTACTGCGAAAATCGGCGCCGGCTATGACAGGAGAGTCGCCACCGTGCGTTATTTATCCCAACGGAGGAAAAGGAAACGCTCAGAGTAAACCTAACGCAAAACGAGAAAGGAATGGTCACCGCAACCAAATTCCTGGATTCGGGAGTCGATTACGCAAGGGGAAGGTATTAACACCCCTCACGTCCGCCGTACTCGACGAGATCCACGCTTGTTTTCTAGTACGGATTGTTATTCTATCTACACTAGAGGTCTGGGTTAAAAATAAAAGAAAATGACTCGGCAAAGTATCGCACTTTATGCCTACGTATTCCCGTCTAGAACGAGAAATCAGAGTCAACGTAGTTCGCCTACCTACGGGACAAGAGGGGAAGGTTGCTCGCTAGGATACGACATCCTATGCCTACGTACTTTCATACAGCATGAAAGATCAGAGCAAACATAGTTTGGGCTACGGAAGACACAAGCTCGTCTGACTGGTTTTTTATTACCTTATGAAAGGGTTTTTCTTGATTAAGAGTCCAAGCGGACAAAAATGACACTTTGATGTTTGTTTTGAATCTTTTACGAAAGAAGTGTTTTTTTGTTTGTTTGCAATCTCTGACGCACTAGAGACTATGATTTGAGAGTGACTACGTCGCGTGTCACCCAAAGGGTGCCACACTAAGCAGCCAGACTACTGGAAAGAAGCTCTCCAGCTACCCTTTCTCAAATAGCTTAAGGCTCGTAGCGTACGACATCAATTAACCTTATTACTGTGTTTTTGAATTGTTTTGAGATGAGAAGAGAAACAGACTCTCTAAGGGGAAACTGACTTGATCCTACAGTTATCATACAATATTCATCCTACAGGTTAGGTTTGAAAGAGAAATTCTACCCTAATGTTATCATACATGGTTTGAACCTAATGTCTGTCATAGTTTCTCTACAGCAAGAGAAATCAGAGCTCCTAGGGGAACATGGCAATGGAAAGAGAAACAGCAGCAGGAATTACCATAAAGAAAGTATTGAAAAGAAATTACTGTAAAATGCATGAATGCAACAGTCAAGCAGAAGGAGGCCACCTCAACTTCTTAAGTAAACAAGGCTCAAAAGCCACTAACCACACAGGCAAGGAAAATCACTCACTAACAAACAAGCAGAGGGAAACAGTCAACCTCTTATGCAGACAAGCAAGGGGAGAAGCTCAACCCTTAAGATGCACTGAAGCCTATTCAACTTTATGAACCTAATCTAATACAACAGATCAAGTTAGTCACACCAGACAAGTCAAATCAACAAGCTCAAACAGCAAACAAACAGATATCTCCAGCTCAACAACACAATAACCCCAGCTTCACAGCAAAGCTACCAACAATAGTACCCCACAGTCTGACACTGAAATCCTTTGACAATCTTCAAGAGAAGAAAACTTCATTCTCCATCTTCCAGGGAAGAGAAAGCACACTTCAAATAAGGCTCCTCAATACCTAAACAGTTAAGCTCCACAGCTACAGAAAACTCCAGCTCAAAAGCAACAGTAAACCCTAGCTTCAATCCTCCAGCAAGCTCCTGACAGCAAAGTTGACAGTAACATAACTCCATCTTCAAGCAAACCTTATGAAAGGCATCTTTAACATCTTTGATCTTCATCTCCAAGCTCTAGCAAGCTCCACCAAGAAAGATTTGTTATTGAGATCAAGTTATAATGAATGGAAACTAGTGAAAACCAAAGGAAATCACTAGAAACCATCATTTGCAAAGAAAGGTATCCTCAAAAGTTCTAATCTTTAAGGCATGTCACTCATCCCTCCAAGGGAGAGATGGGGATTCCTTAAGAGGACTTTGAATCATAGGATAGGATGGAAGCAAACAAAGCATTCCATGTTTGAGGAAAGAAATGAACTAAGTCTAAAAAGCTCTTCCTAAAACCCTAATTCTACCAACTCCTAAAACAAACTCTAAAAGAGAAAGAAAGCTCCACTCCGAGCTCCATCCTCCAATCCAAAGCATCTTCATCATGTCTAGAAGCTCCTCCAAAAAGGAGTCCAAAGTCTTCAACCTCCAAACCCACCAAAAGCTCCAAACAAGATAAAGCACTCAAGATAGAACACCACAAGCACAAGCCACTTGTAAAATCCAAATAAAATAGCAAAATAAGTTGTAAAATTCTAATAAAATTCCTATGGGATCATGCATGTTTGAAAATTCTAAGGTTCCAGAATCAAGACCTAAATCAACATCTAAGTGATCTAAACAATTCCTAAGTGAAACTAGGTCATGGGAAACCATTATTTGGGAAGGCCCTAATCAACAACCCCAAAACAGAACCTAAAGTTGTCTTAAAATTCTACCAAAAAATCCTAAGGGAACCTAAACATGTTATCTAAAACATACTAAAAGATCTCATCCAGAATCAACACCAATTGAAAGAACAAAATTCAGCAAAACAGATGAACAATTATGCAAATAAATGGAATCACATGAAAATAAGGAAAATCAAATAAAATTGAAAAATGTAGGAAAGTGAGATTTCTTGATTTTAGAAAATCACAAACAAATCCAAGATCATTGAGATATTTTTAAAATAATTTTTGGATCAAAATTGGATTTATTATGGTTTTTTGAATCAAAATGGAATTAAAATAAATCAAAAACAAATTAAAATTGAATTTAAGAATTTAAAATGCCAGATTAAATCAGATGCGTTGGATGAGTCTACCAGTCAATGAATCCAAGGAACCAAAGCGTGTCCACGCATGCGCCAAGTGGCATCCAGTCAGCAGCCACCTCATTTAATGAAGTGTTGCGTTTTGATCTAAAACTCAGCTTCAATCTAAGCCCTACGATGAGTGTACAAAGTCTCCTCTCAGACTTGATCCAACGGCAACGTGTCATCGTTCTCCTTCAAATTCTCAGATGGAGGGAAACCAGGTGCAGTGGCCGGAGAAGACCTCTGGTCGTCTTCTCCAGCGAAGAGGTGGTCTCAGGCAGCCAAAACAAGTCAAGTCTTATACCAATCTCCTCAGATTTTCACGTAGATCTCAAATGTCCTACTCATTCACTCTAGATCTAACTATGTTTTGAAATTTGAAAACAAACAGAAATTGCATCATGAAGTTGATCAACACCAAAACACAATCTAAAACCACAGAAACGTTCCTCAATCTTCAGTGATCATCCTGATCTATCCAAATTGCTTTGAAACCTCAAGATCTAGTCCAACCGATCCTCAACAGAAATGGTGTGGCAAACCTAATTGTCTTTAAACGATTCCAAACCAAACCAAGAACGATCCCTGAGTCATCTAGGTCCTAACAACATGTATATTCTAAGCTAATTCTCCCTAGATCAACATGAAATTTGAGAGTTACATACCTGCTGAATTGTGATCAACAGAGGTAGTTGTGGCTCAATTCAACCTTCCAAACCTTCCAGACACGATCAGTGATACACCATAGAGCTTCTTCAACCTTCAATTTGGCTTGAATGCGCTTGCAACTCAAAAACCGATTCTGACTTGGGAGCTTGTGAAAACCAACAGAAATTCTCCTCTTCAGCTCGAATAGAGCACCAACCTTCATTTGAATTTACTCTAATCAATATATAGAGTATTTTTGTGGGCTTTTGAACTCAGTTTGAAGCCCAATTCAGTGATCCATCATTTCTGATTTTTCTTTTGAAAATGCATATATCAGTCGTGCCACACAAGCTTGTTACTTGTTCCAGAAGGTTCTAACTCATTGCAAAACACCTTGTGAGCAAGTTTGAATCAGTAGGAAAGCCTGAATTGCATTGGTTTTTGATTTGGCATTGTGACTTGTAAGTGAAGAAACCACTTTACAAAGCAAGTCATGAAATTAAGCCTCAATTCAAAAATATGGAAATGCCATTGTGTTTAGAACCCAATTTCTAGTCAAAATGACTACTCGCATGACATGTTTATGACCTATAACTCAAAAATCACATTTTCCCTCTTTAATCCCATTTGAAATTCTTTCCATTTTAGGCCATTTTGAATCACTTCATGATATAAGCCAATTCAATCCACTATGATGACTCATTTGACCTAAAAACAACATTCTAAGCACATTTCATGTTGAACAACTTTCCATTTGAGGAGTGGAAGATGGAGATTTTGGCACATGCTTGAAAATGACCTATAATCACAAATGCCCAAAATACCCCTGGATTGCCAAGATCATAACTTGAGTTCCACAAATCCCCTTGAGGACTTCTTGTACTAAAATTAAAGCTAAGATCAATACCTACAACTCTTATGTTTGCCAAGAATCCATTTGGAAACTCCTTGAGGGGCAAAAGTTGCTTGGAAGTCAAGTGACTTTCACAAATAAATTTCAGTGTCCTCTGGTGACCTGTAATTTGCAAAGACCATAACTTGAGTTCTACAAATATTCTTGAAGACTTATAGTACTCAAATTAAAGGTATTGTGAAGCTCTACAAGTTTCATGTTGGCCAAAGATCCATTTGAAACTTGTACTTTGACTTATGTGGCTTTGAAGTTAGGCACTAAATAAGGGATTTTACACTGCAACCCTAATTTAGAAACTTCCCACATTCTTGATCTCTCTTTGCTTAGCCTTGGCACAACACCACACATGTATCAACATACCAACTCATGAATCCCATGACCTCAAGGTAGGCTTTGATGCTCTCCAATTCCTCAATTGAATTAGGGTTAACCCAGATGAAACCCTAGTTGGCTGCACCTCAACTGCGGCTCTCATACTTGAATCAATGACCTGCCTCAGCTTCAATAAGGCCCTCTAGACATCCCATGAGATCCATACACACCTCAAATTCCCATTCCATGCTTCACATCCCACTGATGATTCTCAATATTCCTCAAGATAGGATCAAAACCCACATATAGGCACTTAAACTTCTCAAGACTTCAAATCCTTTCTGGATGGCCTGGATGACTTCTCATCTTGGATAACACACCTTACTGGGCTCTTCTTTTGATAGACACCTTGATCCCCTGTTGGATGCATGCTATGCAAATGATATGCCAATGATTTAACTATGTACATGATGTAACTATGCAAATGAAATGCAATGAAACACAAATCAGGCAAGAAAAGGTTGAGCAAATTTTGGGGTGCAACAATGCTTTGCAAATTTGAACTCCACTTGACCAAGAATTTGAAACAAAATTGGATGAAGCAAACTTGAATTTGGCCTTGCATTTCATGTTCATTATGAATATTTATCTTGAATATCCTAATATTTTTCAAGTAACTTCCTATTGAAGTAATCTATTTAACGCCCATTTTAATTATTTTTGGTTTCTGTGATTATTTTATTCGCGGGGGTATTTTGAGAATTATTGTGGAAGGTCAAGAACTCATAATATTAATAAATTGTGATAAAATATGATAATTGATAGTAATGTAAAAATTATTATTAATTATTATCATTATTATCGCTAATATTAATATAAATGAGAAAATGTTATTAATTGGATTTTTGAATTAAAATAATTAAGAGGATTATATTTATTTGGTATAAAAATGTATTTTTGGGGTATTAAGGGTGTTTTTGGAATTGGGAAGAAATAGAATGGGAAAGAGGAACACGTGAAGAAGCAAGCGAGCAAGAACACGGTTTGAGCAAGGCTGAAGCATCAAGATCAGCAGATTGAACAAGCGGATTTCTTGCGGATTGAGGAGCTTGTTCATCATCAAAGCTTGATTTGAGGTAAGGGGGTAGAATGTTACGGTTAATTGATTTGTGCATGAAATTGGTAGAAACGGGGGAAAATCCCCAACCCCATTGATTATTATTGTTTGATGATGAATGCATGTGATTATTGCTGAGATTAAGTTGTTAGATTATGTTAAATTCGTTTGCATGTGCTGAGAATATTGGGTTGAATGAATTTGGGGTTTTTGAGTAGTTTCGGAGTTATGCCGGAAGTCGGTAATTTGAGCAGATGATGCATTTTATCGGATAGAATCGGGAATAGACTCGTAGCTTAGTTGTAGTATGTTGTTGGTTGTGAGGTTCGATTTAATCGGGCAGAATCGGGAGTGGATGACGATTCTGGTGCGCATAATTTTTCTGAGTACGCAGGTATTCGCTGGGCGAATGAGGGGCAAGCCTTCGCCGGGCGAACTAGCCAGCGAGTGCTGGCAGAAGCTTCTGTCTGGCTTCGCCAGAGGTTTCGCCAGGCGAATGGCAGCGAGTGTTCGCTGCAGGGCTTCGCCGGGCGAATGTGCCAGCGAGCCCGACAGCAGTTTGTGTTTTTCCTGCTGTCTTGTGTTGTTCCTCTGTGGACTTGGACCCTTGTTGGTCATGTGCGACGAGAGGCTTGCTGGAGATGCTGATGCGAGCGTATGTTGGTGGTTGTAGGGTTGTTTGGCCGATGTTTATCGCAAGCGGCATAATTGGTGAATTACGCATTATGTATGAACCGGTGTGGATGCGTACGTGAGATGTGTGCACCGTGTGTGTGCTGTGTGTGAGATGTGAGGATCAGTATGATCGTGGCGCCTTGAGTGCATTTTGATGGTGTGTTGTGGTGAGTGGATCCGTGAGGATCGATACGCCTATTATGCGTTGCAATTGTGTGCTGTTATATGATGTATTTTGGTCAGTAGGACCGACATGCCTTGTGTGCATTGTATGTGATAAGTTGTGTGGTGAGCGGATCCGTGGGATCGACGCACTGTGTGTGCTTGTTATGTATGTATTTTATGATGTGAATGGATTTGTGAGATCGGTACGCCTTGTGCGTCGTGTATATGTTGTGTGAGGGTGGATCAATAGGATCTGTGTGCACTTGGTGTGCTAGATGTTTGATGCGTGTGAATATCGTTGTGTGCTCCCATAGTGGAGGGTGATGGCCATTTGTCCATCGACATTAATTGTTGTGCTCCCGTAGTGGAGGGTGATGGCCCAATGACCATCGGTATTGTTGGTGTGCTCCCGGTGAGGAGGGTGATGGCCATGTGTCCATCGATGTTAATGTGTTGTTCTCCCGTTGTAGAGGGTGAGGCCAGGTGTCCATCAGAGATGTGCTCCCATTATGGAGGGTGATGGTCAGATGTCCATCGGTATTGTTGTGGCGCTCCCATTGTGGAGGGTTGATGGCCAGTTGCCCATCAGTGTGGTGTGCTCCCTGAGTGGAGGGTTGATGGCCACTTGCCCATCGTTGATATGTGCTCCTGTGAGGAGGGTTGATGGCCCGGTGCCCATCGTGATTGTGAGTCGGTACCGTATGTTAAGAGTTGTGTGAGTGCATTTGTTGCGTGATTGTATATTGTGGTTGATGGTGGGACCGTGACCCCGGATGATATGTATATGAAATAGTATTATTATTGATTTCTGCCTTTTATTTCATGTACTATTATGCCATTATTATTTGATCGTAATTCTCACCCCTTTATTACTGTTGTGGTCTGTGCTTCTTCAGAAGTACAGACAATCCAGGTGTTTAGCTAGTGGGATTGTGGTGTCTCCGTAGGACTGCTCTGATACGTAACATCGGGGCGTTTTGGGGAGTTTTACTGTTGATGTTGATATGTGTGCCCCTGTGGCGTATCTGACTTTTGTATATGTGTGGTGATGTTTGATGATGTTATGTATTTTGGGCAGATAGCCAATATTGTACATATGATGATGATGATGATGGACATGGATGATGTGTATATATGATATTTTGTGTTTTGGCAGACCATATCTTTTTCTGCTGCAATTTTATTGAAAAATTCAGTTAAATTATTTGGAAAAATATTTGTGGAAATTTTGATGTGTATTGTGGCATCCCGTTTGGGAGAGAAACTCTGATATGTGTTTTATTTGAATGTTTTATTTTATTTTGGGAACAGGATGTTACAATCTACATGAATAGACTTTCCAACTTAGATTAAACCTTAGGTAATGAACCTTTTTCTTCCATGTAGTCCAAGATAGACGAGTTATCTCATTTGAAAATAGAAAATAACAAATCGACCCAATCCGTACCCACATGCTCAATATGCAATAGAACGATGTATAATATGCCGAATGTAGGGTATAAAGGCTAAAGGTGAAAATGAGGGTGTGACAAGGTGGATATGTTGTTTTTCTCATGAAGAAAATCAGAGCATGTGTTCTCGTCGAGGTGATTTTTTTTTGTTCTCCTTTTCTACCGTCCCCTTTCTTCTCTTTTATTCCCCCTCTTTTGGTTTGTTCTATTTAAATCAAAAACATTTTTTTAAATTTCTGTTGTATTGTTGTAAGGTTTATACACAAGTCTGTTGTTGTACGATTTTTGCAGGTAGTGTCTAGCGTGTTGTTGCAAGTTTTGTGTAGGACAGGTTTTATTACGGAGGTTGTGTGCAGGCTGCAGTGTGTCACGCATGGTTTTTGGTTTTGGCTTGTTGTTGTAATTAGGCATGGAGCGTGGTTGTACCCCAAAATTTGCCCAACCTTTTTTCTTACCTGGTTTATGTTTCATTGCATTCACATTTGCATAATTATATCATTTGCATATCATGGTATCATTCATATAGCATGGGATCAAGTGTTATTCTTATCAAGAGAAGCCTAGCAATAGGTTTCATTCAAGATTGAGAAGTTGTCAAAGTCATCAGAAGGTGGTTTGAGTGCCTAAGGGTTTAGATGTTTGAATGTGAATCTTCTCCTAACTTGAGGATCAACTGAAGACCATCAGAGGGTTGTGAAGTTTTGAATGTGATAAGAGGATGTGTATGGAGCTCATAGAATGCCTAGAGGGCCATGGGAGAGTTTAATCAGGTCATTGTGTCAAATGCAAGAGTCACAGTTGAGGTGCAAGCAATTAGGGTTTCATCTGGGTTAATCCTAAGTCAACTGGGCAATTGAAGAATATCAAAGCCTACTTTTAGGTCATGGAATTCATGAAATGATATGTTAGGACACTTGTGGTGTTGTGCCAAGATCAAGCCAAGAAGAATCAAGAGTGTGGGAAGTTGCTAAATTAGGGTTTCAGTGCAAAATTCCCTGTTTAGTGCCTAACTTCAAGACCATATAAGTCAAGATACAAGTTTCAAATAAATCTTTGTCCAACATGAAACTTGTAGATAATCTCAATACCTTTAATTTGAGTACTAGAAGTCTTCAAGGGGATTTATAGAACTCAAGTTATGACCCAGACAAGTTACAAGTCCTCAGATGCCTCTGAAATTTGTCTATGAAAATCATCTGACTTCAAATCTATTTTTCACTTAGAAGGAAGTTTCACGTGAACTTTTGGCCAACATGAAAGTTGTTCCTAATGATCTTAGATTTCTAAATTGTATTAGAAGTCTTCCATCTGATTTGTAGAACTCAAGTTATGAGGTTTACAAGTCAGGGGTATTTTGGGAAAGTGAGATTATAGGTCATTTTCAATCATAGGTCAAAATCTTCAACTTGCACTTGTCAAATGGATTTTTGTTCAACATGAAAGTTGTTCAAAATGTGATTTTTAGGCTAACCAAGAGGTCATGATGTATTTATGGACTCATAGCAAGACTTGGTTTGAAATGGTTTGAATAAGGGAGATTTTCAAAGGATTCAAAGTTGAAAAATTCAAAATAATTGGTTGAGTGACCAAAACAAGTCAAATGAGTACTTGATTTGATCAGAAATCATGTTTTGGAAACATTGGCTCTTTTAGATTTCTCAATTTACCCTTAATTCATGAGTTTTTCACTTGTTTCTTCACATATAAGCAACCTCATGGCAATTCATTCACCAAGGCAATGTGGAGGTTCTTATTGGTCTGAATACACTCCAAAGGTGGTATGCAAGTGATTCAAAGCTTCTAATGCAAGCTGTTTAAGCAAATTCGTGCATTTTCCATGTTCAAATTTTGGAGAGGTTGGATTTTTTGGATCTTCCAATTTGGGCCTGGGCTTGGACTCTAGAAGGTCCCAAACCATTCTATAAATGATCAGAAGAAGAATTGGGCAAGGGTTGGTGGTTGTTTGAGGCTGAGCAGAGAGATTGACATTGGAAATTTGGAGCTTCGACTCAAAATCACATTTGAGATTCAGGGAGGTTTCAGATCAAATTGAAGTTGCAAGAGGTTTCTATCATTATCAGTGAAGGATTCTGGAAGTTCTTGGAGCAAAGATTAAGTCAGAACCATCTCCATTTGAAGCTTGAAACAAGGTTGGTACAATTCAACTTTTCTCTTGATCTAGCATGATGTAGACGTAGATGAACATGTGGTTAGGTTCCTTATGACTTGTAGAACGATTTAGGATCCATTTGGTAGCATTTGGTGATGATCAAGAAGGTGTCACGATTTCTGTTTGGATTCAGTTATGGTTGATCTTGAGGAATCGATGCGATTGTGATAGCTTAGGATGACCAGTATAACATGAGGAAGAAATCTATACCATTAGTTTAGGCTTTGGTGACATTCAAGAATATGACATAGTTTAGATCTTGTATCAGTTTTGAAATTGCATAAGGATTTAGGGAATTCTAAGCTCATAATCGTGATCAGCATAAAATTTTGAGTGAGATTGGTATAAGGTTTGGAGTTTTTGGTCACCTGCAACTTGGTCTTCACCGGAGAAGACGGTGGCGCCACCTCCTGGGCCACCGTCTGTGTCTTGGACCTTCACCTGAGCTCAAGGTTGAAGATGAGTTTGTGGCCATTGGATTTAGCTGGACAGAAGACTTAGTAGCCAGATCGTGTGGATAAGATTCAAAGCTGGGAGTTGCCTCCAAGGGATGAAATGATGCGTTTCATTAATCCCAGTCAGCTGGTGACTGGGACGCTCACGTGGACACGCGTTATGCTCTTGGATCTGCTTACCAAGTCTCTTCATCTTGTGGCTCTGATAATTTCCTGTGTTTTAATTAGTTTATTTGGTTTTTGATTTTTTTTTAATTCCATTTTCTTTCTAAAATCATTTTTAATTTCATCTTTAATCAGAAAAATATGCAAAAAAATATATCCATGATCCTTAGTTAATTTGTGATATTTCTAGGGTGTTAGATTTGATTTTAGTTGAATTTTCAATTTAATTCATATTTTTCTTATTTTTGGTATTTCTTTAATTTTGCATATTTGATCATTTGTCTTGTTGAATTTTGTTCTCTCAATTGGTGTTGAATCTGGCTTTGATTTTTAGTATGTGTTAGGGTAGACATGTATGCTCCCTTAGGATTTTTATTAGAATTTTAGAACAACTTTAGGTTCTGTTTTAGGTGTTGAGATTAGAGCCTTCCCAAACTTGTGGATCACCTTGATACCCATCCATTTAGAAATTATTTAGGTGACTTAGAATTTGAATTAGGCTTTAATATTTTAACCCTAGGCTGTTCGAACATGTATGTTCCCCTAGGAAATTTATTAGAATTTTACAACTTTGTTTTCTATTTTAGTTGTATTTTGCAAGTTACTTGTGCTTGTGGTGTTCTATCTTGAGTGCTCTTGTTTGTTTGGTCTTGTTGGTGACTTTGGAGCTGGATTTTCTTGGATTCCTTCTTGGGAGGTCTTCTGATTTGGTGTAGCTGCTGTGGCTTGAAGATTGGAGCTTGGAGTTGAAGCTTTCTTCTCTTTTAGGAGCTTTTTAGGAGCTTAGGAAATTAGGGTTTTAGGAAGAGCCATTAGGACTAGTTTTGATTCTTTCATCAAACATAGAATGCATTGTGTGCTTCTATTTTATCCAATGATGTAAAGTCCTCCTAGGGAAACTCCATCTCTCCTTTGGAGGGATGTGTGGTATGCCCATAGTTGAGTAGAACTTTGAGGATGCTTTTCCATTTCAATGTTGGTACTTGATGATTTCCTTTGGTTTTCATTTGGTTCTCAACATTGCAACCTGGATCTTAGTGATTAATTCTTTGCTTGGAGTGTGCTTGCTAGAGCTTGAAGATGAAGTTTGATGACGCTTGAAGATAGAAGCTAGCTTGAAGATGAAGCCATTTTGCTGTCAACTTTGCTGTCAAGAGGATTTGATGTTTAGAGTTGCTGCTGTTGAGTATTGAAGTTGCTGTCTGCTGAAGACTGTTGTTGTTGCTTGGGCTGCTTTCTCTGTTTCTTTTCTTTTGTTGTATTGTCTGTTTGCTTGTGTTGATTACCTCTAGGTTTGAGGTGGAGCTTGTCTCCCCTTGCCTGTTGTTTTCTTAGGTTTGAGGTTGAGTCGAACTCCCTTGCCTCGCTTGTACTGTTGCATAGCATGCATTTTACTGTTTACTGTTTACTGCTTGCTTTCTTTTGCTGTTTTCCCCTAGGATCTCTGATTTCCTCTGTGCAAGAGGGAATTATGACAGAAATTAGGTTTTTGACCCATGCATGATAACTGTAGGTAGATTCCCTTTCAACCATAGTTTTAAGGTGTCTTTCTCTTCTCCTTTCAAAACAATTCAAAAACACAGTAATAAGGTTAATTGAAGTCGTACATTACGAGCCTTAAGCTATCTGGGAAAAGGTTGGTGGAGGGCCTCTCTCCAGTAATCTGGATGTTAGTGTGGTGCCCTTTGGGTGACATACGAAGCGTTCACTCCTGGGTCATAGTCTCTAGTGCGACTGAGATTGCAAACATCCTAAAAAACAGTTCTTGCGTAAAAAAACTCAAACAAACATTCAAACTCTGTCTTTGTCCTCTTGGACCTTTAATCTGGAAAACCCTTTCATAAGGAGATAAAAAACTGTCAGACAAACTTGTGTCTTCCGTAGCCCGAACTACGTTTGCTCTGATCTTTCATGCCGTATGAAAGTACGTAGGCACAAGATGCGATATCTTGGCGAGCAACCTTCCCCCATAACCCGTAGTTAGGCGAACTACGTTGACTCTGATTTCTCGTTCTAGACGGGAATACGTAGGCATAAAGTGCGATACTTTGCCGAGTCACTTTCTTTTCCTTTTAGACCAGACCTTTAGAGTAGATAGATAAACACACCCTTAGATAGAAAACAAGTGTGGATCCCGTCGAGTACGACGGACGTGAGGGGTGCTAATACCTTCCCCTTGCGTAACCGACTCCTGAATCTAGGATTTGGTTGCGATGACCATTCCTTTCCCTCTTTGCGTTAGGTTTTCTCTGAGCGTTTCCTTTCCCTCTTTTGGGATAAATAACACACGGTGGCGACTCTTCTGTCATGGCTGGCGCCGATTTTTGCAGTAGCGACAGCTGGCGACTCTGCTGGGGACTCCAACGGTTCCCTATGCGAGTTAATCCTAGCGTTTGTTTTTCCGTCTGGGGTTTTGTATGTATTTATCTTTCTGTGTTTACTTTCAGTACTGTATATATTTTTTATTGTGCTGTGGGTAGAGGGTTAGTTTGAGAGATAAGTCGGACCTGGGCTTGAGTGCACATAGACTTAGAAGTAGAGAGTAGTGGTTAGCCTGCTTGCTTTGCTCGCACCAGCTAGCTACGAAATTTACACTCAGACGAGATTCTCATTGATGGCATCTTGCCTGGCCCTTTGGGCTCGAAAGGTTGTTGGATTTGAGGGTTGTCGACTCTGGGAACCTATCATTTGGGATTCGGCTAAGTGAGCCCTCTTCAAGGGATGATGATGCCACACCTTCTGGGTATCGTATCATCGCTCTTGAAAGTCTGTGACGCTGATGACCGCATAGGATGTCGTACCTCGTCTGTGAGTTAAGTACATACCTGTGAGGGGTAGGTGGGTCTTTTTGTAGGAAAACTCTGGCCTTAGAACACTTGGTTTGTCTCTGTCAATGAGAATTGGTTGTGAGGGTTATTTTGTGGTTGGTTTGGATTGAGGAGAAGATCTGATGGTTCTCAAGTGGCAGTGTAGCACAGTACAGTTCTTCATCATGACACTTGATCCCCTGTTTGCATATGCATCTGGATTTTCATGTTTGCATTTCATTAACGTGTATTTATGTTGCAGGTGTGTGTTTTCCCCTCAGATTCTAGTGTTCTTCTTGCCAGACATGGAGTCCATGAAGAGGACAGTTGCTTACAGGTTGCCTTCTCCAGATATCAGTTCCTTATTGCAGTTGGTTGCTCTAGCAGATCAGAGAGTGAGGGCTGAGTTTAGAGGGTCTTATGGAAAGCTGCTCAGTTTGTTGTGCAGACCTTCCGTGTTTGAGACGACTGGATTGTATACCTTGATGCAGTTTTAAGAGCCTCAGTTGAGATGCTTCTTGTTCCCTGATTTTATTTTGGCCCCTACTTTGGAGGAATATTCTGATATGCTAGGAGTTCCTGTGTTAGATCAGATGCCTTTTGTTCACGAGGATACTGAGCCTGAGTTGGCTAAGCTTGCTGAGATTGTCAGTTTAGATGCTTCTGAGTTCCCCGGAGGTGTGGTCAAGTTGAATGGAGCTTATGGTTTTCATCTTTCTTGCTCGGTTGAGAAGGCTACGCAGTGTGCAAAGGATGGATGTTGGATTGTGTTCAATGCTATTCTGGCTGTTTGCATTTATGGGATTGTATTGTTCCCTAAATGCTTTCTTTATTCTTGCCTCGGATTCTGTTGACTCAGATGCTTTCTTTATTCTTGCCTCGAAGAATTTGGTGCCTACTCTCTTGGGTGATGTTTATCATTCTATTCACTATAAGAATGAGAAGCGTCGGGGAAAGAATGTTTCTTTCTGTGTACCTCTTCTATACCGGTGGATTCAGGGACATCTTCCTAAGAAGGGACCTTTTGTTGATATTGCTGGTACTTTAGATTGGTCTTCCAGATTGATGGGATTGTGTGCTGAGAACATTGTTTGGTTTGATCGGAACCTGTTCGGAGTGAATATTATATATAGTTGTAGTGGCTTTCCGAATGTTCCTTTGATTGGACGGAAAGGTTGTATTAACTATAACCCTTCTCTGCTTGTGAGACAGTTTGGCTATGCTTTGAGGGACTCTCCGGTTGAAGACGAGATACAGGAATCTCTGTATCTCACGGGTTTATTAGACGGAGATGTTTTGGTCAGATTGAGGCATGCTTGGGGTAATATTCATAGAAGAGGAAAGACATTGCTTGGCAAGGGTGACAGTCGAGCTTATAATCCTTATCGGCTCTGGATCCATGAAAGAGTTGAAAAGTCTTCGATGCCATATCCTGCTGTAGAGCCTTTGTATCTTCCAGTGATTGAGGAACCTACTTCAATAGAGATTGAGAAGTATAACAAGCTGCTGGCTGAAAAGGAAGAGTTGCAGAGAGCAAATGAAGAGCTAGAGAAAGAGATTTTCCAACTCCAGCATGAGAAGAATGAGGCAACCTTCACTTTGAAGAAGCAGACTGAGATGATTAATAGGTTGGGTTCAGATTTGACTGAAGAAACCAGTAGGAGAGAGAAAGTGGGGTAGCCCTGAATGGTGTTAGTAGTGTGCTTGCTACTAAGAAAGAGCTTCTGAACAAGGCTTATTCTCGACTTTCCAAATGGGAATTTTTATGGAATGCCATGCTTACTAGCCGGAAGGAGCGTGAAGATGAGTTGAAGCTGCAGATTTCCCGGTTAGAAGAGCAGCTCAGTGCTAAGGATGCGAAGATTGTTGAAGAGGCATCTCTTAGACGTGACGCTGAGTTTAGAATGAGCGACATGGTCAGAGAAATGAGGGGTTGTGAACTGAAGGCTGGCTTCAAGAGATGCAGGCTTGATGAGTGTTTTGGCAGGGGAGCCTGTGTAGAGGACGCCAAAAAGTTGAGATCCACTATTTAGCGACACGCATTACTGATACAGGAACTAATCTCCAGACCAGGTCATCCGGAGACGTTGAGGCTATTGAAAGATGTCTGGGCGCGCCATTCGTCCTGATTTATCTTTGCGTTTCTCTTGTAGTTTGTTATTCGTGATTGTATTTTGACCATCGCCAGGCTTGTTGGCCGAGGTCTTTTCAGTTGTATTCAGTTATATCTTTGTACTCTGCCTCTTGGCATTTGTTTATGTATGAGGTTTCTGATTCTGCGCTTGCTTACTTGGGACTCCATTGTCGTTATGGCTTTTTCTCCGGAATTAGAATCAGGGGGGAAATTAACCTATTGCATATTTACATGTGTGCATTTACATCTTCATATTGCATGGCAGGCACCTTTTTAAGCTCGAATCTTATCTCCTGCATCTTTCAGGTTGTTTCAAGATTGACGAACAGAGAACTCATCGGTACGCTACAAGAAGCAATTGTAAGAAAATCATGGATCAGGTACAGTCTGAGATGCAGGAGATCCGGGATAGGTTGGCCCAATTCATGCAGACTATGGAGGCTGTGGCCAAGGGCCAGGAACATCTTCAAACGCTGGTGCAACCGCTACTGGCGCGAGCGGCTGGTAATACTGAATACAACTCTGTTCATGTTGAGACTCCTCGCAGGGAGGAAGTGATACCAAATGCTGATGAGAATGGTACTGGCAACGGCAATGGCAACGCTGGTAACAGAAATGCTGATAATGTTAATGGGAATGTGGAAACCAACAGGAATGTTGGTATCAACACTGGTTTTAGTGACAACAATCAGGGTCTTGGCTTTGGCAATCGGGATGGCGATGATGGCTTCAATAATCAGGGCTTCGGCAACGGAGGGTTTGGTGATAATAATAAAGGTAATGGCTACGGCAATGTTGGGTTTGGCAATATGAACACCAATGGTGCTAGGATGGGTCCTTTCAATACTGGTTTTGGGACAGTGGTTGCTAATCAAGAGCTTGGCAATCTGAGGTATGATCCCAGGTTCTTCCAAAGTGGTCATGGTCATGGTCGTAATGCTGCTTATGACGGATATGGTAATGAGGGTCCATACTGGAATAGAGATCGTCAGGAAGATGCCTTTTCTGGGCAAGGCATGGGTTTTGAGGGTCCTGCTGATAATGATCGGAGGATTAAAATGTTGGAAGAGCAGATAAGAGGTATAGCCAATCAAAATTCTCCAGGTTTGGACATGGCTACCATGGGGCTGGTTCCTGGGATGAGGGTGCCATTGAAGTTCAAAGCTCCCACTTTCGATAAATATAAAGGGGATACATGCCCACGGGTTCATGTGCGTTCATACTACCGGAGGATGTCTGCTTACTCTGATGATGAGAAGATGCTTATGCATTTTTTCCAAGATAGTTTTTCGGGACCATCGCTGGAATGGTACATGGGACTAGAGCCTGCACAGATCGGAAGTTGGAAAGAATTGGATGATGCTTTCGTCAGACACTACCAATACAACAGTGACCTTGCGCCCAATAGGGTCCAGCTTCAAAGTCTTTCACAGAAGAACGGGGAAAGTTTCAAGGAGTATGCCCAGCGTTGGCGGGATCTGGCGGCAAGAGTCCACCCACCTATGGTTGAAAGGGAATTGATTGATATTTTTGTTGGGACATTCTCGGGGATGTACTATGATAAATTGCTCAATTGCTCGATGGGTAGTTTCTCTGACATGATACTCATGGGAGAACGGATTGAAAATGGCATCAAAATTGGTAAGATTCAAGCCGGTGAATCGACCTCAGTTGGAGGTGCAAAAAAGGTCTTTGGTGGTAAGAGACAAGGAGACGCCAGCGCAGGAATCAGTATATTCAACAACGGGTTGCTAGTGTGACGATCCCTATACCTCAACAACGACAACAACCACAACAACAACAGCAACAACAACAAAGGCAGAATCCTGCTCAGGGAAGGATCCAGAATGGGAAGCCAAAGAGGGTATTTGATACACCTCCGTCAACGTATGTAGAATTGCTTCAGACGCTATTAAGTTTGAATCTGGTTGAGAAGAGAACGTTGGACCCACCCACAGGAGCACTTCCTTATGGGTATGATACTAGTAAGCAGTGTGAATTTCATTCTAGGACACCCAGACATGATATCGAGAGTTGTCATGCTTTTAAACACAAAGTTTAAGATTTGATTGATAGTAAAGTCATTAGCTTCAGTCAGGATGGTCCCAATATTATACAGAAACCAATTCCTAATCATGGAGCGAATGCTATTTTGATAGAAGAGGATTTGGATTTGGTTATGGACGTAAATGATCTGAAGACACCTTTAAGCTATGTTAAAAGCAGATTGTTGAAAGGAGGGGTCTTCCCCGGATGTGATGAGTACTGTTTGGATTGTTGGACCCGACCAGAGGGTTGTATTGATTTAAAGAGAGGTATTCAGGACATGATTGATGAGGGAACTTTACAGTTTGACCGTACTGCTGTTGAGAAACCTGATGAGGCAAGATGTGAAAAGCAGGGTGAGGTCGCAACAATTACAATTCCACGAAAGACTATTACGATATCAGCGCCCGTCAAGTGGCCAACTATCACAATAATGAAAGCAGGACCCGTTCCTTATGAAAGTACGAAAGCCATTTGTTGCACCCCAAAATTTGCCCAACATTTCTTCACCTAGCTTATGTTTCATTTCATTCACATTAGCATTATCATTTGCATTTCATTGACATGTGAGCAGGAGATCAAGAGGTAGGATTACCAATTAAGGGCTGTACAAGACTATGAAGCTAGCTAAGAAGGTTATTCAAGTGTTCAAGGGTTGATATCCTTGTCAGAGAAGTTAAAAGATCCTCAGAGAGAGTGATTGAAGCCAAGTGTGTAGGTCTCCTAACTTGAGAGTTGTGGAAAGCCAGCAGATGATTATGAGGCCATGAAATTAGACTTGAGGTCTTTACAAAGCTCATGAGAAGTGTTGAAGATCACTTTGAGGCCTAGATAGGTCATTGTGCAAGAATAAGAAGACTCAGCCATGAGTGGTGCAATTAGGGTTTGACTGGGTCAATCCTAAGTCAACTGATGACTTGGAGAAGGTTGAGACCTAGTCCAAGAGCCATGTGATCATGGATTGATACATTGAGATGTTCTAAGAATGATTCCAAGGTTAAATCATCATGATTGAAGAGTTTGAGAAGTTTCAAGCTAGGGTTTCTAAGGCTTGACAGTGTAAAATCCCCTAGTTTGACCCCTATCTTCAAGGCAATTTAGCTCAAGATGTGATTGTCATCTCATCTTGCCCCCAACATGGTTGTTGTAGAGCATGATCTTAGCTTTAATTTGAGTGCTATAAGTCCTTGATAGGATTTATAGAACTCAAGTTATGGCTTTGACAAGTCAAGGGTATTTTGGACATTTGGTGATTATAGGTCATTTGTGATCATAGGCCATTTTCACCAACTTAGAGGTCTCAAATGCATTTTTTTCAACATGAAAGTTGTTCAAAATGATGTTTTTAGCTTGTCTAAACATCAAGTGTTCATTGATATGGATTATATCAAGCATTGGTTGAAGAAACTTCTCATAAAAGCCATTTTAATGAATTAAAATGAGAAAATTCAAAATAAATGAGATTAACATGTTTCCAAGTCAAATTTGTGGTCATTTTGAATGGAATTGATGTTTTAGAAAGATTGGCATTGCCACATTTTTGATTTGAGGTCTATAACATAGCCATTTAGATGATTACTTCACAAGTAAGAAACATATCCTACACACTCCATGTGTTGAAACCAAAGGAGGGAAACACTTCAATCACATTCCACATGTGTTAAATGATTCATTTGGACTGAGTTTAGAGCATGAGCAAGGTTTGAAGGCACACATCCATATTGAAATTTGGAAGAAAAAGTGAAGATCCAAAATCCCTAATTGGGCCTAGTTTGGGATTCATATCCATCAGAACACATTATAAATAGGATTTGGATCATGTTAGGAAGCTTCTAGTGCAGAATTCTGTTGAGAAGCCATTGGAGTGAGGTGAAGAAAAAATTTTGAAAGTGAAAACTCGTTTTGGAGAATCAAGGGGTTTCAGCAAGAATTGAGCACCAAGAATCGTTCACCATTAATCCTTGAAGAATTCTGCAAAGTTTGGAAGAGAATTGAGGTGTGTAACCACTGCAATTCAAGCTTCAAGGTTGGTTCTAAGTTATTGAAATATATCTCTGATTATGCACTTTTAATGGATTAGAAGCATGTGGTTAAGTTCCCCTTAGGATATAGATGGATTCTGGTTAATTAATTTGATGATTAGAGACAATTTAGGGTTTATGCCATTTTCGGTTGAGACCGTGCTTTTGCAAACCCTGCGTTTTTAGCATGAACTAGTGGTATGGTTGGGATCTTGGTGAAATTCTGGTCAACTTTCATTCAGGAATCGTGGCCAATGGTTGATTATAGAGAGAGTTAGGGTTGGACGAGGCCGGCCGGAGAAGTCACTGGCGGCCCTGGTTCGCGCGCGCGTTTTGCAGCTTGCATGAGTTTGAAAAGGTTGAAGACGTGATCTAGGACGTCCATGCGTGTGGAAAGATAGACTGAGTCAAGCAATCCAAGGTTCCTCGTTGCGCCACGTATGCTCCCCTCAAAACACAGCATTTTGATTAGTGAAGTTTCCCAGCTTGTGTTCTTCGCTGCATATGCCAAAGGGACGTGAGTTCAAGTCCTCGCGTGTGTTCTTTTTTATTTATTTGTGAATTGTACATGAGGAACTCAGGCGTGTGGGCTTGGGTTGTGGTTGATATCAACACCCCCCTTTCCAGGCCCAATGAGATTTACAACATGAAATCCTTACTCAGCACACCTCCCCTGGTTTTATTTCTTGTGTCTTAATTGAAATTCAGATGGGCCTAGCGCCCAGTTGCTATGTGCACCCCCAGGGTGAAGGGCCCAAGCGAAGCTAATGGGAATTATTTGCTGATCACACCCCCTGACCATATTCTCCATTTATTGTTTTATTAATTTCATCATTTTACATAGTTTAGTAAATAATTCATAAAAAATTGAAAACTAACTCAAATAATTCCATTCTTTTTTCCATTGATTCATGATTGAATCTAGTTTTTTTTATATATAAAAAATATTAATATTTCATGCATGTTTGATTTTATTTGCATTTGTTGAATTTTAATTGATATTAAAATGACCATGGTTGATGCTTTGTTTTGATGAATTTGGTTTGAGCACTTGGTGATGATTCTTGCCTTTATTTTTTGTGCGTAGCTAGAATAGATATGCATGTTCCCCTTAGATTTTTCTCACATTTTTGTGATGAAGTTAAGTGGTAGTTTTAGGTTGAAACTTTAGGAGCTCCAGTTTTAGGGTTTATGGTTAGTACCTTATGATTTAGGTTTTACTTCTAGGACTTGGTGGATGATTCAACCTCTGAATTTTGTATGGTAGATTCATGATTGAATTAGGGTCCTTAGGAATTTTTGTAGGAATTTATAATATGGTTTACTATTTTAGTTTGATTTTAGTTTAGGTGCTAACTTTGAATGATTCTAATGCACTAATTTGACTAGATTAACCCCTTAGGTTCCATTAGAGTAAGCTTGTGTTGTTTTTACCCTTGGTGTAACACCCGTTTCATTTAGATTAAATTTAATTGTGATTTTTGCCGTATCTCGTTGTGTCATAGTCGTACGAGGATGTCGGAAAAATTCTGGTTTGTCGGAAAAATTCTGGTTTTGTCGGAAAACTTCGAAAAATCATATCTCTTGATCCGTAAGTCGGATTTGACCCCCGTTCGAAGCGTTGGAAAGATAAAGAGATGTTCTATATGGAAAAAAATGAAATTTTGCTTCTTTGACGACCGTCACAGGAGTGTGACGACCGTCACACGAGCAAAAGCTGCAGTTATGCAGAATTTGAACGTGTTCTGGTGGAATGAGAATTTGTAGCAAAAATATATTCCCGTAAACTCTTTTACCCTCAATTACATCATTTTGGGAAAGAAAAGACTGAAAAGAGAAGTTACATAATGGAGAGAAAGGAAGAGAGAAGAATTGTCGATCGGTAGATTTGGAAGATTGTTGCAGAAAAATCACCATAGAGCAGAAGCAGAATCGGAAAGCGTGGAATTGACCTAAATTCTAAGGTAAGGGTGGGGTTCAATTCTATAACCGGGAGTATGATCGAATTCATGTAGGGAATTGAGTCATAGGTATAGTTTTCCTTAATCGATAAATATTAAGGAAAAGGCTTCCCTAATGGGACAGGATTTCTATGTAGGAATGAATGTGTTATGTAGTTATTAGTGCGATGCTCTAAGGTTTTCCTTATGGCTGTCGCTACTGCGAAAATCGGCGCCGGCTGAATAGAAGAGTCGCCACCGTGCGTTATTTATCCCAAAGGAGGGAAAGGAAACGCTCGAAGTAAACCTACCGCAAAGACGGGAAAGGAATGGTCATTGCAACCAAATCCTGGATTCGGGAGTCGGTTACACAAGGGGAAGGTATTAGCACCCCTCACGTCCGTCGTACTCGACGGGATCCACGCTTGTTTTCTAGTACGGATTGTTATTCTATCTATTCTATAGGTCTGGGGTTAAAAGAAAAGAAAATGACTCGGCAAAGTATCGCACTTTATGCCTACGTATTCCCGTCTGGAACGAGAAATCAGAGTCAACGTAGTTCTCCTACCTACGCGAAAGGAGGGGAAGGTTGCTCGCTAGGATATCACATCCTATGCCTACGTATTTTCATACAGCATGAAAGATCAGAGCAAACGTAGTTCGGGCCATGTACGACACAAGTTTGTCTTGATTGTTTTTATCCTTCTAAAAAAGGTTTTCTCCTGATTATGGGTCCAAGCAGAAAAAATGACTCTTTGATTGGTTTACAGTCTTTTACGCAAGAACTGTCTTTTATTGATGTCTGAAATGTTTATTGTGTTTTTTGATTGTTTTGAGATAGAAGAGAAAGAACTCTAACCTAGGGTTAAAAGGGAATCAAAATCTACCCTAATATTGTCATGCATGGGTTAACACCTAATGTCTGTCATATTTCTCTCTTGCGCAGAGAGAAACAGAGATCCTAAGGGGGTTAACAGAAAAGAAACAACAAATATACAGTAAAGCAGTAAAATGCATGAATGCAGCAGTACAAGCGAGGCAAGGGAGTCCCACTCAACCTCGAACCTAGAAAACAATGGGCAAAGTGAAACAGCTTCACCTCAGTCTAAAGAGAAATTAACAAACACTACAGCAAAGAAAAGAAACCCCAAAATCAGCTCTGACAGCCCCCTTAGCTCCTACAGCAGCAACTCTGAAAAACACCCAACTCTGACAGTTGATAAACAACAATCTTCCAATGAACCCCAAGGTCAAGCTACAATAAGCTTCCATCTTCAAGAAATCACCAAGCTCAAGCAAGCACATAATCTTAACCAGTTGACAGCATCAGACAGCAGATAGCTCCAAACAGCAGTAAACCCTAGCTTTAACAGTTGCACAGCTTTGACATGAACAATCTTCATCTTTGTCAATCTTTGATCTCTATCTTCAATGGCTTCTTTCTTCAAGACAAGCTCTCCTAGATGAAAATTGATTTATCAGAATAAATTGAATGTCAAACAGTTCATTGACAACCAAAGGAAGTCTATGAATAGTTGACATTGTAACAGACTGTCTCCCTCAAAGTTCTACCTCCTAGACAAAACCACTTATCCCTCCAAAGGAGGGAGGTGAATATCATAGAAGGACTTTTAATCATTGAGAAGAATGGAAGCAAAGGAAGCTATCCATGTTTATGAAAGAATTTGTTCTATTCTAAGTTCTTCCTATTTCCTATTATTTCCTATGCCTTCAATCAGCTCCAAGCTCAAGCAATCTTCAAGCTTCAACATTTGATCATCATCTTCAATCTTCTCCTTTGATGTCTTCATGCTCCACAAGCTCAAACCAAGCCCCATACCCCAAATAAAAGCCCAAAAGCCCAAGCAGACAGATAAAACCCCAAGTGGGCACACCAAACAACCACACAATTTGCAAAATACACTAAAAATAGTAAAATAGTATTTAAAATCCTAAGATTTATTCTAAGGGGATTTCTATATCTACCCTACATACCCTATATGTCCCATAACCTAATTCATGCTAAAAAAACCCCAAAATAAAATGTTATAGTGCACCTATGTTGAGTTTAAACCCTAAAACTATCACCCTAATGTTCCCTAATAAAAACTAATCAAGATTTAGTCACAAAAATGTGAAATAAATCTCTAATGGAATTTAATGCTCTAATCTAGCTAGTACAAAAAGAATGGAATCAAAATATGGATTTAATTGACCAAACGAAATTCACCAAAATGCATGTACAAACAATATGAAAATAAAAGCAATTAAAATGTAAAAAATCACCATAAATGGAAAAAAGCCTAAAATACTATTTTTATTTTCTTACACTTTTCTCGACATCATTATTAAAATGTAGCAAAAAATCCCAAGTCAAAATGATCATTTTTGAATTTATTATGAATTTTCTTGTAATCAATATGCAAATGATAGAAAATGAAAATTCAACTAAAATGCAAAATAGGGGGGCGCCCATAGCAGTTTATTAATACTGTAAGAAGACATTGGGCCCAGGAGAGGGGCGCATACAGCAA
Organism: Lathyrus sativus; assembly: GCA_963859935.3. Classification (NCBI taxonomy): domain Eukaryota; kingdom Viridiplantae; phylum Streptophyta; class Magnoliopsida; order Fabales; family Fabaceae; genus Lathyrus; species Lathyrus sativus. The sequence continues at coordinate 282,568,679 of OZ012739.1, read as the reverse complement.
TGCGCTGGGCCCATGGTCAATTCATAAAAAAATAATACACAAGAAAAAGAAACAAAAAAAACAAACGGGGGTGCAGTTAGCGAAACATCCACTTGGTTATCCAAACTGGGCCCCAAACTGGGGGTGCAGCTAGCAACTCATGCAAGGCCCATGTCTGAATCCAGAACAACAAAAAAAAAACATACGCACAGGGGTGCGAATAGTCATGAAATTGCTTGGTATTTTGTTTGAGCTTCGAATGGGGGGGTGTAAGCAGCAACAAGATTAGGCCCAAACGAAATTGGCACAAGGGGAGAGGGGTGTTACTGGAAACTATGGGAGTAGATTCAGCAAAATATGCAATTGGGCTTAAGGCCCGAGATTCATTCGATCCAATCTTCAGCAAAGCAATCAAACCTAAGACTCCTCTACTCTTCCATCCAATGATACTGTTCATCATCCTCCAACTTGAAACCCTAGGCGCCGCTATGCTCTCTCCCTGAAACCCTCCTAAACTCCAACACTATCTCCACCTCTCAATCTAAAACAAACCTAAATCTCTCTCTAATCGTAACTCTCAACATGCATCCAGCAGCCAACAATGATTCGAAGGAAAGGAGACGTACCTGATGAAGTGCGAAGTCTGGAGATTCGTATGGAGGACGATCTTGGAGATTGAAGAAGATTGGCAACCTTGCGAGGAGATTGAAGATCCGATTGAATGCTTATGATTGCGCTGACGAATCTTGTGCTGCTTGAAGGTTCTTGAGATTGATGAAGATCGAGGACTTTGATGAGTACGAACCCAGATTGATGAACACGTTCTTGATGGTTCGTTGAATTTCTGGAAACGGTTTGATGAAGGTTGTGAAGATCTTTGAAGATCTGGAGGGCATGAAGATTGTTGAAAGCTTCGGTCGATGGAGATCTTGAAGATCTCGTTGAGGGATCTTGGAAAAAACTGGGAATCCGATGAACGCCTTGAAGGTGGTTGGATCTTGATGGAGTTATTGAAGAGAACAAAAGAGGATTTCTGAAAAAACGATGAAGACAATGGAGATCGGTGATGATCGATGATTGTTGATGAAGATGGATCGGAGAAGGAAGATGAAGTTTGGATGAATTTTCTGGGTTTTTGCAGTTTCCGATGAATTCACCGGTCTCCGGCGACAGTTGCGGTGGAGGGAGGTGGTCCGTGGGTTGTTGCATGGCCGGCGGTGGGAGTCTCCGGCGAGGGGACGGGTGGCAGAGGGTGAAGCAGAGAGTGCCAAGTGTGAGGAGAGAGTCAGTGCATGTGTGACCCATGGAGGATTCTGAGGGAGAGAGAGAGTGAGGTGGAAGAAAGATGGGTCCTACGCGTGGCAGGCCTATATATATGACACGTGGCCTTCCACATTGGACTTTTGACTGGGCTCGAAAGACTTGGACTCTGGATAATTGGTGGCCCAATGGATTAAACCTGTGATTTAATGATGATTAAGGACAAAAAAACTGGACTAAACTCTGATTAGCTCTAAAACAAAATTAAAACTGACAATTAACCTAATTAATCTATTAAAAAACCTAATTAAAATCTAAAAACGAAAATAAAAAATAAAAAACCTAGTTAAATCTAAAAAATCTAAAAACTATTATTTAATATCTAACAAATTATCTTTTAAAAACCTAATTAATTCTGAAAAACAAACCAAAAATTCAAATAAAAATCTAAAAAAACATCTAATCTCTATTTTTTTTTTAAAAACAATAAAACTCTAATAAAACTCTAAAAAAACAATACTATCTATTTTATTATTATTATTTTTTTTATTTACTCTTTTAAAAGATAAATATCTATTTATCTATCTATTTTTTTCAAAAAAACCATTAAAGGAAATCAATATCTAAAAATTTATTTTTAAAGTCTACTCTATTAAAAGAAAATAATACCTAAAAAAATCTTTAAAAATCTATTAATTTCTAAAAAATGAAAAGAAAATTTATTTAAAATTCTAAAAATTATAAAAAAAATCTAATAAATCCAGAAAAAATCCATTTAAATGCATTGAAAATCCATAAAAATACAAAACAAATCCTAAAAAATGCCAGGAAACCGATTAAATTGAATAAAACCCAATTACGCAACCGTAGCGAAACTCGGGCACCGAGATGGCCTGAAAACACAGGGAACGAGCACCAATTCTCAACAGACTTTTATTCCAACCGGTCTGAACTGCCTGAAACGCCAGGGGCTATAATCCCGATAAAATCAATCTGACTAATGAAAATGCCATGTATGCAGTATACTAATGCGAATGCAAAATGCGTCGAAACATAAACCAGATAGGGAACCAGTTGGTCAAATTTTAGGGTGCATCAGCTGCCCCTATTCAAACGGCTTGGACCCGACTGGGTGAAGAGCGAACAGCCTTCAAACATTCGAGGTACGAGACGGTTGAATACCAAAGAACCCTGAAATTTGCCAACCACAGAAATAAACTGCACCACTGCTTGGGGGACGACATTCGTCGAGTGAGCATGATTGTTACGGTAGCAACCGATCAGTCGTCGGAGAATAACTCTGATTTTGACTATCACCACCCATGTAACACCACGGATACTGAACTATCTTTGCGAAAATACCTCTGTCCACAACTAGACTAAACTTGTCAATACAAGAAGAGAAACAAATTCATCCACACGAGTAAAGATCCCATCATCACAGGAAAACTTATTCACAATTGCCCTTAAATTTCGTCACCACGAAAAGCCATAAATTCGTCATTACGAGGAATCCTATCATCATAGGAATACAACTTGCCCTCATCAGTACTCTTCAAATTTGTCCTCAGTAGGACTCCATATTCCATCATCATGGAGAAACAAAACTTGCCGACTCCACTGGGGATGGGCTATCCGCATCTTGTCAGCACAAGGAGATCTTATCAGCATAGGCAATAGAGTCTTATTTACGTCTTATCAACACGAGGAACTCCTATCAACATAGAAATAACTTGTCTCCGTCAGGACTCCCGTTTCGTCAACACAAGGGAAATAGATTCATCAACATGAATAAATCCTATCATCATAGGAGTACCATTCTTGTACATCTCTGAACTCACATTTCGTCAACACGAAGAAATCCTATCCACCTAATCATACCTTGTCCTCATCAGGACGCACATTCTGTCAACACGGAGAGAATAATCCGTCAACACGAATAAAACCTATCAACATAGGCGTAAATTGTCCTCATCAAGACTCCATATCCCGTCATCACAGAGAAAACTCGTCCTCATCAGGACTCCACATTCCGTCAACACGGGGAAAACTCGTCCTCATCAGGACCCCATATTCCGTCATCACGGAGAGAGTAATTCGTCAACACGAATAAATCCTATCATCATAGGCGTAGGTTGTCCTCATCAGGACTCCATATTCCGTCATCACGGAGAAATCAAACTTCGTCCTCAACAGGACTCCATATCCCATCATCATGGAGAAGTCAAACTTCATCCTCAACAGGACTCCATATTCCATCATCATGGAGAAGTCAAACTTCGTCCTCAACAGGACTCTATATTCCGTCAACACGGAAGAATGATTCATCAACACGAAGAAATTCTATCAACATAGCTGGAGATATTCTGAAGACCAATGACCGACACCCGTTCTGACAACAAGCGACCACTTCTGAAATTTTGATACATGGAACCCTGATATGCTACCACAACAACAAACTTGACAAAACAGTCCGCTGATCGGACACGAGAAATCCTCAATCAGTAACTCTGCGGGATGATGATAAACTGAATCGCATCATCATATGTCTCACGTCAAGACTTTGATTGTCTGAAAAGACACCTGAGCTTTAGAACTCTATACTCTTGTCGAGGAACACACCTGAAAGCAAAAGGTTAACCAACCTGGCTTATGTTCCAAAATGCGTATGTTTGACAATAATGCTCTATACAGCATGGAAATGCTACGCATTTTCTAGATGGATGCAAACATGATAATGCATGCGAATGCAAATGCAGGTTCAGGCTGCTGGGGAAAAGCTCTGATAAGCTCGCTTCATCACGGATGCTGAGGGCAAATACCACCCTGCTGGGGAAGGAAACGGTTGCCACCAAGTATTCCGGCAACATAAATGCCAGGACATACAACAAGCTCTGCCTGGGAGAGCTTTAAACCTTCAATTTCCACTGGGAGGAAAAACACATGCTAGGGAGAGGAAACTTCGTTGAGGAAGAAACGACTCTCTCGGGGAATCTTAACCAACTTCGCTGGAAACAGGGAGTGACTCCGCTAGGGAGAATAGACAAACCTATTGGGGATACCGAACTGTCTGGGCACAGTTTACAACTCTGGAATGATCAATCTGCTGAAAATTAAACAACTCCGCTGAGGACGAAGAATCCTTTTGGTGAAACATCACTGTCTGAATACAGCTTACGAAATTTCGAAATTACCAAACTCTGCTGAGGGTAAACGACCCTGCTAGGAAAAGGTAAACCATCTGGCTACAAACTCGGGACTGAGGATAAACGTCCTGTGGGGAGTATCAATCTTGACCTTCTGGAGAATATCCTTTGGATAAGCTGCAACTAGCTGGGGAAACTGATCCTTCTTCAGTGGGGAACAATGTCATCTCTGCTTACGAGAATGAAGCGCGACTCTGCATGGTGATTCACTTCACATAATGATCAAGTCTTTTCGTCACGAGCCTCTGGTTAGGACTGCAATCTTCGATCGTCCACTTCATATGGGCAAGAATCCTGCAACACCACAAACGAGACAAGACAAGTCTATACAACCAAATCTATTCAAGTTAGCGTTAGTGACATCATTTTCAGTCAATTCGAAGTTTTAGCAATTATTGGCAAGGGCCAGCAACGTTATGCAACTGCTAGTTTTATCAAAACATTGGCGCTTTTCACATACAAAATAGTAAAGAACAAGCATCAAATACCGAATAACATGTTTTATTAATTGGGCCCCTGAATGGGCAGAGTTTTGTACACTGGATGTAACTCCTGAAAAGAGGAAGTTACGCACAACAAATATACAAGTATGCACAGGAAGCATAAATACAGTGACAAATCAAATTTGCGCATATGTCGGCACCGTGATGCAGACAAACATCATGAGCTGATCCTCCTATGACTCGCCTGACTTTGGCGCTTTCCGGTATTCAAACTTCTAAAGAGATTGTATCTGATAATCGAACCCCCCCCCAAAGTATTCTCCCAACCACCAAGCAATGCAGCATCAAATCCGGACCGCAGTCATTTGCTTTTTAAATCCCTAACTTTTGCGTGAACCGCCCTTTGCGGGTTTTCAGTTCACCGGGATACCCTTTTTTGCCGAAGCCGCCCAGTGTAGGTTTTCGACTTCGCGGGTGTACATCTTTTGAATTTTATCCCTAATTTTTACCCGAACCTTTTATTCTATTTTTGGTTCGCCAGGATGCCCCATTTTTGCCTGGACTCTCTTTTTTCTGTCCAGCGGGTCAATTTCAAGCAAAGTATTTTTTAACTGCGTCCGAATTCACAGGCGACGTAAAGTCTTCACCGTCCATGGTGGACAACAATAATGCTCCTCCGGAGAAGACTTTTCTGACAACGAACGACCCTTCATAGTTGGGGGTCCACTTGCCCCTGTGATCTACCTGTGGCGGGAGAATCCTTTTCAGCACAAGGTCGCCCGTCTGAAAGCTCCGAGGATGTATCTTCTTATCATACGCTTTCTTCATTCGGCTCTGGTACAAACGACCGTATGCTAGAGAAGCTAGCCTCTTCTCATCCATTAAACTCAGCTGGTTCAATCTGTCTTTCACCCATTCTGCCTCGTCAAGTTGGACATCTCGTAATACCCTCAGGGAAGGAATCTCAACTTCTAGTGGTAACACCGCTTCCATTCTATATACCAACGAGAACGGGGTTGCCCCGGTTGATGTGCGTACCGTCGTACGATAATCGTGCAAAGCGAAAGGTAGCATCTCGTGCTAGTCCTTATAGGTCAGCACCATCTTCTGAACAATCTTCTTTATGTTCTTATTGGCCGCTTCGACAGCGCCATTCATCTTGGGGTCGGTACGGAGAAGAGTTGTGATGTTCAATCTTAAAATTCTGACACAGCTCCTTCATCATCTTGTTATTTAAGTTCGAACCGTTGTCGGTAATAATCCGCTCAGGGATTCCATATCTGCAAATGATATCTCGTTTGATAAACCTGGCTACCACCTGCTTGGTCACATTAGCATATGATGCCGCTTCCACCCATTTGGTAAAATAATCAATTGCTACCAAAATGAAACGGTGTCCGTTAGATGTCGTCGGTTCAATCTTTCCAATCATATAAATGCCCCACATTGAGAATGGCCACGGTAATGACATCACGTTCAGAGGACTCGGAGGCACATGGATCTTATCTGCATATATCTGGCACTTATGACACCTTTTCGCAAACTTGAAACAGTCAGTTTCCATAGTTAGCCAGTAATAACCTGCCCGCAGCAGCTTTCTCGTTATAGCATGCCCACCAGCATGTGTACCAAATGTACCCTCGTGTATTTCCTCCATAAGCAACTTCTCCTCCTTCTCGTCTACACAACGTAGCAACACCAAGTCATGATTCCTTTTGTAGAGGACGCCGTCCGGATTCAGATAGAAATTACTAGCCAATCTCCTGAGAGTCTTCTGATCGCGACTGGATGCCCCAGCCGAATACTCCTTGTTCTTCAGGAAATTCTGGATGTCAAAATACCAGGGTTTATCATCGGAAGCTTCGTCAATGGCAAATACGAAGGCGGGTCTGTCAAGCCGAGAGATAACAATTCTGGGAGCCTCATTCCAGAAGTTGACTTTATACATGGAAGACAATGTAGCCAGGGCATCAGCCATCTGATTTTTTGCTCGTGACACATGATGTAATTCAACCTTGTCAAAGAAAGGCAACAATCTCCTTGCATAATTCATGTACGGTATCAAATTAGGCTGACGTGTCTCCCATTCTCCTTTTATTTGATTCACCATCAGAGCTGAGTCTCCGTATACATCCAGATTTTTGATTCGCAAATCAATGGCTTCCTCAAGCCCCATGATGCAAGCTTCGTATTCAGCTTCATTATTGGTAACCGGAAAGGTCAATCAAGCCGTAAATGGGATGTGCGACCCATGTGGAGTAGTGATGATTGCCCCTATTCCGCTACCGTAGGAGTTCACAACTCCGTCAAATATCAACTGCCACTTGGAATCCGTCTTTGGCCCTTCATCCAGCAACGGTTCTTCCAATCTTTCATCTTCAGGTACATGATATCCTCGTCAGGAAAATCAAACCTCATCGATTGGTAGTCCTCAATAGGCTGCTCAACAAGATATTCCGATAACACGCTCCCCTTTATAGCCTTCTGTGACACATACTGGATGTCATATTCGGTCAAAACCATCTACCAACGGGCGATTCTCCCAGATAGTGCCTGCTTTTCAAATACGTATTTGATAGGATCCATCTTCGAGATGAGCATGGTTGTATGATTTAGCATGTACTGCCTCAAACGCTTGGCGGCCCAGGCTAGCGCACAACAAGTTTTTTTCGAGCATTGAGTATCGAGATTCACAGTCAGTAAACTTCTTACTCAGGTAGTATATCGCATGCTCTTTACGCCCTGTCTCGTCATGCTGACCGAGAACACAACCTATACTCCCCTCAAGAACCGTCAAATACATGATCAAGGGTCTCCCTGCCACTGGAGGTATCAAAATAGGAGGCTCCTGCAAATACTGTTTTATTTTATCGAACGCCCTTTGACAATTTTCATTCCATGTTATAGCCTGGTCTTTTTTCAACAGCTTGAATAACGGCTCACACGTAGCTGTTAGGTGAGATATGAACCGAGCGATGTAGTTCAACCTCCCTAAAAACCCGCACACCTCTTTTTCTGTTTTAGGCGTCGACATTTCTTGTATTGCTTTTATTTTTGCAGGATCAACCTCTATTCCTTTTTCGCTCACGATAAACCCCAGCAGTTTACCCGATCTCACCCCGAAGGTGCATTTGTTAGGGTTCAGTCTCAACCTGAACTTCCTAAGCCTCTTGAATAATTTCAGCAGATTCACCAAATGTTCTTCCTCCGTCTGGGATTTGGCAATCATATCATCAACATAAACCTCGATCTCTTTATGCATCATGTCATGAAAGAGAGTCGTCATTGCACGCTGATACGTTGCCCCCGCATTCTTCAGTACGAAGGGCATCACTTTGTAGCAAAATGTTCCCCAGGGCATAATGAAGGTAGTCTTCTCCATGTCTTCTGGCGCCATTTTAATCTGATTATACCCGAGAAGCCATCCATGAAGGAGAATACAGAGAATTGAGCGGTATTATCGACCAACACATCAATGTGAGGAAGTGGAAAATCATCTTTCGGGCTCGCTTTGTTCAAATCACGGTAATCTACACACATTCTCACCTTACCGTCTTTCTTCGGCACTGGCACAATATTAGCGACCCATGAGGGATATTTTGTAACAGCTAGGTGTCGCTACTGCGAAAATCGGCGCCGGCATGACAGGAGAGTCGCCACCGTGCGTTATTTATCCCACAGGAGGGAAAGGAAACGCTCAAAGAAAACCTCGCAAAGACGGGAAAAGGTATGGTCATCGCAACCAAAACCTGGATTCGGGAGTCGGTTACGCAAGGGGAAGGTATTAGCACCCCTCACGTCCGTCGTACTCGACGGGATCCACGCTTGGCGTTTATAAGGAAAAGGGTGTGTTTATCTATCTACGCTAATGGTCAGTCTGAAAAGAAAAGAAAGGACAGGACTCGACAGAACATACGGTGTTCTGGGCCTACGTACTCCCTCGTGCAATGGGAAAGTCAGAGTCAACGTAGTTCGACTACCTATGTCTAAACGGGGGGAAGGTTGCTCGCCAGGACATCGCATCCTGTGCCTACGTACTTCCACACTGCATGGAAGATCAGAGCAAACGTAGTTCGACTAACTACGGCTAAACCGGGGGTTCTCACACAGCAGTGAGAAAATAAACTGGTTGTAAGGGTTCGGGAACCTATGGAAACAACTACGGTCTGGTCTCAAATGCACTCGGGCAAGAGAAAAGGGATAACAATCAGTCGTCAGCGGGAGAGTCTCGATCGCACAGCCGCGAGAGAACAAAAGGTTAGTTGTTAGTGTGCTCGCTAGGATATCGCATCCTATGCCTACATATTCTCGTCTGGCACGAGAAATCAGAGCAGCTGTAGTTCGGCTAACTACGACACAAGCTACTCAAGGGTTTCTACTGAGAAAGGGAAAAGACACCCTAAAACTATGATTGAAAAGGGGAATCTACCTACTGTTATCATGCCTGGTTGACCATCCTAACGTCTATCATAACTCCTCCGCAGCGGAGAAGTTAGAGCTCCTAAGGGATCATGGCAACAGAACTGAACAACAAACAGGAATCAACTGCAAAGTAAAGAAATACTGGAAATATGCATGAATGCAACAACTAAGCAAGCAAGGCACAAAGGCCACAAACCACAGAGGTAAGGGAGCTCAGCTCTACCAAATACCAGCAAGCAAAGCCACTCAATAACAAACAAGCAGAAGGAGGACCACCTCAACTTCTCATGCACACAAAGCCTACTTCTAAGATGCACCTACCTCGGAAATATCTAGATGAACCCCTAAGTCTAATGCAGCACAGCACCACACAAGTCAAACAACACAAAGAGAAGGCTAGCTAACCTGACAAACCTCTATCCAAAGCTTAAACAGAAACCCTGAGCAAGACCCCTAAACAAAACTCTAAAACAACCCCTGAGCAAAGCCCCTAAGAAAAGCTCTATGCAAAAACTTAAGCCAAACTCTAAGCAAAACCCTAAGCAAAACCCTAAACAAAACCCTAATCAAGAGGAATCAATCCCAGTCTCCAAGCTTCAGAACAAGCTTACCAAAGAAAGGGAGCTAAGCAGGCAAACCCATAGTGCCTTCCTCAGGAAAGTACCAGGAGGTTACCACTCAGGAATCATATCCTATGTGGCTCAACAGCTGTGAACGGTTTACATTCCTCCTCAGGAGAAACTAAACTCTCATGAAGGCTCCGGCATCATTGGATACTTACGAAATCCTATATGAACTAAGGGAACTAAGTGAACAGACTCATAATGCCTTCCTTAGGAAAGTACTAGGAGGCTTCCACTTAGGAATCGTATCCTATGTGGCTCAACAACTGTGATCAGTTTACATTCCTCCTCAGGAGAAACTAAACTCACATGAAGGCTCCAACATCATTGGATACTTAAGAAATCCTAGATGAACTAAGGGAACTAAGTGAACAGACTCATAGTGCCTTCCTCAGGAAAGTACTAGGAGGCTTCCACTTAGGAATCGCATCCCTTGTGGCTCAACAACTGTGATCAGTTTACATTCCTCCTCAGGAGAAACTAAACTCACATGAAGGCTCCAACATCATTGGATACTTGAGAAAGAGGTGAGAAGAAAGAATGAAAGGTATCCATAGTGCCTTCCTCAGGAAAGTACCATAAACTCCCTTCAAACTTCATGATCTCAAACCCCACAAACAGAGAACAAGCTCCTAGACTAGGCCTCAATCCATGCATCCTTGCAAGCTCCAACAAGACCTCAACCAGCCTCCATCTTCAAGAAGAAACCACAGGCCTTCAACCCAAAAGAAACTATCTCTGAAGTTCAACCACAGTTGAACTTCAAAGTCAGAAGCCTATCAAGACTTCTCCTATTCTCAGGCTCAAACAAAAATAACAGAACACCCTACAAAAATCTATCAAAAATCTAGGGGAAACCTACATGCCTCTATGCTCCCAAGATCAAATCTCAAAGCCTAAGTCAACTTCTAAGGCTACTAAACAAATCCTAACATATGAATGGTCAAGGGTTACCGACAAGTTGTGAGGTCTCTATTCTCTAACCCTAAAACAACATCAATCAACCTCTAAAAAATCCACTAAAATCCTATGGGGAACATGCATTAGTCTAGTATAACATACTAAAAAACTAAAGCAAAATACATTACTAGATGAAAGAACTAAAATCAACAAGGCAGACGTGCCACAAACCAATTATTCAATATCAATTAAAATGAAAAAATACCAAATAAAAATAAAATGCATGATCAAATTAATGTTTTTGTTTAATAAAATCCTAAATTGAATTACGAACATATAAAAAAAAGAATGGGATTATTTGATCAAATCTACTATTTTTTTATGAATTTTCTTCTAATAGGCATGAAAATGAAGAAATTAACAAAATAAAAGAAGAAAAAACATGAACGGGGGGTGCAGCAATAGCAATCCCTAGTTGTTTTCACTGGGCCCACGCTAGGGGGGGGGGGGTGCGCTTAGCACTCAGGGCCTAAGCCCAGTCCACACTCTCATTCTGCTTCTCACACGCAGGGGGGAATGAGCAATGAGGGAGGTGGATCCTAGCAATCACACGCTGGGCTTAACCCAGCCCAAAACCTCATCAGAAACCCTAACAACAAAACCATACTTCCTTCCCCATTTTCTGATCACTGTTCACCCAAACTAAACCTAGCGCCGCTTCCCCAACCCCCATCCTTCTCTGCAATTCCCCTTCAGAAAACCTCAAACAATCTTCACAAATCTCAAACGAAACCTTATTCCCCAAATTCAAAACCAATTAACCCTAACCTGAACTCTAACTGGAACAAACTGACATTCAAACTCCAAATACGAACCCTAATTCAACGAAAGAACAATCAATGGAGGCGATGAAAAAAGAAAACGAACCTGAGACGATGGAGTTGCTGGGATTTATTGAAGGTTCGCTTGAAGAAGTATGAAGAAATTCTGGGGAACTTGAGTGTTCTTGAGGCGTTCTGAAGATTTTGGAGAAGTTCTGAGAATCTTGAGTGTTCTCACGATCTGGAAATGGAGGAAGATTGAAGGTATTGCTGGAGATCTTTGAGGTTCTTGGAGGAGATGAAGAACACAGCTAGTTCTGGAGATTGCTGGAAAACGGCTGATGAACACGAAGGTTGTTGAAGATGGTGGATCTGGAAATTTTGATGAAGAATCTGGAAAATCCTTTGAAGGACGATGGAGGTTGTTATGCTTTCTGAAGAAATCTGGAAAATTGGTGGATAAATCTGGGCGCAATGATGAATTTTCCGGCGACGTTGATTTTTCCGGCGAACGATGGATGAAGGTGGACGGAGGAAGAAGGAGGAGATCGGAGAAGATAGGATGATTCTGGGTTTTCTGCAATTTTTGCAGTTTCCGGCGGGTTAGACGGCGATCCGGTGACGGTTGGGGCTGCCGGCGGTGGGAGTTCACCGGATTTGCATGCCGGTCAGGGGCGTTTCTGGTGAAGCTTGGTGCGGTGACAAGTGGCACGGTGGGTTAATGCATGGAGGACGCGTGGCGTTGCGTGGAGAGAGAGTGGAGAGATAGTGGGTCTGAAACGGGAGACGTGGCAAGAGGAGAGAGTGGGTCAGAATGAGGTGGAGACTCCATAATGGCACGCGTGGATCAGCTTTTATGCTGACAAGTGTCACCTTCTGTGGACAAAAACGGACAAAAACCGAATTGGACTTGATTTTGGGCTTCCAAAAACTACACTGGGCCCATACGAAATAATGGACAAAAACCCTAAAAAAAACTGATTAATAATTCTGAATTAAAATGCTTAAACCTAATTAAAAATTAATCAAAGATTAAACCTAACTAACTCTAAAACAATTAACTAAATGAACTCAATTAACTCTAATTAAAAGATTAAATCCTAATTAAATCTAAAAGATTAAAATCTAGCTAAACTCCATATTAAACTCAATTAATTTCTAAACTCTACTAATTTCTATATAAAAAACTATTAAAATCTATTATTAATAAAAGAAAAAAACTATACTCTTTCTATTTTATTCTAAAAATGATTAAAAAACTATTTAAAATCTTAAAAACCTATTTAAATTCTAAAAAAACTATAAAGCTCTAGAAAAAAGATTTAAACTATTTAAAAATGTTAAAAAAACCTATTTAAATTCTTAAAAAACTTATAAAGCTCTATTTAAAATCCACAAAAGGCTATTAAGCCCTAAAAGAATGCAGATACATGCAAATGATCAACATAAAAGAGCGCGCGAGACCAGATCGAATCGAACAGTAAACCCCTGGTATCAGAATATCCCGAAAACCACCATGTGAGCTGCAAACACCGAGAAGTGCACAATTTCCCGAAAATAAAACCCTGATTATCTAGACTGGATCTGAAATATCTGATAGATGAAAACCAAGCTGTAACCCTGATATCCTCTGTCTGTGCACAAATGTCATGCATCTGATTTGCGAATATGAATTGAACCATGAGTCAGATAGGAGAACCGGTTGGTCAAATTTTAGGGTGCAACAGCTGCCCCTATTCAAGCGACTTGGACCTGAAGGGTTGAAGAGCGCTCAACCTTCAAACATTCGGAGGTACGAGACGGTTGAATACCAATAAAACCCAAAAATTTGCCAACCGTGAGAATATACTGTAAAACTGCTTGGGGAATAAAATCCAGAACCGAACCCAGTCATTACGGCAACAAACTGATCAATCATTTGGTACAGAACTCCTGATTTTAACACCCTTTACCTGTGATATCCCAAATAACAAACCCGAGGGTTGCAACAAAACACCTGATCCTCTTACATCGTCTTCTGATAGATAAGAAAAGAAGTATACTCACATCGCCTAATGATAGACGGAAAGACACCCCTCCCGAAGGAAAACCAACAATACTCACATCGTCTAATGATAGACGGAAAGACACCCCAATCGAATACTCACATCGTCTAAGGATAGACGGGAAGACTCCTTGAAATCCATCAATACTCACATCGTCTAATGATAGACGGAAATACACCCTGATGAAGGAAACATCATCAATACTCACATCGCCTAAGGATAGACGGAAAGAAAGCAAAAATCCATACTCACATCGTCTAAGGATAGATGGGAAGACACCCTGATCGAATACTCACATCGTCTAAGGATAGACGGGAAGACTCCTTGAAATCCATCAATACTCACATCGCCTAATGATAGACGGGAAGACACCCTGATCGAATACTCTCATCGTCTAAGGATAGACGGGAAGACACCCATATCAAATACTCACATCGTCTAAGGATAGACGGGAAGACACCCATAATCCAATACTCACATCGTCTAAGGATAGACGGAAAGACACCCATAATCTCCAAAGAGAAAATTCAATACTCACATCGCCTAAGGATAGACGGAAAGACACCCATGATCGATACTCACGTCGTCTAAGGATAGACGGGAAGACACCCATAATCCCTCAATACTCACATCGTCTAAAGATAGACGGAAAGAAATATACTCATAATCCCGAAGGAAGAATTCAATACTCACATTGTCTAAGGATAGACGGAAAGACACCCTGATCGAATTAACAAACTAATACTCACATCGTCTAAGGATAGACGGAAAGACACCCATAATCCATACTCACATCGTCTAAGGATAGACGGAAAGACACCCATAATCCATACTCACATCGTCTAAGGATAGACGGGAAGACATCCATAATCCCGGAGGGAGAAATTCAATACTCACATCGTCTAAGGATAGACGGAAAGAAATCCACTTATTGGAGGAACACACCGTCAATATGAACTGACGGGAAGCAAAGTCTGTCGATACCAGATGACTGATTGATCAAAACATAATTGTCGTATGATCTAAAATACGAATAAACCGCTGAATTGTCTGAACACTGCTGCTGGATGAATGCCCCTGAACTGATCACAGAGTAGTTCACGCCTGCCATATGAGGCTGATAGAAACCCTGGCTTATGCTTCGTATGCATATGCATATGCTTGAATCTTTCTATGGCGTAATGCTCCATTCAGGATGGAAATGCTACGCATTTTGAAAATGAAATGCAAGTATGATGCAAATATGATGACATGCAACATGCTAATGCAGGCTCGAGCTGCTGGAGAAAGTCGGGTACAGAAAACCACTTCAGCAAAATAAATGCTGAAGACGAAGCCAACTCCGCTGGGGATGAACCGGATATCTCAGAATTATTCCAGCAAAATAAATGCTGGAAGAGTGAAATCAGCTCCGCTGGGGAAATTGGGAACTTAACCAGGCACCTCGTTGAAGTAGCACCCTGCTGAGGAATATAACTCTGCCGGGGAATAGCAGATGTGCCAAATATGATTGGACTTCTCTGGGGATAGCTTACCCGTGCCAATGAAACTGGACTTTGCCGGAGAAAATAGACGGAGTCTTCCTGCGTACTGATGAAGCTCGGATTTGGAAACCGATGCACCAACACGGATGGGCCTCACAGTGATCGCCAACATGGATTTGTGCTTTTAGGCTATCTGCGATGGGTCAGGTACAACTGACGCTGGAAAACGTTCTGCCTGAATACACAGTCTCCTGGTGGAAGAGTCAAGGGATAGTAACACGACTTCCCGCATTCGTCTTGCTCTCGAAAATCGACTGAATCTGCTCGAATAACTCTGAATAACCCTGTTGATACAGAAAAGAACAATCCTTTCGCTTCTGATATGCCCAGCCTGCGGGACCTCTGTGGGGATAGTCCTCGAAAGGAAATCTGCAACTC
>OZ012739.1:282515726-282552558 GCA_963859935.3 Lathyrus sativus | reverse complement strand
TCCAGCGGTGATGCAGGGTACTTCGATCGTCCGACGGTGATGTCAGATTTAGTTCTCCAGCGGTGATGCAGGGTACTTCGATCGTCCGACGGTGATGTCAGATTTAGTTCTCCAGCGGTGACGCAGGGTACTTCGATCGTCCGACGGTGATGTCAGATTTAGTTCTCCAGCGGTGATGCAGGGTACTTCGATCGTCCGACGGTGATGTCAGGTGGTTTAGTCTCCCAGCGACGATGTTGGGTGTTCCTCAGAATTTTGTCTGCTTCTGACGGTGATGTCAGGTGGTTTAGTCTCCCAGCGACGATGTTGGGTGTTCCTCAGAATTTTGTCTGCTTCTGACGGTGATGTCAGGTGGTTTAGTCTTCCAGCGACGATGTTGGGTGTTTTGGTTGTTTGATGACAATGTCAGAAGAATTTGATGTGTATGACTGACGGTGATGTCAGATCAGTATCTCTCCAGCTAGTTGTTGAGCAGCTAGTATTGCAATATTCGAAGATTTGTTCCCCGCAGAGTACCGTGTGCTTGTGCAGTTGGCAAATTTTCGGGTTTACCGATATTCAACCGTCTCGTACCTTGATTGGTTGAGAGCCGTTCGCTTCTCACCCAGTCAGGTCCAAGCCGTTCGAATAGGGGCAGCTGTTGCACCCCAAAATTTGACCAACAATTATTCATTCATTGAGTATTTGAAAATGGATACCTTCATCAGAAAGTTCAAGAGATCCTCAGAAAAGTGGTTTGAAACCAGGGTTGTGTGCTTCACAGTTTGAAAGTTGTGGGTGCTCCTCAGATGATTCTGAGACTTTGAGAATGAACTTGATGTCTTGAGAAAGCTTATGAGATGTCTTGATAGCCTTCATGAAGCCCAGAGAAGTCATTATGTAAGAATTCAGAAGATTCAACCATGAATGGTAGAATTAGGGTTTTGACTGGGTCAACCCTAGACCAGCTGAAGATTTGGAGAAGGTTGAGACTTAATCCAAGGGCCATGAGATCATGGAATGATGCATAGAGATGTTATAAAGAGGATTCCTAGACCAACTCATCATGATTGAAGAGTTTGAGAAGTTTTGAGTTAGGGTTTCTGAGGATTGTCAGTGGAAAAACCCTAATTTGATCCCTATCTTCCAGGCAGTTTTAGCACTAGATGTGTTTGATATCTCATTTTCCCCACAACATGAATGTTGTAGAGCTTGTTCTAAGCTTTAATTTGAGTGGTGGAAGTCCTTGATAGGAGTTACAGAGCTCAAGTTATGGTTTTGACAAATTACAGGTCAGTTGATGTGTGTGAATCTGGGTCCTTGAAAGTCACCCAACTTCCAGACAACTTTTGCCCTAGTAGGTTGATTCCTATGGTTTCTTGGTCAACATGAATGTTGAAGAGGATGTTCTTAGCTTTAATTTGAGTGGTAGAAGTCCTTGATTGGATTTGTGGAACTCAACTTATGGTTTGAACAAGGCAGGGGTATTTTGGTCATTTGTCAGTTATAGGTCATTTTAACCAATGCCTAAAACTCCTATTTCCAAGCCTCAAATGGAAAAATTCAAAACATGAAAGTTGCTCAAAATGTGATTTTAAGTCTAGAAAGAAGGTCACAAATTGTTGAAAAGGCTCATAGCACAAGATTCCATGATTGGTCAAAAATGAACTAAAAATGACTTATAACTTTGAAAAGTTGAAATTGAAAAGTGTTTTGGGAGATCTACAAATCCAAAATAGGTCATCCAATATATCATTTTGATTGGAAAAAACATTTTGAGAAGATTGGTTTAAGTAGAATTTTCATTTGGGGCTTAAAAGATGAGGTTCCTTTGGAAATTTGTTACTTAAGAAAGAAGGCAATGTTAGAAAACCCTACATAAGCAACAAATGGACTTGTTTTTCACTCATCCTCATTCAATAACTCATGTAAGGAGAATTTGAGACCAAAATAACAAGGCATGGCATATGAGATGAGATAACCATTTTGGAATATCATGGAACTTTCATGGAACTTCCACATCATTCTAGATGAATCTAGAGACTTCCATGGATTGTTATAAAAAGAGTGCATTATGGAGAGTCTATGGTTGGTGAAGAAGAGATTGAAGGAGAGAGAGAGAGAGAGAGTTTCCATAGAAGTGGTTGGTGCAAAATCAAGAGAGATCAAAATTCTGTTACAACAAGAACTTCATCTTCTTCCCAAGTGCAAACAGAAGAAAGAGTAGCACCAAAGGATCACATTCACTCCATTGCAAGGGCTACAAGCAGTGATAACAAGCTCCGCCATCACCATAGAGCAGGTTCTTTCTTTGAATCGAATCTCACTAATTATTGCATGATAATTGATTTCAATACCATAGTTAGCATGTGCTATAGTTATAGAGTAGATTCTGAAAGTGTGGGAGTGTTTAGAGAAGATTTTGGACAGAACATAGATTCTTGAATCCATTAATACATGCTTGTTTTAGGGTTTCAATTAGTAGTGAATGGTTCAGAATGATGAGGGAGGAGTGTAGAAGTGATTAGAGGCCTTGGTTGCAAGATTTGAGAAAGTTGAGATCAGTCATCAATGGTGGAACCCTAGGGTTCTTGGCTTCTGTTTGGATGATAGGGAGAGAACTAGGAGAAACTAATCGTACCCATGGATTTCTCGTGTTGAGTACTTGAATTTTCATGTAAAGTTCGTGCCAAATGGTGGCGTGTAGAGGGAGAAAGAGAGGATGGAAGATTGCATGAGATCCTGATTCGAAACCCTAGTTTCAGAGCTCAAGGTTGAAGATATAATCTGGGCCACTCATTCACCTTGACTTGTTTGACTGAAACCCTGATCGAACGGCTTGTATTCATAATAAAATCTGGAGGGAAATTAAAATGATGAAACGCAGCGTATTGCTTAAGTGAATCCCATGGGCTCAGCATTCCAATGCTAACACCACCCCCCCTGCACCTTTTCTTTTTCTTTTTTAATTTCTGACCAACCTGGGCCTAAACCTGAATGCTATTTGCGCCCCCTCCTTTGGCCCATTCATAGAAAAACAAAGGCGCGTGTTTCTATTGACACCTCTCCCCCTTTTTTAAATATATTGTCATTTTAATTTCTTTTATTTTCTTGCAATTTGTAAAAATCATAATTAAATCATAGAAAAAGATTTTTAAGTCATTGTTTTTGCTATAGGTCAAGAATTAAATAAAGAAAATAATAAAAATAAAAGTGCCACTTTATTTTTAATGTAGAATTAATTGTGAATTTCTTTGTAAATAGTGCTATTTTCTTGATTTTGTTTTGTAATCAATTTTGTATAATTTCTTTCTACCATTTCTTTTATGCTTTTAAATTGCTTCTTTTTACCATAGTTAGATAACATCATATAGTTTATCCCTGGATTTTATATGGAATTTTTAGGATTAGAAATAATATAGTTAGATGATTGATCATTAGACTTAGGAAATTAGGGTTTTTAGTTCCCCCTTTGATTTCAACCAATTGATTTTGGGGTTTTTAGATATAGTTTTGATATAATGGGTATATAGGGATTAAGGGTAGATACTTAGGTTCCCCTAGAAATAAATAGAGATTTTTATACTATAGTATACTATTTTTCTTATATTTTTGAGTGTATGGTTGTTTAGTGTGGCCATTAGGGCATTTCTAGTAGTTGTTTTGGCCTTGTTTTGAGAAGATCAACCATTGAAGAAGCTTGAGAAGCTTGAGGGAAGCTTGTAGATCAAGATGCAGAGACCCAGAGCTTGGCTGATGCCCTGTTGGTGAGGTTTGAGAGCCTGAAGTTTGAAGGAAGTTCATGGTACTTTCCTGAGGAAGGCACTATGAATGACTTTCATCCTCCCTTCTCACCTCTTTCTTAAGTATCCAATGATGTTGGAGCCAACTTGTGAGTTTAATTTCTCCTGAGGAGGAATGTAAACTGATCACATGTTGTTGAGCCACATGGGATACGGCTCCTAAGTGGAAGCCTCCTAGTACTTTCCTGAGGAAGGTCCTATGAGTCTATTCACTTAGTTCCACTAGTTGATCTAGGATTTCTCAAGTATCCAGTGATGTTGGAGCCAACTTGTGAGTTTAATTTCTCCTGAGGAGGAATGTAAACTGATCACATGTTGTTGAGCCACATGGGATACAACTCCTAAGTGGAGGCCTCCTAGTACTTTCCTGAGGAAGGTCCTATGGGTCTATTCACTTAGCTCCACTAGCTTAAATAGGATTTCTTAAATATCCAGTGATGTTGGAGCCTGCTTGTGAGTTTAATCTCTCCTGAGGAGGGATGTAAACTGATCACAGTGGTTGAGCCACATAGGGTATGATTCCTGAGTATACACCTCTTAGTGCTTTCCTGAGGAAGACACTATGAGTCTGATTGCTTAGCTCCCTGTCTTTGGTAAGCTTGTTCTGAAGCTTGAAGGCTGGGAATGATTTCTCCTGTTTAGGGTTGTGCTTGAGGGCTTTGCTTTGGTTTGATTAGGATCCTGTGATTAGGGTTAGGGTTAGAGAATAGGTGATTCTTTCTCAGGTGTGTTTTGTTTGCCTGATGGCACTTCATTTCCTTTATCTGTATGATTGCAGTTTACTGTTTATCGCTTGATAGCATGTTGTTTATTTTCAGTATGATTGCTGTTATTTCATGACTAGCTTGAGGTTGAGATGAGCTTGTGGAGGCTGAAACCCCACACACATTTCCTCCCTCACTTGCATTGCATGCATTTTACTGTTAAAAGCTGATGTTTTTGTCTGTTTCTGTGTATCATTGACATGATCCCGTAGGACTCTCATTTCTTCTGACGAGGATTTGATGATAGACTTTTAGGTTGAAACCCATGCATGATAACATCTAGGAGTTCCCTGTTCAAACCTCAACCATAGGATGAATCCATGGCATGATAACAGTAGGACTTGATAGTCTCCCTCCTAGTTGAGTTATTTTCCCCGTAGTTAGCCCGAACTACGTTTGCTCTGATCTTTCATACCAGATGAAAGTACGTAGGCATAGGATGCGATATCCTAGCGAGCAACCTTCCCCATTTTTCCCCCCGTAGTTAGCCGAACTACGTTGACTCTGATTTCTCATTCTCTGATGAGAATACGTAGGCATAAAGTGCGACGCTTTGCCGAGTCATTTTTCTTTTCTTTTTCAGCCAGCCTTGATAGGTAGATAGATTATAACCAACCCGTCCAAGTAAACAAACAAGCGAGGATCCCGTCGAGTACGACGGACGTGAGGGGTGCTAATACCTTCCCCTTGCGTAACCGACTCCCGAACCCAGACAATGGTTGCGATGACCTTGTCTTACCCTTTTTCGTCAGGTTTTTCCGATCGTTTCCTTTCCCGCTCTGAGGGATAAATAACGAAAGGTGGCGACTCTTCTGTCATGCCGGCACCTTATTTTCGCGCAAGCGACAAATATCATCTACATAAATTTGGCAAATTAGAAGATCTTTCTTAATTGTTTTACAAAAGAGTGTTGTATCCACTTTGCCTCTGATGAAATTCTTCTCCAGAATAAAATTGCTCAATCTCTCATACCAAGCTCTGGGAGCTTGTTTTAAACCATATAGAGATTTCTTTAATTTGAAAACATGATCTGGAAATTTTTCATTTTCAAAACCAGGAGGTTGGTGGACATAAATTTCTTCTTCTATAATACCATTAAGAAAGGCACTTTTAACATCCATCTGATACAGAGTGATGTTATTTTGTGCAGCAAAGGAAATAAGAAGGCGTATAGATTCTAACCTTGCCACTGGAGCATATGTCTCAGTGTAATCAATACCTTCTTGCTGACTGTACCCTTGAGCAACCAGCCTTGCCTTATTCCTCTCAACTTCTCCTTTCTCATTTAGCTTATTTCTGAAGACCCATTTTGTACCAATTATATTGAATCCTTGAGGTCTCTGAACTAGATCCCATACATCATTTCTGCTGAATTGATTTAGCTCTTCTTGCATGGCAATAATCCAATCATTGTCTTGCAGAGCTTCATCTACAGAAGATGGTTCAATTTCTGACACTAGTCCAAATAGTGATGCTTCAGATGATCTTAGAAAGGATCTTGTTCTGATGGGATCATCCTTCTTTCCAATAATGACATCCTCTGGATGAGAGGCTTTAATTCTGGATGATGATCCTCTAATAGTTGACTCTTCAGAAATGTTTAGATTATTCATCTGAGAAGTTAAAGGAGTAGCATCTGGAGTTGCTTCTGGTTCCTTCACTTGAATTTTGTCTGCTTCTGGAACTTCAGAGTCAATAAAGACTACTTCCCTATCTGCAGAGTTATCAAACTGCTTTGGCTTTTCAGAGCCAAGCTTATCATCAAATCTGACATGAATGGATTCTTCCACAATCTGTGTCTCAGTGTTGTATATTCTGTAGCCTTTAGAGCGTTCAGAATATCCAAGCATGAAACACTTCTGTGCTTTGGAATCAAACTTGCTCAGATTTTCCTTAGTGATTAACATATAGCAAATACATCCAAAAGGATGAAAATATGAAATGTTGGGCTTTTTGTTCTTCCACAGTTCATAAGGAGTCTTCTTCAGAAGAGGTCTAACAGACACTCTGTTCTGAATGTAACAGGCTGTGTTGATTGCTTCTGCCCAAAAATGTTTTGCCAGATTTGTCTCATTGATCATGGTTCTGGCCATTTCTTGCAAAGTTCTGTTTTTCCTCTCTACAACCCCATTCTGTTGTGGAGTTCTAGGACAGGAAAAATCATGAGCAATGCCATTTTCAGAAAAATATTTTTCAAAATATTTATTTTCAAATTCACCACCATGATCACTTCTAACTTTTATAATTTTGAAATTCTTTTCATTCTGGACTTGCTTGCAGAAGTCAAAGAACACAGAATGTGACTCATCCTTGTGTTTTAAGAACTTTACCCATGTCCATCTACTAAAGTCATCAACAATGACTAATCCATACTTCTTGCCTCTGATGAATGCAGTTTTCACTGGTCCAAACAGATCAATATGAAGTAATTCTAGTGGTTTAGAAGTAGAAACAACATTTTTTGGTTTGAAAGATGTTTTTGAAAACTTCCCTTTCTGGCATGCTTCACAAAGAGCATCTGAAGTGAACTTCAGATTAGGGAGTCCTCTGACAAGATTAAGTTTATTAATTTGAGATATGCGTCTCATATTAATATGGCCCAATCTTCTGTGCCAGACCCATTGCTCTTCATTAACAGACAAGAGGCATTTAACATTTTGAACTTTAAGTTCTGAAAGATTTATTTTATAAATATTGTTTTTCCTCTTACCACTAAATAGGATAGAGCCATCCTTTTGACTAATAGCTTTACAACATTTTTTATTAAAGGTAATACCATAACCATTATCACTTAATTGACTTATGGACAATAAGTTATGCTTTAACCCTTCAACAAGTAAAACATTAGTAATAGAGGGAAGTTTACAATTTCCAATAGTGCCAGATCCAATGATCTTGCCCTTCTGGTTCCCTCCAAACTTCACGTCACCTCCAGATCTAAGTTCCAGGCTTTGGAACATAGACTTTTCTCCTATCATGTGTCGTGAGCATCCAGAGTCCAGGTACCATGATTGGCGTCCTGACCTTGCTGCTAAGAACATCTGCAACAGGAATTATTTTGTTTTTAGGTACCCATATCTTCTTGGGTCCTTTGGGGTTAGTTGGTTTGTAGGTTTGTCTAAACTTCTGTTTTTCAACATAATGTTTATTCTGACTTGCCTTGGGTTTAAACACATAAGTATTCTTCTCAGAGCTTGTGTGTTTAATGTCATTTAAGTGACCAAATTTAAATTGAGAATACAGAGGTGTCTTCTTGATGAAAAGTTTTTCAACAGGTTTTGGATTGCTTCCAGATGAAGATTCATATCCAATACCTCTTCTGTTGTTTCCACTAACACCATAGATCATAGAAGCCATCTTGCTTCTGTCTATGCTCTTAGTAAGAAATCTCTGAAAGCTAGAGTCATATTTTTCTAAAATGTTTTCACATGACTTAGTCTCAGATTCAGATTCTTGTTGAGTTATTTCAAAGTCATTTTTGATTTTCAGATTAATTTCTTTTTGCTCAACAAGTTCTGTTTTCAGAAGATCAATCTCAGATTCAAGATTGCTTTTCAGCTTCTTGTATTTGAGTTTGATATTGTTATAACTTTTAAGAACTTTTGTTAAAACTTTTATAAGTTCTTCTTTGGTAAGTTTAGCCATTACCTCTTTCGCGTCATCATCAGATTCAGAATCTGATTCATATCCTGAGGTACCTTCCTCTTGATCCTCTGTGTTGGCCATCAGTGCAACATTAGCACATTCTTCTTCTGATTCAGAAGATGATTCAGATTCATCTGAGTCATCCCATGTTGCCATCAGAACCTTCTTCTTTTTGTTAAACTTCTTCTTGGGTTTTTCTTTCTGAAGTTTGGGGCAATCATTCTTGTAATGCCCAGGTTCTTTGCACTCATAGCACACAACTTCTTTCTTGCCAGATCTTCTGTGCCCAGAAGATTCCTTTCTATTATCAGATCTTCTGAAGTTGTTGAACTTCTTTCCCTTGTGCTTCCAGAGTCTGTTGATCCTTCTGGACATCATGGATAACTCATCTTCTTCTTCAGAAGAAGATTCTTCAGAGCTTTCTTGAATAACCTGCAAAGCTTTAGCAGTTTTGTTAGATTTTAAGGCAATAGATTTACCTTTTTCTTTCTTCTGAGGTTCATCTTCCTCAAGCTCAATCTCATGGCTCCTCAGTGAGCTGATGAGTTCTTCTAGAGAGATCTTGTTCAGATCTTTATCCATCTTCAAGGCAGTCACCATTGGTCTCCATCTGGTAGGCAGACTTCTGATGATTTTCTTTACGTGATATGATGTAGAGTATCCCTTGTCCAGAACTTTCAGCCCAGCAGTGAGTATCTGAAATCTGGAGAACATGGCTTCAACAGATTCAGAGTCTTCCATTTTGAAGGCCTCATACTTCTGGATCAGAGCCAGAGCTTTTGTCTCCTTAACTTGAGAATTTCCCTCATGAGTCATTTTTAGGGATTCAAACATATCAAAAGCAGTTTCCCTGTTTGTAATTTTTTCATACTCAGTATGTGAAATTGCATTCAATAATATAGTCCTGGCTTTGTGATGATTTCTAAAATCTTTCTTCTGAGCATCTGTCATAGATTTTCTGTCAATCTTCTTGCCATTCCCATCTGTGGGATGGACATATCCATCTATGACTAGATCCCATAGATCAGCATCATATCCTAGGAAAAAACTCTCAATTCTGTCTTTCCAGTAGTCAAATTTCTCCCCATCAAACATAGGGGGTTTGGTGTTGATCCTGTCCCTTTCTTCATATTTATTGTTAATATTGGATATTGAATTATCAGCCATCGTAACAAATAAATATATATCAAAGTATTTCTCTCTGGATCTTTACTGACACTGTTAAGTGGTAGCACACACAGAACCGGAGCTCTGATGCCAACTGAAGGTGAGATAATACTTAGAAGGGGGGTTGAATAAGTATGAAAGATTAAGACTTTAAAAAATAATAACACAATTATTTTTATCCTGGTTCGTTGAAAACAACTACTCCAGTCCACCCTTCCTAGAGTGATTTGCCTTTCTCAACAAGGACTTAATCCACTATTTAATCAAACAGGTTACAATAGTAACACCTAAGAACAACTGTTCTTAGTCTTCTCAAGAGCTATTGATTCCAACTGAATCCTCTTAAGGAAAAACCTTTACAATCAATGTAAATCAAATACAAGAGTATGAATGCTTCTAAAAAGCTTTTATCACAACAGTGATTTTTCTCTTAAGTTTAAGTACAAATAATTCTAAGAAGAATATGAAAGAATGAGAGCTTTGAATAATATGATTTCTTTTCAGCAAATGGTGTAACTGAAGAATTTGGTGGAGTCTTCCTTTTATAGGCAGCTGATCTAAGGATGCTGAGCGTTGAGAAGAGTGTCCCAAAAGGTCTGAGCCTTTTTGTCTTCACATCAAGTGACCTTTCCTAGAAGTAGAAAGCACAGAAAAATCCTTTTTGTCTGTGTTCTTGTGTCTAGCACTAATGAGGAAAGAGACGTTTGATTTACTCCAACGGATATAATCTTTGAATATTTCTTCTTCAGTTTTCAGCAAGTTCTTCAGAGTCTGATTGAGTTAGAGTCTTCTAATGATGTTCAGAACTTTGCTGTATCAGAGTCTTCTGCAGCATGTGTGCTTTCAGCGTGTAGATCATCAGAGTATATTTGTCACAGAACTTTAGTACTTGGCAGCTTTAGTACTTTCAGAAACTTCTGTAGAAACTGTGCTTTGATAAACTCTTCATAAAATATTCTTCTAAGCTTCAGATGCTTCTGACTAGCTTCAGATGCTTCTGCTTCAGAATCTTCTGGAGCTTCTTGCTTCAGATCCTTCTGGAGACTACGCTCAGGATCTTCTGTAAACAGCAATCAGAGTCTTCTAATGAGTGCATCTGGCGCTTCAGAGTCTAGATAACTTCTTGTATACAATTCAGATTTGCTTCTGGAGAGTTAATATCATTACAATCTGCAGTAAAACTCTCAAGCAAATTTTAGAGTATATAATTCTTAAATACAAAATTTCCTAACAGTTATCATCAAAACAAAGAGACATTATTAAGAACCAATATGTGTTCTAACACTAGGAAGCTATATCCAAGGTTATCTTTTCCCGTAAGAATCAGGCGGAAGAACTTTCCTGTATGTATCAGGCGGATGTGTTATCCTTTTCCCGTAAGAAATCAGGCGGAAGAACTTTCCTGTAAGAATCAGGCAGATGTGTTTTCCCGTATGAAGCAGGCAGATGAACTTTCCGGTGCCCAGATAGATAATTCTCCCGTGATAGTCAGAGTATGTGAGTTGTGTTCCGATATTTGGCAAAAAGTATTTCCCCAAGGAGGTCGCCGTGATTTCCTCGAGTTACTGTGCCCAGTAGAATATTCTTCAGAATCATTTGTGGGTTGGGACCAACGAAGGTAGCCACTGCAGAGGTAGGCAGAGAAACAATATTCAGATGATTTTTCCCGTATGAAGAGGGCGGATGAATGTTCAAACATAATTGTTTCCCTAGCGAAGTCGTCAGGATGTTGCTGTGTGGACAGAATATGGACAAAATTCTATCCTCGCGATGATAAAATCTTTTTTCGGACTGATAAAAATAATCCCCAGCACGGTCGCTAATGGATCAGTTTGTTGCCGTAACAACCAGATTCAGTCAGCAGATGTTGTTTTCCAAGCAGTTTGTGCAGTTTATTTCTGCGGTTGGCAAATTTTTGGGTTCTTAGTATTCAACCGTCTCGTACCTAGATTGTTTGAAGGCCATTTGCTCTTCACCCAGTCGGGTCCAAGCCGTTTGAATAGGGGCAGCTGTTGCACCCTAAAATTTGCTCAACCTATTTCATTTGATTTATGTTTCAATTGCATTATCATTTGCATAGTAAATCATGTACATAATCTAATCATTTGCATAGCATAGCATAGCAAGTCATACAATAGGGGATCAAGTTCCATTCTTATCTAAAGAATCACATCAAGGGGCTTTATTCAAGCTTAAGACAATCCAAGTCACCAAGGAAGGGGTTGAAGCTTTGAGAAGTTTGAGGGTCAACCAGTGGATTTCTCTCCTAATTTGAGGTGTATTAAGGGTCATAAATGAGCTATGAATTGAGGGTATGGAAGGTTTACAAAGCTTATGAAATGACTAGAGGGTCATATTGAGATAATACAAGTCATTGGTTCAAGTACAAGAGCCACAGTTGAAGTGCAGTCAACTAAGGTTTCATCTGGGTCAACCCTAGGTCAACCCTAGGTCAACTGAGTGATTGAAGAACATCAAGGCTTAATTAAAGGATGTGGGATTCATGAATTGATATGTTGATACAAGTTTGGTGTTGTTCCAAGGATAAATCAAAGAGAATCAAGAGTAGGAGGAGTTACCAAATTAGGGTTTCAGTGTAAAATCCCCTAATTTAGGCCTAACTTCCAAGCCAGATAAGTCAAAATGAACGTTTCAAATGGATTCTTGGTCAACATGAAACTTGTGGAGCTACTCAATAGCTTTAATTTTAGTACTAGAAGTCTTCAAGAAGATTTGTAGAACTCAAGTTATGGTTCTTGCAAGTTATGGGTCACCAGAGGACACTGAAATTTATCTGTGAAAGTCACTTGACTTCCAAGCAACTTTTTCCCATCAAGGAGTTTTCAAATGGATTCTTGTATAACATAAGAATTGTATATCTTGATCTTAACTTTAATTTGAGTACTAGAAGTCCTCAAGAGGATTTGTAGAACTCAATTTATGATCTTGGCAATCCAGGGGTATTTTGGGTATTGATGATTATAGGTCATTTTTCAACATAGGTCAAAATCTCCATCTTCCACTCCTCAAATGGAAAAATGTTCAACATGAGATGTGTTTAAAATGATGTTTTTAGTCTAGGTAAGAGGTCATGAGAACTTGGAATGGCCTGCTTCACAAAATCACAAAAATGGCCTAAAATACGGGTGAATTTTAAATGAACCAAGGATGAAAATTGGGATTTTTGATTTATAGGTCCAAACCAAGCCATATGACATACCAATTTGATTGGAAAATGCTTTTTGAGGATAATTACATGGCCACATTTTTGAGTTAAGGATTAATTCAATGACTTCCTTTGTAAAATGGTTACTTACATCATAAGTCACATATGCAAAACCCTTCTTCAAGGCATAACCAAGGCTCTAATGAATCTTAACACATTCAATATGTCATTTGGTGAGAATTTGGATCAGAATGAGGCATTGAAGCAAGCTTGAAACTCAGCTGCCATAGGTGAATTTCTCATGACATTTTCAAATGCAAGAGATGTGGAACTTCTCATTAGAGCTTTCCAGAGGTTTCTAGAGCCTTCATTCATGTTCTATATAAGATTTAGAAGAGGTTCAAAACATTGGTTGGTGGAGATTGAGGGAGAATTGAGAGATTGCATCTTGAGTTTTCCATTTGCGTAACATAATCGGTTACAACCATTTGAGCAATTTTAATCCATTCTTTTGTGTTCAATAGCTTCCTTTGGTGTTGGTGAGTGATTCCAGATAGATTTCTAGCCAAGATCGTGGAAGAATCGTGAGATTGCATTTTGAATTCATCCATTGCAAGTCAGAATCGGATTCAAGGATTCAAGAGGTTTCAACCCAATTTAGTGCATACAGAAGCTTGATCATACTTCATTGAAGGTGTCTGGAAGATCTTGGAGCTTGATTTGGAGGTTTTACCACTCTGTTCATCCAAGATTTGCAAGTATGTAAATTGCTTTCTATTGCTCGATTCATGAGGTTTCTTTAGGTTTTAGATAGTGGTATGCATTATAGAACATGGCTAGATGGATTCTGGTAGCAATTGGCTTGATTTAGAGACAAAAATAGGTTGATCACATTTTCTGTTGAGGCTCGTATCTTGCAATTCTTGGAGGTTTAAACCTAGTTTAATGGTGGATTTTACTCAGTGTGAGGTGGTGATGATTTTAGGCCTCTCAGTTTTGAGTTTGGTGAGAATTGAGGTTTGAGCTTTTTCTGAACCTCTCTTCGTGTTTTGAGGAAGAAGATGATTCAATGCCAATGGATAGAGTGGTTGAATTCCTTGTGAAAAGGTGAGCAAGATGGTGTGTTTATGTTAGGGTTTTGATGAGGTTTGAGGAAGTTGCGTTTGGAGAAGATGAAGCTTGAAGCTCTGTTTCAGCCATGGCTTTTCTCCCTCCAAGATTCAAATGAAGAAGACGATAGGATGGCCCTTGGATCGTGAGAAGACTTTGACTAAAATGATCATCTAACGGCCAGGATTGATTGAAATTTTGTGAAAGAGTCTGAGAGCATGAAGCGCACCGTTTCACTTAAGGTTCTTGGTATGGGCTTAAGTCATTTGTTGCTAACCACACCCCTTTCTGGAGGCCCAATGGAATTTGCACGTGATATCCTTGCTATTCGTACCAAGCTTTTTCCTTTTTTCCTTTGTTTTTCATTTTATTTTCTGAATTGGAATTGGGCCTAGCGCGCCTGGCTATTAACACCCCACCATGGGCCCAACTGGCGTTTTGAACTTGTTCTGATTGCTATTTGCCACGCCCATTTACCATTTTCATTTTATTTTCTCATTATTTCATGATTTTAACATAGTTAATAAAAAAATCCATAATTAATTGAAAAAAGAACATTTTTGGATGAGAATTTTTTCCTTGTTTTCCTTAGGGTTTCTAGGATTTAATAAAGCAATAAAAATATTAATTCCTTGCATTTTATATTTTTGGCATATTTTACCATTTTATTGATTTTATTTGGCATTTGTTTGATACCTTATTTTGATGAATTTAGTATGAGATATTGGTGAATGTTTTTGAGTTGATTCTTGTTGGATTGAGTAGATTAGATATACATGCTCCCTTAGAGATTTTTCTCATATTTTTATGATGAAATTTAGGTTAGTTTTGAGTAATGAACTTTAGGGTGTTAGGATTAGGGTTTCACAACACATAGGTGTAGTTTAGGGCATAGTTTGGGTACTTAGGGTTTGATTTACGCCTTGGGGTTTATGTGGGGTATAGGGTACATAGTTAGGTTCCCTTAGAAATTAATCTAGGATTTTAGGAGGAGTATTACTATTTTCTCTGATTTTTGCAAGTTGGTTGTTGTTGGTGTGTTTCCCTCTTGGGATGTCGTTGTGTTTGTTGGGTTTTGGGCATTTCAATTGGGTGTTGGGCTTGGATTTAGTTTGTTGGAGATAATGAAGACTTTGGAGATGATTGGAGATAAAGGATGGAGCTTGGAGCATGAGATTCTTACCCTTGAAGATTGCTTTTGGAGACTTAGGAGATAGGAGATATAGGGAGAGCTTTAAAGTAGACTGATTTCTTCTGTCAAACATAGAGAGTTTCTTGTGCCTCTATTCCATCCTATGACACAAGGTCCCCCAAAGAAGTTCCATCCCTCCTTAGGAGGGATGTAGAGCATGCTTGGATTGGGTAGAACCTTGAGGATACCTTTCACTTTCTATGATAAGATCTTAGTGATTTCCCTGGGTTATCATTAAGCCTCTTAACATTCCAACTTCCTCTATCAGTTGATTCTCTCCTGTGAATGTTTGCATTGGAAAAGGGAACATATTAGAGGATAAAGTTCATTGAAGATTGGATAAGATGAAGCTTATGCATGTCAAAGCTGATTAACTGTGAAAATTAGGGTTTTGCTGCTGATTGAAGCTGTCTACTTATTGGGGTTCAGTACTTGCCAGAGCTTGGAGACCTTTGAAGATAGGAGCTTATCTGAAGCTTAAATATCATTGGAGAGTGAAGATGAGGTCTTACTTGAAGGTGTTACTATCAACCTTGTTGCTGTTGATCAACTGTAGCTGTCAGAGCTGGTGCTGTTTGAACTGCTTATTGTAGGAGCTGATGTTGCTGTCAGAGCTGGTGTTGGATTTTATTTCTTTTTCTGTATTGTTTGTTACCTTGCCCCCTTAGGTTTGAAGTGAAGTTGTTTCACTTTGCCTATTGTTTTCCCAGGTTCGAGGTTGAGTGGGACTCCCTTGCCTCGCTTGTACTGCTGCATCTCATGCATATTTACTGTTTACTGTATATATGTTGTTTCTTTTCCGTTTAGCCCCTAGGATCTCTGTTTTTCTCTGTGCAAGAGAGAAATATGACAGGCATTAGGTGTTAACCCATGCATGACAACATTAGGGTAGTTTTGATTCCCTTTTCAACCCTAGGATTTTAGAGCGTCGTTTCTCTTCTTATCTCAAAACAACTCAAAAAACACAGTAATAAGGTTAATCGATGTCGTACGCTACGAGCCTTAAGCTATTTAAGAGAGGGTTGCTGGAGGGTCACTCTTCAGTAATCTGACTGCTTAGTGTGTTACCCTTAGGGTGACATACGACGTAGTCACTCTCAAATCATAGTCTCTAGTGCGTCAGAGATTGCAAACATCATAAAAAACAGTTCTTGCATAAAAGACTGAAAACAAACATCAAAGTGTCATTTTTGTCCGCTTGGACCCGTAATCAGGAGAAAACCTTTTCAGAAAGATAAAAAACCGTCAGACAAATATGTTTCTTCCATAGCCCGAACTACGTTTGCTCTGATCTTTCATGCTGTATGAAAGTACGTAGGCATAGGATGTCGTATCCTAGCGAGCAACTTTCCCCACCTTTCCCATAGGTAGGCGAACTACATTGACTCTGATTTCTCGTTCCAGACGGGAATACGTAGGCATAAAGTGCGATACTTTGCCGAGTCATTTTATTTTCTTTTAACCCCAGACCTTTAGTGTAGATAGAATAACAATTCGTACTAGAAAACAAGCGTGGATCCCGTCGAGTACGACGGACGTGAGGGGTGCTAATACCTTCCCCTTGCGTAACCGACTCCCGAATCCAGGATTTGGTTGCGATGACCATTCCTTTCCCGTCTTTGCGTTAGGTTTACTTCGAGCGTTTCCTTTCCCTCCTTTGGGATAAATAACGCACGGTGGCAACTCTTCTGTTTAGCTGGCACCAATTTTCGCAGTAGCGACAGCTGGCGACTCTGCTGGGGACAGGAATATCCCCTATGCGAGTCAATCCTAGCGCTTGTTTTCCCACTGTGGGTGTTGTATAGATTTACTTTTCTGTCTTTACTTTCCGCATTTTAATATCAGCTTTATATTGTTATTGCTGTTGTGGGAAGGGG
This sequence comes from Lathyrus sativus, assembly GCA_963859935.3. Lineage (NCBI taxonomy): Eukaryota > Viridiplantae > Streptophyta > Magnoliopsida > Fabales > Fabaceae > Lathyrus > Lathyrus sativus. The sequence goes on along the minus strand of OZ012739.1, from coordinate 282,535,855 downwards.
GTAATCTGTTGAGAGATAAGTCGGACCTGGGCTTGAGGTTACACATAGACTTAGAAGTAGAGAGTAGTGGTTAGCCTGCTTGCTTAGCTCGCACCAGCTAGCCGTGAAATTTACGCTCGGACGAGATTCTCTTTGATGCTTCTTGCCTGGCCCTTAGGGTTCGACAAGTTGTCTGACCCGAGGATTGTCGACTCTGGGAACCTATCAATTGGGATTCAACTAAGTGAGGCCGCTTCAAGGGATGATGATGCCACACCTCCTTGGTATAGTATCATTACTCTTGAAAGTCTGTGACGTTGAACCCGCATAGGATGCCGTACCTCGTCTGCGAGTTAAGTACATACCTGTGAGGGGTATGTGGGTTTGTTTGCAGGGAACCTTTGACCTCAGAATACCTGGTTTATCTCTGTCAGTGAGATGTGGTTACAAGGTTCATTTGAGTGGATGGTTTGGTTTGAGATGAAGATTTGATGGTTCTCATGCAATTGCGAGAATGATAAATATGATAATGTAAATTACTGTAAAATAAATTGCAGAAATGGTAAAGCATACATATACGCATGAAAGCGCTGAAGTGTGTGAGAGTGAATGTGTCGTGAAGTGCACGATTAGATTGTATTTTACGATGTGAGTTGATTTTAAATGAAGTTCATTTTAAGGGAGGATGTCGTATTAATTTTACATGAAAAAGTTTTATTTTTTGATGAGATTGATTTTTAGTAAAAAAGGGTATTATCACATTAGAAGTTAATTTACTTTAAAAAAATTTCTAATATAAAAGTGTAGTTTTTATTATTTAAATTATAGAATAACTTTATTATACAAAATTATTTTCTTTTACTTAAGTTGTTATAAGATGTTTTATTTATTATTATTTCTAAAAAGGGTTAATTAAGTACTAATGATTTGTTATTTAAAAAAGAGTTTTGGTTAACAATGTTATTAAATTGTTTAATACATGGAATTAATAAATGAGCGAATAATGGATTAAAGGTCAATAAAAAGAAATTAATATTTTCAATAAAAGGCTTTATCATTAAACACTTAGCCATTAAACTAAATTATGTTATTTAGAAAAAGCTTTTTAAAAGTATAATAGGATAAATAAAAATGGATGGTTTTACTATTAAGGTAAAATCATAATATTAATAAAATTAAGAGGTTAAATTAATTAATTCATTAATTAGACTTAAAGATTAATTATTAGGTTGATTAAGAGATGATTAGATTAATTAGGTTGATTAATTTAAAAAAATATTATCATATTAACTTAAAACAGATTAATAGTTTAAAATATGACTAATCATGATTAAAACGGGTTAATTAAGGTTAATAGGGTGGGCGTGCAGGGTGAGGGGGCGCGATCTGATCGAGTGGAGATCAGACGGCCGTGACTGTGAGATGCATGGCAGTTATGGTGGATTGGCATACACAAGATTACACAACAATAAAAATTGAAGAAAAATAGACGAAAAAACCCTAGATCCCCGAATCCTTCTTCTCTTCCGGCGGCTTTTCTCTTTCGCTCTCTGTTTCTCCTTCCTTTCGTCTCCTCCTTTCTCCTCTCAATCGCGTCTCCATCTTCGTTCTCCTTCTTTTGCTTTGCCAACTGCTTCGATTTACATTTCCTTCCTCTTTTCTGTTTTCTACACAAATTAAAACAAACAAAAAAAGAAATGTTAAGGGAGAATCCTCACGGTTTAATGGTTGCTCCCGCAGGCCCCGAGGCGATGATAGTGAGCGGATCTCTGGTGATGGGAGTGCGAAGGGTGGATCGCTCGCGATTTCCCGGCGGTGGTCAAAAGGAAATGTGGATTCGAGGAACTCCAGTGAGGCTTTCGCGGTGGTGAAGCAAAGAGCTAAGTTTCTCAATCGTCGACTTAGGTTGTTTCTGTTAGGGTTTCAGCTTAAGGATTTATGAGTTTTTGTATTTTCTCTTTTTCGATCTCAACCTCCTCTTTATATAGGTTTCAAATGGGGTTTTTGTGTAAGAATTGATTAAAATCGGATGAATGTTGATTGATGATTTTCCATTTTGGGGCTAATCAAATTGAAACTTTCCTTTCTCATTGATTGTAATAATATGGTGTTAATTGAAATCCTAAATTCTGATTTTGTGTGTCAATTGCAATAATATGGATATTCCAATGGCATATTCTTTAGATGATTTGCTGATTAAGATTTGCATTCCTGGCAGGTGCGGATAATGATTGAGTTGGGCCAGAGAACAGATTGGAGGCCCAGAGGAGAGGAGCTCGGGTTTGACGTGCGTATCCTGGAGAGATTGTAGTTAGTTCTTGCAACAGCAGTAGTCATAGAACCTTGCTTCAAGATGAAGCTTGTTGAGTTTGGCTTCACAGAAATCTACGAGTATGTGGCTCTTCATTGACACCGGTTATCGAGATTGTTGAACAGGGTAAGCTTCAATCAAACTTGTTTACTTGTGCCTGGATCCTGATTTTTTCTAACAATTGTTGCTTTGGTCTTCTTTGTGTCCGAGGGTCTTCGTTACGGAAAGATTGGCGAAGCTGCAACATGTGCAAGAGTCGGCTAATTAATGGAAAACTCGCGCATAGGTAGGTTGTACCGCTTCCATGGGCAAATAATTGGTAGCTAATCTCTACTTTTGTTTCTTCTTTACAACAAATTTAAGTTTGAGAAACGTAGACGACTCTCTTTGGTTCTGTCCGGTCAAAAGGTGGTGTTTTGAGTTCTCTTGATTACACTTCACAAGGTTACTGACTTTGCAGGTTCAAACTTTCACGGTCAGTTCCGTCGCGTATCGGATTAGCGAGGTATTTCTGTTGATAGGTTCAAAACATCTTCCCAATCTCGCGTGCTTCTAGAGGCTAGTGTAAGTCATGAAGAACTATTGTGGTTTCGCAAAGCTCAGCTGCTACAAACTCTAAATAATTTTATACTGATCAACATTCCAGTTCTTGTGACAATACCTTCTTTGGATTGTTTCAACACAGGTTTTTTGGCAGAGCAGCTTAATTTGGAGGTCTTTTCAAGTATGAAGCAACTTCTGAAGGTATAATCTCCTCTTAGTATCATGATACGCTTATTTTTTGAGGCTCTGTCCATTCTGATTATGGTTGGTGATGTAAGTCAACTTCCATTAATTCTAGGCTTTCATGAATGATGAATCTCGTACTATCGATTGCAACAACTTCTGTGTTTTCAGAAAGTTTACGGAGTCCAAAACAGCATCGGCATGGCATGCTGGAACTAGCTCTGAAGAGTTGTAAAAGGTTTCTGTGGAATTAGAGTGAACAGGGAGTCCTGATGTCCTGTAATCATATTCACCAGGTTGTTTTATCATTGACGACTCCTCTTCTTTGTGATGCAGGTACGGTTTGTTGCGTTTTGCACATGAGTCAACGGGTTGAACCCAGTTTGTGCAACAGTGGTGGGATGGTCGCAGAGTAGCCCAGCGAATAAGAGAAAGCGTGGAATCGACGTGGTCCAGGTCTGCATCAGTTTGCCTGGTGCCAACATGTTATGGATTCTTCTGCTTGTTTCGGGATTTAAAAGGTTGTAAGCCACCAATTAATGTATTGCCTTGAACACATTAGGAGCGTTCGCGTGGATGGACGTCTCCCTGAAATTGTTTGGCGCAGGATATACATTCAACGGTAGCTGCGGATCAACACAGGTTATATCTCTCAAGGTGGATAATCTATTGCTGCTTATTGGTTGTTTGCAATTTTCCTGCTATTCCATTGATTTCAACTTGAGAGGTGTTGGCTCTGGCGGTAACTTGGTATCTCCTTTTGCAGGGGTGACGTATTCGGCAGCCAGGAGAGCAGATAAGAACAACGAGGATATTAAGGTAGTTGCCTCTGGTCCTAACCTCAAATTTACCGTCTAAATTAAATCACGGGCTTTGCATCATTCTTCTCAGTATGACTAGTTCAATGCAAACAGGGTTCGTAGAGCTATTTGGCCGCTTACATGAAGATTATTCCCTTCAGTGGAGTTAGAGCACCATCAAACACAGGACCTGCATTCTTGGTCCTTCAAAATAGTGACTCATGGTTTGGGATTTTGGTAATCGAATTCGTAGTATTGCCTCATATTTTCGACTAATCTCGATGATTAAATTGAATGCCTTTAGGGAGCTGTTGTCGTAATTTTCTTCCTTCATCAATGCAGGTCGAAACAAAAAGCTGAGATGTCATTCAAAAAACGAAGTGTTATCGAAGAGGCTTGCATACAGCCAAAAGAGTCTAAGTGACTCTCAACTTCGATTTGAGACGAACCGGATTTAACTTGCTTGTATGCACGGTCTACACATAGCAGGTTGTGCCGCCGAGCCGAGCTTGCTTAATTTACGAGGCTTTGAAGTAGGCGTTGAAGGCCTGGACAATTTGGTTATTGACAGTATTGTTGACCTACCAGATGGAGTTGAAGATCTTGAAGTAGCAGGAGATGGACCTCGTGACAATGGAATTCTCTTACTACTATTTGTTGAAGAACTTAGTCTTGTCATTGCTGCATGATTCCTAGAAACTACATTGCTTCTTGAAGTAGGTTCTGTTTCCAGTGTAGGGAAAAGTGGTGTATCTGGCGGAGTAAAAAGCCATTCATCAACAGACTTGTCATTCTCTGAATTCAAGAACTCTTCAACCACTGTCTTCTTTGGTTCCTATGTAGTATGAACATATCCATTTATATTAACGTTATTGTGAATAAAAAAAAATTGGCTTGTAATTCTTGAGGAACTGAACTTCAAATTGTATGTCTTTTTGAACCATGAATTGTCTAAGTTATGTATCCTTGCTCTCTTGAAGTAAATGAATAAGAGCTTTTTTTTTAATTGAAAATTGTATCCACAATAATCCAAGAACTTCGTATTGCGGCTTCAAACTTGTAATTTTAGGCTGGCATTCAAACCATAAAAGTCTTCCAGACCTTCGCCTTAAAAAAACTTCTAAAATTTCTCTTGAAGTGTGGATGTAAAGGAAAAAGTAATTAGCAAGCTGTCGTGACCACCCTATCTTAAGCAAATATATCACCATCCTAATTAGTGTGGATGTAAAAACTCCAGACTCAATCTGCATCAAGCCTAGATGACCCTACTTTAAAATTGTGAGAATGAGTGATGGTCCACTTAAAATGACTGCATACGCGCAAATTGGTTAGCCTTAGAAAAACATAAATATTAAAATAAAGTTAGAAAACACGCAAAAGAGGTGGGATCTTATGGTCAAAAATTAGGGTGCAACACTATCTGGAAGAACATCAGATAAGCAACAAGGGGGTTCTGGAAGAACGTTAGAACAAAAACTCAGTCTGGAAAACCATCAGAAGGAGAACAAATCCAGGAAACCATCGGGTAAGATTCTGGAAAACCATCAGAATCACAGGGGTATCTGGAAAATCGTCAGTTAGAGTTCTAGAAGAACATCAGAACAAAGACTCGATCTAGAAAACCATCAGAAGGAGGAATTTATTCGAAAAACCATCGGAAAGATTCTGAAAAACCGTCAGAATCGTAAAAGAATATCTGGAAAACCATCAGATAAAAGATACTCAATTTGGAAAACTGTCAGAAAGAGAAACAGATCCAGAAAACCATCGGATAGATCCTGGAAAACCATCAGAATCGAAGGAAAATATCTGGAAAACCATCAGATAAAAGATACTCAATCTGGAAAAACATCAGAAAGAGAAACATATCCGGAAAACCATTGGATAGATTTTGGAAAACCGTCAGAATCGTAAAAGAATATCTGGAAAACCATCAGATAAAAGATACTCAATCTGGAAAACCGTCAGAAAGAGAAACAGATCCGGAAAACCATCGGATAGATCCTGGAAAACCATCAGAATCGAAGGAAAATATCTGGGAAACCATCAGATACGTAACAACGAAGTTCTGGAAGAACATCAGAACAACGAGACTCAATCTGGAAAACTATCAGAAAGAGACATTAAAATCAGGGTACCAGACATCCAATAATGGCTTTGAATGAAAGGTATAAACACAATATATGAGAATAGTATTGGATGTAAAAGGAACAGGCATATCCGGAAAACCATCGGATAAGAAAAACGTCATATCTGGAAGACCATCAGATAGACACGACACAAAGTTGTTTGGTAGGTGCCAAGTAAGTTGGACTTTGACCACAAGGTAAGACCTGGATAAAACACGAGCTCAGGAGAAATGAAAATGAGGATGAAACACTCATGCTATGCATAGGTATGATATGTATATGTATATGTATATGAATTATGTTATGAGATATGATCAAATGCAAATGCAGATGTCGACGACAAGGCTCGACTCTTCTAGTAAGATGACAAGACTGGAAAACTGATTCCTCAACCCGGAGATCACTGCCACTTGCTAAATCGTAATCAGGTTGATGGTCCTCATAGGAAGGATGGAAAGCCGCTCGGAGATCTTTCAAGTAAACTGCCCCAAATTAAATTGTCCATTACAGATGAATTGATAATTGCTTCAGCTTGTCTGATTCTGAAAATGACTGTTTTACTGTACCCTCAGAAGGTTTGCCCCAGTCCGAGTCTTGAAAATCTCATGGATAAACCAAATATGAGAAGACTTTGCCCCTGATAGGATCACTTGACCAAGTTTCTCGATTGTTTGAAAATTCCTTAGAGGAAAGCCAGTTTGCAAACAAAAATATTCATACAAACATGGTAATGCAAAGTTCATGCAACTTTTGAAATCAAAATTATTTTTGAAAGATGAAAAATAAATGAGTCTTTGGTTAGAACGCGGCGGTCCAGGACACTCAAAGTTTAATACAGGTATACGGCCAAAATAAATGATTCACCAAGATCTTTAGGAGTCAGCTTACGCAACCTTGCTGTAGCATGCTTTCAAAATATCCTTGTTTCAATTAGGTCTTTTGAGGGTTGTAACGTGGTCTGGTTCACGGTTTATGAAACAAAGGATAAAGGCTCAAAATTTATTTATACCCACCCAATCTACGTGATGATCTCCAGTCCTATGCTCAGTTAACTCATATTTGCATTCAGGTTCCTATAGGTTAGGAATTGCACTGATGGTAGCAATGATGGTTCAGAAGTCAAGGGACCTATGAAAAGGCAGCCACTGCTTCTTTACAACATATGGTTCTTTTGACATTGAGGATTTTATAGGGTAAGGATTTAAATATCTCCTCTTTTTATTATCCTTAACTTTTGCCTGAACTGTTTCTTACAAATATTATAGTCAACGGGATGCCCCAATTTTTGCATAAGTCTCCTTCATAGGTTTTGACTTATCGGGCTTTTCTTTTGACTTTTTTTTTGAAAGGGAAGTGACTGCCTAACTTAATGATCACGGTGAACCATCATCGACTTCTGATTGAAAAACATCTTCACACTTACTTGTTGTGTGCAAAGGAAAATTGTGAGCGCAACCTTTGTATGAAAGGTGTATTGTATGAACACACAACCAAGTTAAATGAGAACTACCCATGCCCCAAGGTTAAAATTGCGGTTTTTCTGTAAAGAAAGAAACTCCAACTTCTAAGCTCGAAGGGAGGTGACAAGGGGATAACTTCCTTATTTCTCCAGTGTTTGGGGATCGAAACAATGCCTTACATCGTCAACAAAGTTTGATTGAAAGCATACTGACAGCAGTTATGGGTATAACGTTTTCGTCATCCTCCCTCCAATCTTTGCATACCAAAAAATTCGGACAAAAGTAAATATTTAAAAGATAAAGCATAGAGATGAAAATAATAGATAAAATTAATTAAATCAAAAGTTGTAATGCTCAGTTCATTAATATAAAAGTACAAACATAGTTCGAAAGCAAACAACTAATAAAATAAGGAAAATACAAACAATGAGAAACAAAAGCCTAATTATTAAATCAGTGAGCCATCCTCTGGGGTCAGCCCGAAGCTTCACTTTTGATGTGTTGGCAACGAATTTTTCTAGATATTTGGAGGATTATCTTCAAAATCAAGTATTTCATCCCTTATTAACTCACGCACTCTGGATTTCAGTGCAAAAACAATGCTCCAAGTCGTGGCCTAAAGCACCCTCATGAAAAGCGCACTGGAAATCAGCCCTGAATCCAGCTAGAAGAGGATTAGGAGGTGGTAAAGCCTTGGTAGTAATCAGCCCTCGTTGAACTAAGTACGGATATATCTCTATGTAATTCATGGGAATAGGATCAAATTGGGTTCCTATTTCGAGACTGGTCTTGACTAATAATTGGACGTTGAGCGGTCTGAGCTGGCTGTGGAGCAACAACAGGTTGAGATCCCTGGCGAGCTTTCTTGATTCGGTCATGACAGCATTGGTCTGCTCGTCCTTCCTCTTATGGAAATTCCCATAGGATTTCTTTGCACCATTAGAAGATTCGGCAGCTTTGGATACCTTCCCATTTTTCAAACCTTCTTCTAACCTTTGTCCAATAGTCACCAGATCTGTAAAGCTTGAAGAGACACTCCCAATCATCTTTTCCCAATAGAAAAGAGACAAAGTATCCATGAACATTCATGTCAGTTCCTTCTCTGCTATAGGGGGTTCGACTTGGGAAGCTAACTCCCTCCAACGCTGAGCATACTCCTTGAACGACTCTTTTTCCTTCTGAGACATACTTTGAAGCTGACGACGATCGGGAGCCATATCCAAATTGTATTTGTTACTGCTTTATAAAAGCGTTGGTGAGATCTTGGAAGCAGTGAACATTGTTATGCTCTAAGTTCATATACCATTTTAAGAGAAGCACCACTCAAAACTATCCTGCAATGGATGCAACTTCAGATTGTTGAGCTGTAAGCTGCCATCTTTCGGAAGTACATGACTAGATGGGCTCTTGAACATGAATGACTTGATGATACTTCACGAACTCAGGAGTCTTGAACTTGGCAGGAAAACAAGACCAGAAACTAGGCACATATTATCGGCATCAATGTTGAAGAAATCAGTACCTTCGACAACTTGGAGTCTCTTGTTTAAGATCTGAAACTGTTCACGGGTGATCTCAGGCTCAACAAAATCTTCCTAGTCTCCCTTTTGCCCACGCAGCATTGCACTCATAAGGAGGATTCTTAAAGGGAGCTTGGGACAGTCTGGTTAACCGTGTGGACCACAGGTTGGGCCTCGGTAAGGACAGGAGCTTGAAAAACCGGTCTGACAGCCTGACCAATCATAGCAACAGATGCAACAGGTGAAGAGTAGTTAGGAGGTAAACCAAACTTAGGCCAAGTAGAGGGCGGCAATGAAACAAGAGGTGGATCAAAACTTGAAACTTCCTGAATGACAGTCCTCTGAGGTGGCTCTCCTCTGGCAATCAACACTTGAAGCATCTCGGTAAGCCTGGTCATGCCTGTTTTCAACTCATCAATCTCCATTCGGACCTCCATATTATGTTCCTCTTGTTCTGACATTTGGTGTCTATAGTTAGCTCTAGTCTGATATCTGTGTCGAGGAATCAGCTTGACGACTCAACGGAACACTAGAAAGATAAAGACAATTGGACATGAGAAACCCAGGGACAGATGTCATACAAGACATGATGCTAATGCAATGCAATAGTTCCAAGAACTTCAACGGTCGATTGCAAACATTTCTTTTTTAGGAATGTTGGAAACGGTTTTAAACTTTGAAATATAGGACCTTTTGAATTCGCAAAGGACTGTTGAATTCCTTGAAACTAGGAATGATGTTTAATGAATGCCATGCACAAATACACACAAACAACAAAGTCCTAGGTTAGAGGAACAGTGAATGGAGTTAAGGTCTACCCTTCCCCAAAGGTATGTATTATGGGGTAGTTGTACCTGTAGAACAAGGTTCTAAAGAGGTGCCCAAAGTCATCAGTCCATCCTTCGGATATTATCAACTTTCCAACTGACTCGGAGGTCGATAATATTCTCAAGAGAACCTCTTTTGAGTGTAGTATCGCGTAGCAACTATTGTAGGACTACTCCCACATAGTTCCCGCACTACGTCCTATATAAGGCCAAGGTGGTGTTAAGGTACTACGGTCCCCCAGTATCACAGACTCCAATTGAAAATAGTAAAAGTTTTCACGACTACACTCGATCAACCGAACCATTTTCGAAAAGGGTCTCAACTGAGCGGTGATTCTCGAGTCGACTTGGTCGGGACTCACTCCCGGCAAGCCTCGTCGAATATCTCACCTTCCTATAATAAGGTCACTCAAGTCCGGGGTTAGGACTTATCTCACAACAACAGATATCCCAAAATAGGTACAATAATATATACAGATAATTAATAATATAAAATATCATACAAAAAGCAAAATAGGGGCAACCCTTAAAAATTATCGCATCTCCCCAGTGAAGTCGCCATTTTCTGTTGCGGTTAGAATATGATATCAAATTATTAATTAATTTGAATCGCATCTTTGGTTCACAACCGCTCTTTGATTTATCCGAAGGAAAAGGTCAAAAGAGGAAAACCTAATTTTGCATCGTAAAGACAATGCAGGGAGAGGCCTAGGTAAAGGGTTGATTAAGCTTAGGGAAGGTATTAGCACCCTAAACTTTTGTAGTACTCTACAGGAACCTTTTGTTTATTGTATGCTTTTTTTTTATTTTATTATCTGTTTGAAATATATTGATAAAGGGATAGAGTGACCTAAAGACCTAAGGGTTAGTCCTAAGTTTACTCGGCAAGACGTTGCATCTTGTGCCTACATATCCTGACGGGAATGGAATCAGAGTAATTGTAGTTCCCCTCGAAAGGGAGGTTAGAAACTTCTTGACTGTGGTTAAGGTTTCAATGGGGAATAAACATCTCTTAAGGACACGCTTACGTGGAGTCTTTGAAACTCCTATTTCTATGTTGAATTTGTTAATTGAAAATTTAGGGTTGAAATTAGGGATTCCACGACGGGAAACCCTAAAGCAGAGCACGACGGCTCTTTGACCTAAAAGCTAGGGTAAAGGGCATTTTCGTCCACGGCGGGACACCTAGGCTATTAGGGTTTTTGAAACGGTCAAAAATTAGGGTTATTGACTCGGCGGTCAAACGGCTAAACCTAATTCCTTCGGAGTGTGAACATAACGATAAATCATGCAAAACATGGCAAATTATTATATGGCAGAAATTAAAACTGCGGAAAGTAAAGAAAGCGTCGCGACGATCACTCGCGTAAATTACAAATCCCCAAAAAAGAAACATAAAATAAAACCGCGACCATGGCCTCGCGTAAATTACATCCATGGAACAAAATAAACTGAATAAATATTAATCGGAATTTAATATAATCTGGGGAGAAAACAGAGAACAAGAGTTAGACGGAAATATGGCAAATAATGAAACAATTAATACGTAAAGAAGGGCAAAAATGCAATTTGGGAACTTTTATTATTGTTTTATTTAACATTAATATTATTTAAAAAAAAGAATTTTATTCTTGATTAAAAAGAAGTTTAGTTAAATTTTGAAAATGTTAATTTGAATTTTTAAAGAAAATGTTTTTAGGTTAATTTTGAAAAAGATTTTGGTCTTAATTTTAAAAGGAAATTTTATTCTTATTAAAAGAAAAATTAGTTTTAATTTTAAAAGATATTTTAACTTTTAAATTTAAAAGAGAAAAAAAAAGTTAGCTTAAATAAAAGAAATCTAACCTAATATTAACTTAAAATAATTATTTATTTTTTTTAAAAAGGGAATTAATAAACTTTTTTTTTAACAAATAGAAAGGGAAAGGATAACATCAATTAAAAGTAAAAAATAAAAATGCAAACAATATGAAATAAGATTAGAAAAAGAAAAAGGGAAAACAAAAACATGCATGAGGCTGGAATCAAACCCAGAACTTCTGGTTTGCATGCTCTCCTCCCTTGCCAGCTAAGCTACACTAATTAGTTATTAATAATATATAAAATAAATATTATAAAACAAAACATTCAAACCTGAAAACGCGCATTGACCATGCTTTTGCCCACGGTTTTCACGCGTTTCCGTACGCCTTTTCCCACGCTTTTCACACGTTGCTGTACTCCTTTGCCCACGGTTTTTCAAACGTTGCTCATAGCACCGTTGATGGTGATCTCGTGATTTTGGAGTGCTTCAGGCTTCATGTGAGTATTGGAATTGAATTAGAAACCTTCAAGGAACGTGTTGGAATGCTTGGAAGGGATTGAAACATACTGGAAATTGATTTGTAACGGCCGCCATTTTTTTCTTTTGTGTCCTTCTCCCCTTTTTCTCAAATTCAACTCATGTTTATGTAGATAACAATTAGAGTTAACTCTAACCTAATGTCCACTTTAAAGCCCAACTTAAAGAATTAGTCAAAACTAAAACAAATTAAAACAAACTTGAAACCCTATTTATTTACTAAATATTAAAAATATTATAAAAAGAATAAAATATTTTCTAATATTTTTAATTTTATGATTTTTGGATGTTTTTATGAATAATATGGAAAAAAGTGAAAAAATAATATTTTTTAAAAATAATTTAAATAAAATACGAAAATAATAATTAAATAATAAAAAAAACTATTTTTGTTATTTTTTTTATGAAAATAGAAAAGTTAGAATAAAAATAAAAGAAACAAAACAAAAAGTGAAGAAGGTGGGATTCAAACTCTTGACCTCTCACACTCACAACTACTTACACACGGTCTCTTGCCAATTGTGCCATTTTATTCATTCGAAATAAAGTGGCACTAGAAACTATGTAAAAGTAGGACAAATTTGGGGTGCAACAGGTATCATATCGAATCGTACAATCCCTGTACAACAATGACATTGCAGTTTCCACACTAAAACCACATATCTCAACTCAATATGTTATCGTTATTATGTATAACAATTCATCTCATAATCACATCAACATTATCACAACAGTTGCAATAATTCATTAACCAAACATATGAACAAAAACTTCACCAATACAAGTAGGAATATGAATAATACTCAAACAATTCACCTATCACTACCATGTTATAGTTCTGAGCGTCAGCTTCCTAACACCTGAAATGACACGTCGATTGGATGCACGAATAAAAAATTATGAGGTAAAAGTCAAAGCTTGTAGAAAATTTCTCAAAGAAAGATATTGTGACAACCGATTGTCACCAAGCCTGCTAGACCCAAAAAACCCCTTTTTTTAAAGCATGACAATGGATTTCATCTAACGACAATCCATTGTCATGCTTCAGATTATCAATGACAAGATACCTTACCTTAATCTTCTTGCATTTGCTTCGACTTAGAAGATAGTATTTAATCTTACATAACTTTTTACCTGCACTGGTTTGCCCAAAAAACCCATTAATGATCCTTGGAAAGGCTTGAAGATCATCTAAGTCCAGACGAAGCCTTTCAAACACATCCCAATAAAGGATGTCAACAGAGTTCTCTTGATCGGTCAAGACCCTTTTAATCTCCCAATCATCACATCCCGCAATTATAACCATGTGATCGTCATTATATGAGTGTGTATGTTTGTTGTGTCTTTCTCGGAGTAGGTGATCTCAACTTTTGTGGCTTCTAGTACGTCTAAGTCAGGGTCAACAGGAAAACTCTCAATAGTAAGGATTTCTCAAGCGCGCCTCTCTCAAACGGAGATGGTATCTCCACCACTAGAGAATCCTTATGTGATGATGTTAAACATGTGGCGGATAACTATGTCATTTTCCTATTTGCTTGGCTCATTTCCTTTACTAATCCTTTATCGAATCTGGGGCGTCATAGGGATGTCTCGCCCTTAGGAACCAGAACCTTTCGACCCCACTACCGATGTTTCCATTGACATACTTCATTAACTAACCCTCATGGATTATATGCTATATCTTCTTTCTGAGATCAAGACAGTCCTCTGTATGGTGCCTCTTAACCTGATGGAACTTACAACGATTATTAGGATCGGGTCTCATGATGTCTGCCTTTGAAGTTGGTGGTTAAGGGATGTTATTCATGTGAAAAACTTCCTACCATATTTTCTCTAGCGCGAGTGTTCAGAGGCGTTTGTGCTCTCCATAGGCTTTCTGTTTGCTTGAATGTTGTTTTTTCTCTGACATGCGGTGTGTATTAACTCCTTCGCAAGCTGCCAACATGGGAACTACATTCTTTTGCATTTCAGATCTTCTTTTCAGCGTTTTTTTCCTCGCCTTTGATATAAAACTCCATTTGCATTAATACTTTAGCCAAGGACTCCATTGGTCTCTAAGTGAGAGATTCATTGAAGTTTCCTACCTTGAGCCCATTGTGGAATGCTTCTATAAACATTTCATGGTTTAGATGCTTTACCTTGATTGTTGCTTCGCTGAAGCGAGCGAGATACTATCTCAAGGATTCTGAGGGACCTTGGCAAATGTTGAATAGATAAAAAACGATCATCCTCCCATGCCTTCTCGCGACAATTGGTGGACTAACTTTTTCGCCAAGTTTTAGTAGCTGGTGACATAGAACCGAGGGAGGCCCATATACCACCTCATAGTTGTCTTTAAAGGTTCTAGATAGGTGCTTGCACTTCAAAGAGCCATGTGCCCCAATGATGGTCATCTGAGTGTTGACGGAGGCAACATTTTCATATAGGTCGATGCGCCCATCGAACTTAGCCAACAATGACAGTTTGAAGTTCTCTAGGACTGACGCCTCAAATATCTCATCCAACAGAGGTTAGTGATCCAATACCTCAAATTTGTCCACCATGTTTGTCTCGTTGACGGTGCTGGATGTGAATGACGATATTTTCTAAAGTTTGGTTCTATCGAAGGGTCGTTCATAGCAACAGGCATATCTATTGTTGTACTTTCTTCACTTTCAAATTCATCATTGGCCGAAGAAGTTATCTTTTTGTTCACCATGGTAGTCAGAAAGATTGAAAAGAAGGACGATAATTTGACAAGGTGGTGTTATAGTGGTCCAAGTCAGTTTTACTAGGGTCCCACAATGGGCGCTAATTATGCTTGCTAAAGTATAAATACATGACAACCCATAGTGATTATGGATTATGGGTTGTCAGAAGCTTTAAAGTTTGTTGTGAGGTTGAAAGCTAGCTCACACATGAGTGAAAAGCTTTGTATGCTTGTATTTTTGTATTGGAGTTAGGTTGTCCCTCTTCCACTGTGATGTTGGAGATATTTAAAAATGTTTTGGGCCTATATCTGAGGCTTCCTTGAAAATACCAGTCGCTGACTGAATAGGTAATTTATCTCCTGATATTCAAAGGAGTGTGATCCAATTCTCCCATAACTTCTTCCATGCAGTTATAGGATGATGACACGTCAGAAGACTAACACATCTAATTAATAAGCAATGAATACGATAAGAAAAAACGACTGAAAACCCCACATCACCTCCTAAAACCTTCACTAAAATATATAGATACAAATTAGAATTAAAATTTTAGTTGAAAATTATACTCTAATGTCTCACATACATTAAATTTAGTTACATAAAAACTTACAATAGAAAAACCGTCACTCATTAGATTTAGTAGTTGTATATTTTTATTTGTTTAGGTGTGATATATTTTTTTCTAGTTAGATCTAGGTGATCTTTAAACTATGGAAAATTGACTAACGGCTCTAATCCTAATTAATTTTAAGGGATTAATTTAATCAGCAAATCAAATTAATTTATGTTTCATTATGCTTGTACATGCAAAGACATGAACACGGATGACCACCTACCCAGATAATAAACAAATGAATTGTTGTGAAATCCTAGAACCTACGAGGCTCTACTAGGTCCACACTTACATATGGACCACATTATGGTTCCAATTTGTGTGCACTAATATTTCCAATTATTGTTTAAAATTATAAATATTTGTTAATAAATTATTTAAAATGAATAATTTTTATGATAGAATAAATTTTATTTAGTATAGTATTTTGTTCGTAAAGAACTTGATCGAATAGTTAACTAAATTAAAATATATAATAAATAAATATAAGTGATAAACATATTTTATTTAGTGATGGTAAAATGGATTGGGCCCGGCTGAGCCTGCCCGTTTAACCCATAATTTTTGATGCGGGCAAAATTTTCGATTCGATGTCATAAGTTGGTCTGTCTCGCCTAACTCATTTTAAAAACAAATTGCATACGAGACTGAATACAAGACGGTGCAGATTTTGCTCACAAAATTTTTATTTAAAATATTATTATTTTTTACTTAAAATTACAACAATATTAACGTGGTATGAAATATACATATGTTGAAAACAACCCTCATTACTTTAAACCCTAATATTCATTTTTCACATAACAACAAACATCTCATTTTGAAGACATTAATCGATCTCTAATTTGTTCTTTAGTTTCACTCATAGTAGAAAAAGTTTTTATTGCAAAACATAGAGAATATATTATTTTATATTTTCAATTTTCTATTACTTGTTGTCATTAGAGTCGGTTCTAAAGCTATAAGGTAAATTTTGCACATAAGTGTTTGTTTCTCATTATAATAATAAAATTTTAATTTTTGAGATTTTAATGTGTTTATTTTAAATTTTTTGTAGTATTGTTAAGTTGTTTGTTTATGTTGAATAATATGACAATTAGATTAAAACGTCTTAAAATTTTATTATATATTAATAAAATTTGTTGGCCTTTTCGATAATGATTAACAATTTTGTAAATTATGTAATAAATCAAATTATAAAAAAAAATTGGTGGATCAACCAACCAACTCGTTAATAAATAGGACGGAATTAACTTGTGAGCTCAGACCCTTAAATTGACCCACACCGCTATACTTTTGGACGAGTTTAAATAGATCAAATCTAAACAGAACAGGTCATCTGCTTTGCCACCCCTAATTTTATTAATATTTTAAATTATTAAATAATACTAGACAAATAAATATTTGATACCAAAATGAAATATGTAATTTTCTTTTTAAAACGTAACTACTGCTCTAAATTAGGTTTTAGAGCCGGATGCTTGTATATTAAGTTGATTTGGATTTACGAGTTAATGATAATTTTAATAAAAATATATTTAAAAGAAAATATCTTGTTAGATAAGGCTGAAATCGCCAACTTTCCTATTAAGGGGTTTTGGTTTAGTCTCTCTTGTGTTCTTGTCCTTTTGGTTTTTTATTGGATGGTTCTTTTGGGTAAAAAAAGAAGCTAATTGTAACAAACATTTCAACGTATTATTGAACAATTAAACCAATTAGGAGATGGTTATTTATTTTATAAAACCTCACTTCATCTTGTATTTGCATCATTAATTCAATACAAGAGATTTCTTAATCTCTCTCAACTTTTATCAATATCACTAGTTATTTGAGAGGCAATCTAATTAGGTATTTTGGTTTTAATCCAATATATTGGTATCTAAGAGCTTTACACAATCTAAGCGAAAAAGATCGGGTGAAGACTAATGGTTGGTGGAAATGAGATCTCTCATGCTAACCTTCTCATTCTTGTTGGAAATAATTGTGATAAATGGTTTCTAGATAAATGATAAAGAGGATTCAACTACTAATTTCTAGATCTAGGGTTTATCATTTACCATACTAAAACAGGAGGAAAACATGAACGAAAATATTATAAATGTCTTTCTTCTTGCCTCTCTCAAAGAGGAAACCAAGAATAAATACAAAAGAGTAACTAGAAACTGGGCCATAACAAACAGGCCCAACAAGTGAAATAATAAATAAACTAATACAACATCCTATTTAAGTTCATAGTCCACCATCCATTTGGGTTGAGTAGTAGTGCGTTTGGGCCTACTAACAATACTATCCGGCCCACAGACAACCTTGTCCTTAAGGTTGGACTTAGTGCGTGGGCTAGAAGGGTGAAATGACTCAGTCCAAAAGTCATACGTTTGGTTAGGAATGCTGGGAGTGCAATCGTTAGGTGGAAGGGCTTGGGAGACAACTGTAGTCACGTGTGGGGAAGGAATGCCTGCATGTGTGCCACGTGGCTGAGGGGATAAGACTTCATCACGTGAAGATGCAGGTTTGGGCGGTGGGGTGGGTAGGCACAGATCACGAGGGGGAAAGGTGGACGGTGATGCATGTGTTTTGGGACAATGGAAAGGGGTAAGTGGCATTGATGCCTGTGCCACGCGTGCTTGGGAAGATGGGAAGTCAAACCCAACATTAAAGTGGGGAGTATACTTTGCATTTGGAAAATTCACTTCCACTTCTTGTTTACCTTTCTCTTCTTCTTTCTTTAATCTGCTTCTTTCTTTCCTCTGCTCTTGCACTTGCATGTCCCGAATTTCTGAATCTTTACTAAGAACCTTCATTTACTTCAAAGTTGTTGGACCAACGAGATCTTGTGGGACGGTTGAATCTTGTAATGCTGGTGTTAGATCAGGTCTTGCATGTGCCTCATCAAGGTTGTCCGCCAGCGGTAGGGTACGAGAGTCATGGTTTATGGTGGTTCGAGGTGAAAGGTCTGAGGATGGAGGTTGATCGGTGTCGTGTTCGAACTCTGGTGGAATGGAAGTACAAGAAGCAAGTGGATTTAAGCCGTAGAACTTACGGAGTTGCGAAACGTGAAAAACAGGGTGAATCCTTGAGGTAGAAGGAAGATCCAAGTGGTACGTCACCTTCCCAATTCTATGAAGAATCTTGAAGGGGCCGTAGAAACATTTGGCAAGCTTTTGAGAAACTCGGCGTTGGACCGTAACCTGGCGATAAGGCTGAAGACGCAGCAAGACGAAATCTCCTTCAGCAAAGCTAATGTCACTTCGTTTCTTGTTACTTTGTATTTGCATGAGTTTTTTTGCTGTGTTCTAGATTTATTTTCAACTGATGAATGATGTCCTTTCTATTTTGCAGGGATAGATCCACCGTCGCTGGAGATACAGAGCCGGAGTGGTAAAGAGGAGGAGACGGTGGAGGGCGTCCGTAGAGTGCCTCAAAAGGGGACATTTTGATGGAGCTGTGAAAGGCTGTATTGTGCCAGAATTCTGCAAGATGTAAGTATTTAAACCATTGTTTCGGTTGGTCACTTGTGAAACAACGCAAATAAGTTTCTAAGAAACGATTAACTACTTCAGTTTGTCCGTCTGTTTCAGGGTGATAAGCTGTGCTATACTTCAGAGTTGTTCCTTGAGCTTTAAAAAATTCCTTCCAGAATGTACTCAGAAAAAGGGGATCGCGATCAGAGATGATCGATTTGGGAGTGCCATGTAGTCGCGAGATCTCTACTGCGAAACGTAAAGCCAAGTCTTTTGCTGAGTATTTGGTGGGGAGAGCAATAAAATGGCAGAATTTAGTGAGTCTATCACAGACGACCCAGATCACGGTGTGGCCAAAAGAAGTTGGTAAGTGTGTGATAAAATCCATGGAAAGATCTTCCCAGACTTGGTTCGGAATTGGAAGAGGCTGGAACAAGCCCTGTTTCTTTTTGGTTTGATATTTATTTTTCTGACATATGGAACAATGTTGAACAATTTTTTTGTGTCCGTGTAGATACCCGGCCAGAGAAATGAAGAGGATAAGCAAGCGAGAGTCGGTTGAAGTCCGGAATGGCAGCCTGAAGGTTTTGAATGAAACTCAGTTAGGATGTGATTTCGCAGTGCCTCCACAGGAGGTATGTAAATTTTCCCTTTGTAGTAGATAAGTTCATTATTTTTTGAAAAATAGTCCTGTGACTCTTGTGTAGAAAAAAGCCTGTGCGTGAGGTCCTGACCATCTTTTTTGATTTTGTAGTACTGTTGGAGTTGGCTGATGAGGAGTGGAACAGGAGAAGAAATAGACAGCAACACAACACCTTCCTTTGTGGGAATGCGGCTAAGGGCATCGGCGACCTGATTGGATTTGCCTGGTCTGTAGAAAATGTCAAAATTGAAGCCTTGAAGTTTAGCGGCCCATTTCTGTTGTTCAGGGGTCTGGATTGTTTGCACGAGTAAGTTCTTTAAATTCTTCTGATTAGTACAAATGTGAAAATGTCTTCCGATTAAATATTGACACCACTTCTTGACAAATTCTGTGATTGCATACATTTCCCTAACATACACCGAGGAAGCCTGTAGACGGTTGCAAAGTTTCTTGCTGAAGAAGGCCAAAGGGTGTCCTTGCTGCGACAAAACAACGCCAACTGCTACTGCTGAAGCGTCGGTATCAAGGACAAAGAGCTGAGAGAAATCCGGAAGGCGCAAAATTGGTGTTTCTGTCATGTTTTTCTTAAGTGTTGTAAAAGTTGTGTCCGCAGATGTACTCCAATTAAA
>OZ012739.1:282347710-282515226 GCA_963859935.3 Lathyrus sativus | reverse complement strand
AGAAATGAGAGTCCTACGGGATCATGTCAATGATACACAGAAACAGACAAAAACATCAGCTTTTAACAGTAAAATGCATGCAATGCAAGTGAGGGAGGAAATGTGTGTGGGGTTTCAGCCTCCACAAGCTCATCTCAACCTCAAGCTAGTCATGAAATAACAGCAATCATACTGAAAATAAACAACATGCTATCAAGCGATAAACAGTAAACTGCAATCATACAGATAAAGGAAATGAAGTGCCATCAGGCAAACAAAACACACCTGAGAAAGAATCACCTATTCTCTAACCCTAACCCTAATCACAGGATCCTAATCAAACCAAAGCAAAGCCCTCAAGCACAACCCTAAACAGGAGAAATCATTCCCAGCCTTCAAGCTTCAGAACAAGCTTACCAAAGACAGGGAGCTAAGCAATCAGACTCATAGTGTCTTCCTCAGGAAAGCACTAAGAGGTGTATACTCAGGAATCATACCCTATGTGGCTCAACCACTGTGATCAGTTTACATCCCTCCTCAGGAGAGATTAAACTCACAAGCAGGCTCCAACATCACTGGATATTTAAGAAATCCTATTTAAGCTAGTGGAGCTAAGTGAATAGACCCATAGGACCTTCCTCAGGAAAGTACTAGGAGGCCTCCACTTAGGAGTTGTATCCCATGTGGCTCAACAACATGTGATCAGTTTACATTCCTCCTCAGGAGAAATTAAACTCACAAGTTGGCTCCAACATCACTGGATACTTGAGAAATCCTAGATCAACTAGTGGAACTAAGTGAATAGACTCATAGGACCTTCCTCAGGAAAGTACTAGGAGGCTTCCACTTAGGAGCCGTATCCCATGTGGCTCAACAACATGTGATCAGTTTACATTCCTCCTCAGGAGAAATTAAACTCACAAGTTGGCTCCAACATCATTGGATACTTAAGAAAGAGGTGAGAAGGGAGGATGAAAGTCATTCATAGTGCCTTCCTCAGGAAAGTACCATGAACTTCCTTCAAACTTCAGGCTCTCAAACCTCACCAACAGGGCATCAGCCAAGCTCTGGGTCTCTGCATCTTGATCTACAAGCTTCCCTCAAGCTTCTCAAGCTTCTTCAATGGTTGATCTTCTCAAAACAAGGCCAAAACAACTACTAGAAATGCCCTAATGGCCACACTAAACAACCATACACTCAAAAATATAAGAAAAATAGTATACTATAGTATAAAAATCTCTATTTATTTCTAGGGGAACCTAAGTATCTACCCTTAATCCCTATATACCCATTATATCAAAACTATATCTAAAAACCCCAAAATCAATTGGTTGAAATCAAAGGGGGAACTAAAAACCCTAATTTCCTAAGTCTAATGATCAATCATCTAACTATATTATTTCTAATCCTAAAAATTCCATATAAAATCCAGGGATAAACTATATGATGTTATCTAACTATGGTAAAAAGAAGCAATTTAAAAGCATAAAAGAAATGGTAGAAAGAAATTATACAAAATTGATTACAAAACAAAATCAAGAAAATAGCACTATTTACAAAGAAATTCACAATTAATTCTACATTAAAAATAAAGTGGCACTTTTATTTTTATTATTTTCTTTATTTAATTCTTGACCTATAGCAAAAACAATGACTTAAAAATCTTTTTCTATGATTTAATTATGATTTTTACAAATTGCAAGAAATAAAAGAAATTAAAATGACAATATATTTAAAAAAGGGGGAGAGGTGTCAATAGAAACACGCGCCTTTGTTTTTCTATGAATGGGCCAAAGGAGGGGGCGCAAATAGCATTCAGGTTTAGGCCCAGGTTGGTCAGAAATTAAAAAAGAAAAAGAAAAGGTGCAGGGGGGGTGGTGTTAGCATTGGAATGCTGAGCCCATGGGATTCACTTAAGCAATACGCTGCGTTTCATCATTTTAATTTCCCTCCAGATTTTATTATGAATACAAGCCGTTCGATCAGGGTTTCAGTCAAACAAGTCAAGGTGAATGAGTGGCCCAGATTATATCTTCAACCTTGAGCTCTGAAACTAGGGTTTCGAATCAGGATCTCATGCAATCTTCCATCCTCTCTTTCTCCCTCTACACGCCACCATTTGGCACGAACTTTACATGAAAATTCAAGTACTCAACACGAGAAATCCATGGGTACGATTAGTTTCTCCTAGTTCTCTCCCTATCATCCAAACAGAAGCCAAGAACCCTAGGGTTCCACCATTGATGACTGATCTCAACTTTCTCAAATCTTGCAACCAAGGCCTCTAATCACTTCTACACTCCTCCCTCATCATTCTGAACCATTCACTACTAATTGAAACCCTAAAACAAGCATGTATTAATGGATTCAAGAATCTATGTTCTGTCCAAAATCTTCTCTAAACACTCCCACACTTTCAGAATCTACTCTATAACTATAGCACATGCTAACTATGGTATTGAAATCAATTATCATGCAATAATTAGTGAGATTCGATTCAAAGAAAGAACCTGCTCTATGGTGATGGCGGAGCTTGTTATCACTGCTTGTAGCCCTTGCAATGGAGTGAATGTGATCCTTTGGTGCTACTCTTTCTTCTGTTTGCACTTGGGAAGAAGATGAAGTTCTTGTTGTAACAGAATTTTGATCTCTCTTGATTTTGCACCAACCACTTCTATGGAAACTCTCTCTCTCTCTCTCTCCTTCAATCTCTTCTTCACCAACCATAGACTCTCCATAATGCACTCTTTTTATAACAATCCATGGAAGTCTCTAGATTCATCTAGAATGATGTGGAAGTTCCATGAAAGTTCCATGATATTCCAAAATGGTTATCTCATCTCATATGCCATGCCTTGTTATTTTGGTCTCAAATTCTCCTTACATGAGTTATTGAATGAGGATGAGTGAAAAACAAGTCCATTTGTTGCTTATGTAGGGTTTTCTAACATTGCCTTCTTTCTTAAGTAACAAATTTCCAAAGGAACCTCATCTTTTAAGCCCCAAATGAAAATTCTACTTAAACCAATCTTCTCAAAATGTTTTTTCCAATCAAAATGATATATTGGATGACCTATTTTGGATTTGTAGATCTCCCAAAACACTTTTCAATTTCAACTTTTCAAAGTTATAAGTCATTTTTAGTTCATTTTTGACCAATCATGGAATCTTGTGCTATGAGCCTTTTCAACAATTTGTGACCTTCTTTCTAGACTTAAAATCACATTTTGAGCAACTTTCATGTTTTGAATTTTTCCATTTGAGGCTTGGAAATAGGAGTTTTAGGCATTGGTTAAAATGACCTATAACTGACAAATGACCAAAATACCCCTGCCTTGTTCAAACCATAAGTTGAGTTCCACAAATCCAATCAAGGACTTCTACCACTCAAATTAAAGCTAAGAACATCCTCTTCAACATTCATGTTGACCAAGAAACCATAGGAATCAACCTACTAGGGCAAAAGTTGTCTGGAAGTTGGGTGACTTTCAAGGACCCAGATTCACACACATCAACTGACCTGTAATTTGTCAAAACCATAACTTGAGCTCTGTAACTCCTATCAAGGACTTCCACCACTCAAATTAAAGCTTAGAACAAGCTCTACAACATTCATGTTGTGGGGAAAATGAGATATCAAACACATCTAGTGCTAAAACTGCCTGGAAGATAGGGATCAAATTAGGGTTTTTCCACTGACAATCCTCAGAAACCCTAACTCAAAACTTCTCAAACTCTTCAATCATGATGAGTTGGTCTAGGAATCCTCTTTATAACATCTCTATGCATCATTCCATGATCTCATGGCCCTTGGATTAAGTCTCAACCTTCTCCAAATCTTCAGCTGGTCTAGGGTTGACCCAGTCAAAACCCTAATTCTACCATTCATGGTTGAATCTTCTGAATTCTTACATAATGACTTCTCTGGGCTTCATGAAGGCTATCAAGACATCTCATAAGCTTTCT
Organism: Lathyrus sativus; assembly: GCA_963859935.3. NCBI lineage: Eukaryota > Viridiplantae > Streptophyta > Magnoliopsida > Fabales > Fabaceae > Lathyrus > Lathyrus sativus. Next base: position 282,511,281 of record OZ012739.1, on the reverse strand, counting down.
CAAGACATCAAGTTCATTCTCAAAGTCTCAGAATCATCTGAGGAGCACCCACAACTTTCAAACTGTGAAGCACACAACCCTGGTTTCAAACCACTTTTCTGAGGATCTCTTGAACTTTCTGATGAAGGTATCCATTTTCAAATACTCAATGAATGAATAATTGTTGGTCAAATTTTGGGGTGCAACAATATTATTTTTGGATCAACAAATATTATGCTTGGAAAGGAGTTTGCTACATGTATGCAGGCAGAATTTGAAATGAGCATGATGGGAGAACTCAGATTCTTTCTAGGAATCCAAGTTAATCAAACTCCAGAGTGCACCTACATACATCAGACAAAATATGTTAAAGAACTTCTGAAGAAATTTAACATGTCTGACAGCAAGCTGGCAAAGACTCCAATGCATCCTACTAGCTCACTTGGTAAGGAAGAGGTAAGTAAGAAAGTAGACCAGAAGCTCTACAGAGGTATGATTGGCTCTCTTCTTTATCTTACTGCTTCTAGACCTGACATATTGTTCAGTGTTTGTCTGTGTGCTAGATTCCAATCAGATCCTAGAGAATCACACTTGACAGCTGTCAAGAGGATTCTAAGGTATCTGAAAGGTACTTCTAATGTGGGTTTATGTTACAGAAAATCTGATGATTTCAAATTAGTTGGATTATGTGATGCTGACTACGCTGGAGACAGAATGGAAAGAAAAAGTACTTCTGGAAGTTTTCAATTTCTAGGAAGAAATCTAATCTCCTGGTACAGCAAGAAGCAACCCACAATTGCACTTTCAACCACAGAGGTTGAATACATTGCTGCTGCTGGATGTAGCACGCAGATGCTCTAGATGAAGAGTCAACTAGAAGATTATCAAATTTTTGAAAGTAACATTTCTATCTTTTGTGATAATACTTCTGCTATATGTTTGTCCAAGAATCCCATTTTACATTCTAAGGCAAAACATATAGAAATTAAGCAGCATTTCATCAGAGACTATGTTCAGAAGGGAATCATAAATTTAGCCTTTGTTGATACAGATCATCAATGGGCAGATATTTTTACAAAACCCCTTGTTGAAGATAGATTCAAATTTATTCTGAAAAATATTGGTATGGATTTTTGTCCAGAATGATATTTATCATAAGCAAATTTTTACAGATGCAAAAATGCTTAATGCTCTAAAGTATTTCTTCTGATTGCTTATTTTATTCTGATCAATATTTATTTTGTGAAACTCTGAACTAACAATCTTTAGAAGATCTGAACGTTGGCTAACGTTTCATTTCTTAAGAGAATTCAGAACACATGCAAGCAAACACGTGTCACACCAAATCTGAAGAGGTGGCGTGTACATAACTGAAGAGACGTTTGAGGTGAAGTTTGAATAGTGAGAATCTTGGTTTTCCCCCCAAATTGTCAGAAGCAATTAATGTTTTGAAATGATTATTATTCTCTTCATTTAATGCTTGTTAAAACGTGCATTTTTTTCTGACTGTTGATTTGCCTAAGTGTTTTAGTATAAATACTTGACTTGTATTCACTTTCACACTTTTCACATTCTCAGAAATTACATGCGTTTTCATCTCCTCTTTTCTCTGCATAAAAACCCTATACCTAAGCGTTTGACAAAGCATTCTTCAATGGCAACTTCATCATCAACAGCTGCGCAATTCCAATCTTCTATGGCTGCTGTAACTTCAGAAAACATGGGTGTTGCTCCATATTCTCCTCCCAAAAGAACTCTTCTAACCCCTGTTGATAAGTTGGAAGTTCTATGTGAATCTATGGTTGAGTTTGATTCTCTGGCAGAAAATGGGTTTGAGTTTCGTTCCATCATTGGAGCTCAAGGATGGGTTAAGTATTTTGATAGGCTCTTTGGACCAGTTTACCCTCTCCTTGTGAAAGAATTCTGGATCCATGCATCAGTTTACCCCAAGTTCATCTTATCTTCTGTGCTGGGAAAAGAAATTATTATCACAGAAGATCTGATAAGAAAATTAATAGGTTATGAAGAAACAGATGGTGTTTCCCACTTGCCAGCTGGGCGTGTGGACATGGATGAGGTATATGAAGAAGTAATGACTGCTGGTCAAGCTTCTAACAAATTCAAAGATCTGAAGCCTGATTACAAGATCTGGGCCAAGATCTTCATGGGATGCATCCACCACAGGAAGTCAACCAATTCTCCAGACTATGTCAATAATGAACAGTTGTATTTTATGTATTGCCTTAGTTAGAGCACCAAGGTAGATCTTCCATACATTCTGTTTATGCATCTGTGGAACCATATCAATGCATCTAGAGAATATGTGAAAGAGAAAGGACAGAAGATCAGAACTTGGATCCCCTTTGGAAGGTTGATCTCAGATCTTCTTACTGAGAATGGTTTGGTAACTGCTCTGTACGCTGCTGGAGTTACAGAGGAATTAGAATTTATAATGGGAAAGCCTCTGAATTCTAAAAGTCTTCTGAGACTCAAAATTGTTGATGAACTCACAACAGCTCCTAAGAAGCTGAATGTGTCTGAATTGAATAAGAGGGTTCCTGTAGATGACTTTCCTTTATTCTTTGCTAAAGAGCCCAGACATATAGTGGTTATGTATATTGATGAATGCAAGAAGGAAGGAAAACGTGTTCCTGCTAATGTGATTCAGCTAGCTAGACAACCACTACCAGATGCAGGAGAAGAAGAAGCACAACTCCAGAGGAAAAGGACTCAGCCTGTAGAAGAATCTGAACCTGCTCAGAAGAAGGTCAAGATTGCTGAGAAGCCAAAGAAGCTCTTGAAGAGAAAAGAATCTGAAGAAGCTGCTTCTGTACCTACCAAGAGGATTAAAATAAAAGGTACTAAATCTTCTGTATCTTCTGCAAAACTTGTTATTAATGATTCTAATGTTAAGTCTGTTCCAAAACCACCTTCTACTCAAACCACTTCTGTTACTGCTCCCAGTTCTATTTCTCCATAAAAACAAACACCTGTTCCAACTCAAACAACAACACAAACAACAACACCAACAGTTTCTGTACCAAGATCCTCTCAACCTAAAATTCATATCAAACAGTTTGTTTCACGCACACAACCATCAGAACAACAACCATCAGAACAACTACCACAACAATCTGTTCAACAACAATCATCTTAACAACTAGAAAAAAAAAAGAATCTCAACCAGAAAAAGCATCTGACAATCCACCATCAAATAATCCACCTTCTGAACCCATTGCCCCTGTTACTTCTGAACCTACAAAAGTAACTTCTGCTCCTGTTTCATCAGAACCAATAACTATTCCTTCGGATTCACCCATCTCAGAACAACCATCCAAACCATCTGAAATTCCTTCAGAACCTACCAATACTTCTGAAACTCACATCCCTGAGACAGAAGTTCTTGATGTCACACCACTAAAAACGGTGTTTCAAGTATCTTCTACCTCTTGTACACCAACCACATCCTCTAACTCCTCAAAATCAGAAATTCACCCAGATTTTCTAATCTCTCCATCTGAAAAATACTCTGAGATAAACCAACCTGAAACTACCATACCTTCAAAAACTCCCATTCCAGATCCTATTCCTCCACCTGCACCATCATCTGAGATATTAATCCCCAATTCCAATCCAACATCTTCTATATCTTGTGCTCAAGTTTCATCTCTATTTCATAATCTGTCTTATGGTTTCAAACTGAAAGATTTTTATGACAGAGTTGAACCTTCTGAACCCATCAATCCTCTGAAACCAAAATCCACAATGATCATTCCATCTATGATTCTTGATTACTTAAAATCTATGACAGATGTAGAACCTTTAGCAACCATATCATACTCTGCAAAATCTGATAAAGCTGTTGTTTCAGCTCTGCAAATTGCATCTGATAACACTGCTGCATCTGTTGAACCACCAAAATCTGCTTTCAAACCCTACTCAAATGCACCTTTTGATGTTGTTACCCCTCACAGAAGAGCAAAACCTCATTTGCTTATTGCTTTAGTCAGATCTAAAGAAAAAGCTTCTGAGATACCATTCATTCCATACCATCCCCCTCCACTGATTTCCATCCAAAAATCACTTTTTCCACCAACTCCCCAACCTAAACCTCCAACTTGGGTAACCTTGTTACGTCCACAGCACAGACTTAATGTTGATCATTTATTTCAAACTTTTTTTGCAAGAAATACAGATGTATTTAGGTACTGTTCAGAAGAAATGCTCAGCAACAATGGATGCCAAAGAATCTGACATCATCTGGAACGGATTCATCAACAGATTCAACACTGTAGCTTCAAATCTGAAGAACGTTTGTTCTGATGATGCAAAGCTCAGACTTGCTGAGGCTGCAAGAGCTGTTTTCTGGACTATCAACAAAACTGATCCTCTGCTTCGTTTAGATGCTCCTCCACCATCAACAGAATCTACTGATAATGCATTGGCTATGACTCTGGTAGACCCCTCCTCAGAATCTACAGAACCAATGGAAATTGACTATGTTCAGGCTACAGAACCTCATCATAATTCTTCATCTGAGATAAAGAAAGAACATCCAGATTTTGAAGATAAGATTGCTGCTCTGGAAGCTGGACAGTCAGAGATCAAATCCTGGATGGCTAAGCAGGATAAGAAGTCTGAGGATATGACAGAATGGATGTTAAAGCAAGATGAAAAGAATGAAACTATGACTAAGTGGATGTCCAAGCAAGAGCAATCATCCTCTGAGATTACAGATCTATTGAAGATACTTTTGTCCAAACACTCTTAGATTTTTTTTCATTCTAATGTTTTTGCATCTGTACCTTATTGCTATATCTTCTGATGTTTGCCTATGTACTCTTGATCTGATCTTTTGATTGAATCAAAGTTTTCTCCATTGAATTATCTTATTTATTGTTTCCTTTTATTTGTCTTTTTAAAAGTTTTTACTTTTTGCTTATGACAAAAAAGGGGGAGAAAATATAGATCTGAACTGTTTAATATAACTTCACCAGAATGAAACTTCAGACATATCTATTCTATCTAACATTTAATCTGACTATTTCAGAACATTTGATAAGTACATTCTATAAAAGAAACTCTGAGTCTCTCAGATCATTTGTCTTTTATCAAACTCTGAATCTTAAATCTGCAAGACATTCTGACCTTCAAATATTATAAGAACAAACAAGATCTAACTCTGAAGATTACTCAAGACAAAAGGGAAGTTTCTATTCCTTATTCATATTTAACTCAGGGGGAGATTCATCATCTCAGGGGGAGTTATAATTCTAATATGTTCAGTTAAACAAAATTTCTGATACTTTTTGTCATCATCAAAAAGGGGGAGATTGTTAGAACACAGATTGGTTCTTAATAATGTCTCTTTGTTTTGATGATAATTGTTAGGAAATTTTGTATTTAAGAATTATATACTCTAAAATTTGCTTGAGAGTTTTACTGCAGATTGTAATGATATTAACTCTCCAGAAGCAAATCTGAATTGTATACAAGAAGTTATCTAGACTCTGAAGCGCCAGATGCACTCATTAGAAGACTCTGATTGCTGTTTACAGAAGATCCTGAGCGTAGTCTCCAGAAGGATCTGAAGCAAGAAGCTCCAGAAGATTCTGAAGAAGAAGCATCTGAATCTAGTCAGTATGAGGGCAAGTTGTCTCACAATACAGGCCTCCGAGTTTTCGATGATGACAAAACACAACCTTGGACAAATTAGAAGCATCATGCAATACTTCATCATGCTATACCTCTTTTTTCATTGTTAAATCATTATACCTTAATATGTGTCATAACTGAATGTGGCAGGATGCACAAAATGGAAAAAGCTGTTATTTTTGCAGGTTTCTAAGCAGTGAGTCGACCATACAGTCGGCGCATGAAGCCTGACATTTATCACGGCTCAGCGCATGGAAGCTATGCGTCGACCGTACAGTCGGCGCATGAGTGTTTTGATTTTCCACGGATCAGCGCATGAAGCCATGCGTCGACCATGCCACTCAGCGCATGGAGCTGAGCATTCCCCACGGGTCAGTGCACGCCGACCCTATGGTCGACCGTTCGCGCGCTGTGCAGTTTTTCTTGCTGTGTTTAAAATTCTGTTCAGTTGACTGTTTTGGTTATTACTATAAATAGAGTTTTGCTAAATTTTAACAACTAACAATTGAAATCTTGAGTAAATTGTCAGGGCAAGAAACGTGAAATAGGTGCAACATATTTCCTCATCTTCATCCTTCAAACAACACACAAATCCACAAATATACACAATCATTTTTGCTGTGATTGGTGTCTTGTTCAAGGGTGATAAGGTTCGAACGCGTTGATTGAAGATCCGGTTCGAGTGGAAATTGGGGCAGGTGTTTCTTGCAGAAAACCTTGAGGGTTTTACCCATCAAGACTAGAAGGTTTTGAGGGCTTTTGCTACGGAATAGTTCATTCAACATTCAAGCAGGTGCGAAGGTAATTGATCAACGGAAGGTTCATCAGTTTAGTAGCGAGGGCGTTGAAGTGTTGAAGACTTTCCGGGTTTGATTTGTTGGTGTCTAAGATCAGCCGAGCCGAAGGTTTGAACAACGAAAGGTTTTTCATTAAGGTGGCTGGAATCGGAGGTCATTCACAACAAATTGAAGGGCTTGATTCATCTTGAATCAAGGTGCAAGAAGTGATAGCAAGCATCAACAACATTTGAGATTGTTTGTATCATTGTCTATCAACTCTTGTGTAAACTGTTCATTCCAACAGGTGATATATATTCAATATATCTCAATTCTAATTTTAGAATTGAGGGCAGACGTACCCTGAAGCGAGGACGACGGGGGAACTGCCTCATCAAATCGTGTGTTCTTCATTTTCTGTCATTTTCAATTCAGCTTATAAAATAAGTGATTCTAGCTTAAGTGATTATTGTCAAACTGTGATACAAATTGAGTAAGGTGTTGAAACTCTGTTTTTAACTACTAAGTACAATAAAAATATTGTACTAGGGCATTTCCAATCTCCTACTCAACATAAATATCCTTTGAGATATTTGTGCATACAAACTGTTCGACAAAAGTCCTGAACTAAAATTGTCTTATTTTGCTTCTAGTTTTTGTGTGCCTTGTTTTTCATTGGAACTAGGTAACCTTGCAAATTGAAGTAAATAATTGATAAGCATAGTTTGTGTTGGTATTTTATTTTTCCGAATTGTCATAAATCCATAGGCTTACGTATATCCGGTTTTCCAATAACCGTTCGTTTTAGACTATATTTTTCCCCGGCCGCTTCTGCACTTAAAACATTTTCAAAACCAATTTTAAATTGGTAGCGCCGACTCAAATTTTAATTGGGGATCTATTCAACCCCCCCTTCTAGATCCGTGCCATAGTCTAACAAGTGGTATCCAGAGCTCCGGTTATTCGGTGCTTCAAATACAACGAGATAGAAAATGGCAAACGAACCTAAAGGGGCGTATAATAGGGCTCCTGTTTTCAATGGTGAAAATTATAGTTATTGGAAAGACTGTATGCGTGTGCATATAAACTCCATAGATAGAAAAATATGGAACGTTATCCTTAATGGTCCAATAGAAATTACTATGACCAATGCGGATAATGTAGTTGTGCCAAAGCCTGAAGCACAATGGACCGATGACGATGAGAAAAAATACAATTATGATTGGAAGGCTAAAAACATCTTAATCTCCTCATTAGGTGTAGATGAATATTACCGTGTATCCCATTGTCCCACTGCTAAGTGTCGCTTGCGCGAAAATAAGGTGCCGGCATGACAGAAGAGTCGCCACCTTTCGTTATTTATCCCTCAGAGCGGGAAAGGAAATGATCGGAAAAACCTGACGAAAAAGGGTAAGACAAGGTCATCGCAACCATTGTCTGGGTTCAGGAGTCGGTTACGCAAGGGGAAGGTATTAGCACCCCTCACGTCCGTCGTACTCGACGGGATCCTCGCTTATGTGTTTACTTGGACGGGTTCGTTATAATCTATCTACCTATCAGGGCTGGCTGAAAAAGAAAAGAAAAATGACTCGGCAAAGCATCGCGCTTTATGCCTACGTATTCTCATCAGAGAATGAGAAATCAGAGTCAACGTAGTTCGGCTAACTACGGGGGAAAGGTTGGGAAGGTTGCTCGCTAGGATATCGCATCCTATGCCTACGTACTTTCATCTGGTATGAAAGATCAGAGCAAACGTAGTTCGGGTAACTACGGGGAAAAATGGCTCAACTAGGAGGGAGACTATCAAGTCCTACTGTTATCATGCCATGGATTCATCCTATGGTTGAGGTTTGAACAGGGAACTCCTAGATGTTGTCATGCATAGGTTTCAACCTAAAAGTCTATCATCAAATCCTTATCAAAGGAAATGAGAGTCCTAAGGGATCATGTCAATGATACACCAAAACAGACAAAAGCATCAACTTTAACAGTAAAATGCATGCAATGCAAGTGAGGGAGGAAATGTGTGTGGGGTTTCAGCCTCCACAAGCTCGTCTCGACCTCAAGCCAGTCATGAAATAACAGTAATCATACTGAAGATAAACAACATACTATCAAGCAATGAACAAATAAGGGAAATGAAGTGCCAGCAGGCAAACAAAACACATGCTTGAGAAAGAAAGAATCTACTCTCTAACCCTAACCCTAATCACAGAATCTGAATCAAATCTAAGCACTAAAGCCCTAAAGCAAAACCCTAGACAAGAGAAATCAATCCCAGTCTTCAAGCTTCAGAACAAGCTTACCAAAGAAAGGGAGCTAAGCAAGCAGACTCATAGTGTCTTCCTCAGGAAAGCACTAGGAGGTGTATACTCAGGAGTCATACCCTATGTGGCTCAACCACTGTGATCAGTTTACGTTCCTCCTCAGGAGAAACTAAACTCACAAGCAGGCTCCAACGTCACTGGATATTTAGGAAATCCTATCTGAACTAGTGGAGCTAAATGAATAGACCCATAGGACCTTCCTCAGGAAAGTACTAGGAGGCTTCCACTTAGGAGTTGTATCCTATGTGGCTCAACAACTGTGATCAGTTTACATTCCTCCTCAGGAGAAACTAAACTCACCAGTTGGCTCCAACATCATTGGATACTTGAGAAATCCTAGATAAACTAATGGAACTAAGTGAATAGACCCATAGGACCTTCCTCAGGAAAGTACTAGGAGGCTTCCACTTAGGAATTGTATCCCATGTGGCTCAACAACATGTGATCAGTTTACATTCCTCCTCAGGAGAAATTAAACTCACAAGTTGGCTCCGACATCATTGGATACTTGAGAAAGAGGTGAGAAGAAAGAATGAAAGTCATTCATAGTGCCTTCCTCAGGAAAGTACCATGAACTTCCTTCAAACTTCAGGATCTCAAACCTCACAAACAGGGGACAAGCCAAGCTCTGGGTCTCTGGGTCTTGATCTACAATCTTCTCTTCATGATGCTCTCCAACAAGGTCTTCAAGACAACACAAGCCTCACCACAAATGCCCCAAAGATGAACAGATAATCACAGCACAGACAAAATCAACAGGCAACTTCAGAAAATACCTAAAAAATGCTAAACTAATGGGGAAAAATCTAACAATTATTCACAAGGGTCCTCAACATCTACCCATAACATCTACATAGGCCTCTACCTAAAAATCAAGACAAAACTTATTCAAAGAAAGTGAATTCTTCACCTAAGCACAACCTAAACCCTAATTAGGATACCCTAAATCTACCCTAATTAAACTAATCAAAATTTAATTCTAAAATTCTAGAATAAATCCTATGGGGAACTATGATTCATTATCTAATTGCACAAAAAAGAATGGATAAAAAAACCTAAGGGAAGGTCCTAAAACAATTCTTGCAAAATCATGATACCTAACTAAACATTATAAAAGCTATTTAAAAGAAAAATCTATTAAAAATACTAAACTTAAAAATAAAATCCCATTTTTATTTTTAATATTTTCTACACAAAATTATCTAATCATAAAAAAAAGAATGGACAAAAAAGAGTTATTTATCAATTATTTATGAATTTTCTAAAACAGAAAAATATTAAAAGAAAATAAAAGAAATTAAAACAAATAAAAGGGAGGGGGGGTGTGACAAGTAACACGCGCCAGTTGGAATCAATTGGGCCAGATAAAAGGGGGGTGGGGATAGCGAAATAAGCCCAGGGCGCGGATTAAATGAAACGACCGCGTTTCACTTCTTTTGAATTTTCCCTCCATCTTCAGATTCAATCACGGCCGTGCGATGAGATTAACTTGTCAAACTTGGAGACTAATCCAATGGACCACCTTCATCGTCCCCAACGATTCTAGGGTTTTCAGAAACCCTCCATCCATGCACTCATCTTCCCTCAACTCGTTCTCCCTGCTCAGGCCACGAAATGCCACGATTCCAAGACGAGAAATCTTCTACTACTCAAGAGGAACACAGCCATACGTATACTTTCCCCTAATTCTCCCTAGATCATCCTAACAGAAGACTTTAAGATCATGGTTCCACCATGTTCACCTGAGATCAACCATGGTGAAGCTTCAACCTAAGGATCTAAACTTGCTCTACATGCTACCCTAGTCAATCTAACCTAACTCATGCTAATTAAAACTCCCTAAACAGCTAGTTCTTGATCTTTAAAGAATCACTCACCTGCCATGGAACCTCACGCAGAGCTCTCAAACTCTCAGAAATTGATCCTCTATCCTAGCACATTAATTCTACACCTAAAGAATGAACTAAAACTAAATAGATTAAGAGGTATAGGGAGAGAAACCAACCTGTCAAGAGATGATGGTAGGTGCTCGTGGAAGATGATTCAAGACTTGTAATTGCTTCAGGATGATCCTCCAATGGTGGAAGTGATTCTGTTTGCACTGGTTTTAGAGAAGGAGCCTTATAGTGAAAGATTTCTTGAATTGCTTGAACTTGAAGGAAGAACTTCAATGGCTGCTTCTCTCTCTCTCTCTCTCCTGAAATCTCTCTCTATCACCAACCTTGAACTCTCTTCATGGCCCTCTTTTTATAATGATCCTTAGATACTTCTAGATTCATCTAGAATATGATGGAAACTTCTTGAAAATCTCATGTGATGACATATTTAAAATCTCACATTCCATGCCTTATGCCTTACCATTTTATGCCAAATTCTCCTTATGAGAGATATTGAGTGTGGATGAGTGAAAAACAAGCTCATCTTTGGCTTGTGTAGGGTTTTTCAACATTGCCTTCTTTTTCAAGTAACAAATTTTCAAAGCCTCACCCATTTTAAAGCTTCAAATCAAAATTCTAGCTGAACCAATGTTCTCAAAATGATGTTTCCAATCAAAATGATATATTGGATGACCTATTTTGGATTTGTGGATCTTCCAAATCAATTTTCAAATTCAACTTTTCAAACTTATATGCCATTTTTAGTTCATTTTTGACCAATCATGTAACTTCATGCTATGAGCTTTTCCAACAATTTTTGACCTTCTTTCTAGACTTAAAATCACATTTTGAACAACTTTCATGTTTTGAGTTTTTCCATTTGAGGCTTGGAAATAGGAGTTTTAGGCATTGGCTAAAATGACCTATAACTGACAAATGACCAAAATACCCCTGCCTTGTTCAAACCATAAGTTGAGTTCCACAAATCCAATCAAGGACTTCTACCACTCAAATTAAAGCTAAGAAGAAGCTCTTCAACATTAATGTTGACCAAGAAGTCATAGGAATCCTCCTACTAGGGCAAAAGTTGTCTGCAAGTTGGGTGACTTTCAAGGACCCAGATTCACACACCTCTGCTGACCTGTAATTTGTCAAAACCATAACTTGAGCTCTGTAACTCCTATCAAGGACTTCCACCACTCAAATTAAAGCTTAGAACAAGCTCTACAACATTCATGTTGTGGGGAAAGTGAGATATCAATCACATCTTGAGCTAAAACTGCCTGGAAGATAGGGATCAAATTAGGGTTTTTCACTGACAATCCTTGGGGACCCTGACTTGAAACTTCTCAAACTCCTCACTCATGATGAGTTGGCCTAGGAATCATCTTTATATCCTCTCTATGCATCATTCCATGATCTCATGGCCCTTGGATTGAGTCTCAACCTTCTCCAAATCTTCAGTTAACCTAGGGTTGACCCAGTCAAAACCCTAATTCATCATTCATGGTTGAATCTTTTGAACTCTTGCATAATGACTTCTCTGGGCTTCATGAAGGCTATCAAGACATCTCATAGGCTTTCCCAAGACATCAAATTCATTCTCAAAGTCTCAGAACCATCTGAGGAGCACCCACAACTCTCAAGCTATGAAGCACACAACCCTGGTTTCAACCCATTCCTCTGAGGATCTCTTGAACTTTCTGATGAAGGTATCCACTTCCAAACACTCAATGAATAAATAATGGTTGGTCAAATTTTGGGGTGCAACAGCTGCCCCTATTCAAACGGCTTGAACCTGACTGGGTGAGGAGCGAACAGCTCTCATCCAATCAAGGTGCGAGACGATTGAATATCGGTAAACCCGAAAATTTGCCAACTGCACGAGCACACAGTACTCTGCGGGGAACAAATCTTTGAATCCTGCAACACCAGCTGCTCAACAACTGGCTGGAGAACCAAAGCTGACATCACCGTCGGACGATCGAAGCACCCTGCGTCACCACTAGAGAACTAAATCTGACATCACCGTCGGACGATCGAAATACTCTGCGTCACCGCTGGAAAAACATCTTCGACTTCAATCAGAAGACGTATCCTTCATTTGTTCGCAATCAATCATCACCTCAGGATAACTGACTTGGTCTTCAGACTCACACGGATCACTCTGTTGTATCTACAACTCCGGAACCTTGTCTTCAGCCACCCGTTGATTCTTCAACACGGAAATCTGGACTCACAGGAACCTTCTGATATCGCCTTCGGGCGCTTACGAAATCTATCTTCAGATTAGACATCATTGTTGGAGCAGACACATCATGCTGCTGAGGACTTCAAGAATCAACTTGAACCAACAGATCCGTCGGGCATCTTCAAGAATCGTCCTGAACTGATAACCTTTCTGGAGCAAACCTTCTGGTTGGATATTCCAGAAATCTTCCTGGGCGACTCTTGCTGGAGACGCTATTGGGGAGCTCAAGTATCATACTAGGCGAACCACTCGGGAAGCTGTACTGGGGTCTTAAGAATCGTCTTAAGCAAATGGCCCTGCTGAGGAATTCAAGAATCATCTCTGACTGAAGACTTCGCTGGGGATCTCAGAAATCATCTTGAGCGAGCGACCGTGGGGATTACCCCGGGGTCTTTAAGAATCATCTAAAAAGCGACCTTGCTGGGGAGAATATCAAGAATCGTCCTGAGCAACCGGTCTTTTGGTGGAACACCTGTAAGGCAAGAATGATAATGATCTAGATCATGCCTATGATGCATATGCTTCTGCACCATGCTCCACTCAGTGGAAATGCTATGCGTTTATGCTAAATGCTATGCAATCATGCACAATGCTATCCAATCATGCACAATGATGCGATCCCGTCAGCAAAATAAATGCCGAAAGGGGGAAATCCTCCTGTCAAGGAGAAGGAACCACTCAGGTAGAGGAATCATCCTGCTGAGGAGAACGTGAACACGCCAATATCAATCAGGCTCTGTCTGGGGAATTGATCTTCCGCGAACTGCTGCAGGGGAACAACTTCAGCTGACTGCTGCAGGGGACGAAGCTCTACGAGAACTTGGATCTGCTGATATCAATCGCGAGAATGAATTGCGCGGCCGTCTCGGCTACTCTTCTGGGGATGACCACTCTGTGGGGAACCAACTTCAGCTGCTCAACACTCCACTGGGGAAAAACCAATCATGATCTGATCAACTTCCAAGGATTCGGATCCTGGACATCTGCAAACTCGGCCGAGGAAGGAGAAGTCATTCTGCTCTGATGGAGAGAGTGCGATTCTGGGGGAAACACAACATTATCTGCCCCACGCTCTGCTGGGGAACATCGATCATGATCTGATCGACTTCCGAGGATTCTGCTTTTCTGCGGACTCAGCCGGGGAGAGAAATCATTCTACTTCGCTGGAGAGTGCAACTCCGATGAGGAAACTCAATTTCGCCGGGGAAGAAGGAATCATCCTACTTCGGGGGGGAGTACAACTCTGCCGGGGAAAACAACAGCAGCCATTCCAACACTCTACTGGGGAAGAGGGAATCATCGAACTTCAGGAGAGAGCCTGACTCTGGTGGAGAATCTCAACTCCGCTGGAGACTTCAGTCTGGCACCATTAGTTACTGCATCCTTCGGTTAACGAACAGCCTTCTGCGAAACCTGCACTTGTGACCCGGTGCGGGGGAGACACCTGCTTCGGTGACTTTACTGGGGAAAACACGGGCTCCAGTACCCAAACATTTCTATGAACTCTGCACTTGTGACCCGGTGCTGGGGGGAGACGACATCATTCTTTGGTGCTTGGCTCAGCGGATGAGGTGACATTCCTTCAGGATGCGTCTGCTTGGGGAAGAGAATCACTTCTACCCGGGGACGACATATCAATGCTCACCATCTTGCGTTCGGATTCTGCGGAGGAGAGACTACTGAACTCTGCTGGGGAAGGAGGACTCATCCTGCCTCGGGGATACGCACGGCACATCTTCTGGCGAGTGCTACACCTGCAACAACACAAACAAACAGACAAGATACCCTCCTCAAAGGGGCCTATCCAGGTTATTATCTCGCGACAATATTCAGTTAATTAGTTGTTTCAACAATCAATGGGCCTAGGCCCGCAGGTTTATGTATGCGCATTTTATCGAAAATATCGGCGTTTTCATTCGCAAACAAAACAGATAAATGCTAAGCAGTCAAGTAAAATTGCTGAATAATGTGCATTTTATTGATGATGAGCCCCTGAACGGGCAAAAATGTTTTACAACAGAGGCAAGCTCCTGGAATGAGGAAGCCGCGCAAACAGAAAACATAAATATACATCAGTATATACAAATGTCGGCAATCGAGGCGTAGACGAACACCATGAGTTGATCCCTCTAAGACCCACTCGACTTTGATACTTCTCCGATGCTTCAGCTTTGGAAGAGATTGATTCAGATAAACGGCCCTCAGGTCTTCCGAACCACTAAACAATGAAAGTCCATACGCGGAACGCAGTCATTTGCTTATTCAAATCCCTAACTTTTGCGTGAACCGCCCTTTCGGGTTTTCAGTTCACCGGGATACCCTTTTTTGCCGAAGCCGCCCAGTGTAGGTTTTCGACTTCGCGGGTGTACATTTTTCAATATATCCCTAATTTTTGCCCGAACCTTTTATTCTGTTTTTGGTTCGCCGGGATGCCCCTTTTTTGCCTGGACTCTTTCTTTTTTGTCCAGCGGGTCTCTTTCAAGCAAAGTATTTTTTAACTGCGTCCGCATTCACCGGGGATGCAAAATATTCACCATCCATCGTGGATAACAACAAAGCCCCTCCTGAGAAGACCTTGCTGACGACATACGGCCCTTCGTAATTCGGAGTCCACTTGCCCCGGTGATCGGAGTGTGGCGGAAGAATCTTCTTCAGGACGAGATCACCCGTCTGAAAGCTTCGAGGACGCACCTTCTTATCATAAGCTTTCTTCATTCGGCTTTGGTACAGGCGACCAAATGCAATCGATGCTAACCTCTTCTCGTCCATCAGGCTGAGCTGGTTCAAGCGGTTCGTAACCCATTCTGCCTCATCAAGTTTCACATCAACCAAGACTCGTAAAGAGGGAATCTCCACTTCTAACGGTAGGACAGCTTCCATACCGTACACCAAGGAGAAAGGAGTTGCCCCGGTCGACGTACGCACCGTCGTACGATAACCGTGCAAGGCAAACGGCAGCATCTCGTGCCAATCTTTATACGTCACAACCATCTTCTGAACAATCTTCTTGATGTTCTTGTTGGCCGCTTCAACAGCGCCATTCATCTTTGGCCGGTAAGGAGATGAGTTGTGGTGTTCAATCTTGAAGCTCTGGCACAGCTCCTTCATCATCTTATTATTCAAATTCGAACCATTATCAGTAATGATCCGCTCGGGAATTCCATAGCGACAGATGATGTCCCTCTTTATGAACTTAGCTACCACCTGCTTGGTCACATTAGCGTACGAGGCTGCCTCCACCCATTTGGTGAAGTAGTCGATAGCTACCAGAATGAAACGATGACCATTGGATGCGGTGGGCTCGATCTTGCCTATCATGTCGATGCCCCACATGGAGAACGGCCAAGGGGAGGACATGACATTCAATGGACACGGCGGCACATGAACTTTATCAGCATAAATTTGGCATTTGTGACATTTCTTCGCGAATCTGAAGCAATCCGACTCCATAGTCAACCAGTAATATCCTGCTCTCAGGATCTTTCTCGTCATGGCATGCCCGCCGGCGTGCGTACCAAATGTGCCCTCATGGACTTCTTCCATGAGCATACTTGCCTCCTTCTCATCTACACATCTGAGTAGCACGAGATCGTGGTTTCTCTTATACAGCACTCCATCAGGGTTGAGGTAAAAGTTTCCAGATAACCTCCTCAGAGTCTTCTTATCCTGGGTAGACGCACCCGCAGGATACTCCTTGGTCATAAGGAAGGTCTGGATATCGTGGAACCATGGCTTGCTGTCAGTGGCATCTTCGATTGCGAACACAAACGCTGGTCTGTCAAGACGCGA
Organism: Lathyrus sativus; assembly: GCA_963859935.3. Taxonomy (NCBI): domain Eukaryota; kingdom Viridiplantae; phylum Streptophyta; class Magnoliopsida; order Fabales; family Fabaceae; genus Lathyrus; species Lathyrus sativus. The sequence continues at coordinate 282,494,627 of OZ012739.1, read as the reverse complement.
AAGCACAATTCTTGGAGCCTCATTCCAATAATTGACTTTATACATGGAAGCCAACGTGGCTAAAGCATCAGCCATTTGATTTTCAGCCCGGGGTATATGATGAAGTTCTACTCGGTCAAAGAACGGAAGCATCCTCCTGGCATAATTCATGTACGACACTAGATTCGCTTGACGAGTTTCCCACTCCCCTTTGATCTGATTGATTACAAGCGCTGAGTCACCATATATGTCTAGATTCTTGATTCTCAAATCAATTGCCTCTTCTAGACCCATAATACATGCTTCATACTCGGCCTCGTTGTTGGTAACTGGAAACGTCAGTCTTGCAGTAAACGGGATGTGGGATCCGTGAGGAGTCGTGATGATAGCCCCGATACCACTTCCATAGGAATTAACCGCTCCGTCGAATATCAACTTCCACTGAGACTTCCTATCTGGCCCCTCATCGGGCAATGGCTCATCGCAATCCTTCGCTTTGAGAAACATAATGTCCTCGTCAGGGAATTCGAACTTCATCGGCTGATAGTCTTCGATTGGCTGTTCGGCAAGGTAGTCAGATAATACGCTTCCCTTGATGGCTTTCTGGGAGACGTACTGAATATCATATTCTGTTAACACCATCTGCCACCTGGCAATCCTGCTCGAAAGAGCCTGCTTCTCGAAGACGTACTTGATCGGATCCATCTTCGAAATCAGCATGGTAGTGTGGTTGAGCATATACTGTCGTAGACGTTTGGCAGCCCAAGCTAATGCACAACACGTCTTCTCCAGCATCGAGTATCGAGATTCACACTCAGTGAACTTTTTACTCAAATAATAAATGGCATGCTCCTTTCTGCCCGTCTCGTCGTGCTGACCGAGAACACACCCCATACTATTCTCCAGAACTGTCAAGTACATGATTAATGGCCGTCCAGCCACTGGAGGTATCAAGATTGGAGGTTCTTGAAGATACTGCTTTATCTTATCGAATGCCTTCTGGCAATCCTCATTCCAAGTAATCGCCTGATTTTTCTTTAACAACTTGAACATCGGTTCACAAGTGGCCGTGAGCTGAGAGATAAACCTTGCAATGTAGTTTATTCGGCCCAGGAAACCACGAACTTCTTTTTCTGTTTTCGGCGCTGGCATTTCTTGGATAGCTTTTATCTTCGCAGGATCAACTTCAATACCTCGTTCGCTAACGATAAACCCCAATAACTTTCTGGACCGCACTCCGAAAGTGCACTTGTTAGGATTCAGCCTCAGCCTGAACTTCCTAAGCCTTTCAAACAGCTTCAACAAATTGACCAGATGCTCCTCCTCCGTTTGGGACTTTGCAATCATGTCATCAATATAGACCTCGATCTCATGATGAATCATATCATGAAACAAAGTTACCATTGCTCGCTGGTAAGTGGCCCCTGCGTTCTTCAGACCGAAGGGCATTACTTTGTAGCAAAACGTACCCCAGGGGGTGATAAACGTCGTTTTCTCCATGTCCTCCGGCGCCATCTTAATCTGATTGTAACCGGAGAAGCCATCCATGAACGAAAACACGGAAAACTGGGCTGTATTGTCGACCAACACATCGATATGAGGCAACGGGAAATCATCCTTAGGGCTCGCCCTATTCAAATCCCGATAATCGACGCACATACGTACCTTACCGTCCTTCTTCGGTACAGGCACTATGTTGGCGACCCACGGAGGGAAAGTGGTAACGGCTAGAAATCCTGCGTCCAACTGCTTCTGGACCTCTTCTTTGATTTTTACAGCCATGTCTGGTCTCATCCTCCTGAGCTTCTGCTTGACTGGAGGGCAATCTTCTCGCAACGGCAAGCGATGAACCACAATATCAGTGTCAAGTCCGGGCATATCCTCATATGACCAAGCAAAGACGTCACTATACTCTCGAAGCATCTCGACCAGCCTATGCTTGACATCATTCTGCAGCGCAGCCCCTACTCTGACATTCCTGACGAGCTCCTCAGAACCCAGATTTATGATCTCAATATCCTCCTCGTGAGGCAGAATAACCTTCTCTTCTTGTCTCAACAAGCGGGCCAATTCTTCCGGAAGGTCTTCGTCTTCATCAATCTCATCCTCGGCTTGATAGATTGGGAAATCAAAGTCGTAGTGAGTCGTAGAGGGTCCAGAGTCGATGTCATCTGTTACGTGGATCCTGCAATAACAAGGGTTAAGTTTAAAGCAGGAATATGCAGGTTAGCACGCACCTCGTTGCCATTTTGCTGTTTTTCGAAACAAACATAAAACATGAATAACAGAGAACACAACATTTGATTACGAAGAAAACGCCTTTTATTTATTAACAAAATGCATACACATAATCCAACAAGGCCCTGACAGTAAAACCACTATGCCCCGGGCAGGACATAGGGTTGTACAAAGATTGTAAAAAAGCAAATCATTACTCTTCACTTGTCAGTTCGATAATCTCCTTGATGGTCCAATTATGGAGGCACTCGCCTGGCTTGCTTGGTTGAATCCAGGCGTCAAGATCACAATCACTGTCCCCGCTGTCCTCTGACGCAGCGTTGATGCTTTCGAAGATTACTCCCCCCTTGGTGAATAAGATCGGCCCTTTCCCATGAGACGAACTGCCAGAAGAAGATGAAGCTTCAGCTCCAGGAGAATACCCTAATCCAAACTTATCCTGTTTGATCGGTATATCCAAGACATGCCCCCAGCCTGGGGTGGAACCAGCTTCGACAACGGCTCTAGCTTCCTTAAACGAGGAGAGGTTCAACTCTTGCTTCTTTGCAACAACGGGAGCTACCTCCTTCACCCTGACGGTTTCAAAAGCCTGGCAAAGAGTCTCATGGATCTCACCATCCATTTCAACGTACTTGAAGGACGACAGGTGGCTTACCATGATGTCCTCCTCTCCACAGACTGTCACTATGCTGCCCCCAACAGCATATTTAAGCTTCTGATGCAGCGTGGACGTCACGGCACCAGCAGAATGGATCCACGGCCGACCTAAGAGGCAACTATAGGCGGGCATGATATCCATGATATAGAAAACCGCATTAAACGTCTCTGGACCAACTTGAATTGGCAGGGTCAATTCTCCGAAGACGTGGCGCTTGGTTCCGTCAAAGGCCTTCACGACCAGATCACTGGGCGTGCACAGCAGTCCACGGGTGTCCAACTTCATCAGTGCCTTCTTCGGAAGCACGTTAAGCGAGGAGCCCGTATCTACCAGGACATGTGACATAATCGTGCCTCTGCACTCTATTGAGACGTGCAAGGCGTTGTTGTGATCTCTTCCCTTAGGAGTCAGCTCCAGATCCGTAAATCCCAGCCCATTACCAGCATTGACATGGGCCACTACCTCCTCGAGTTGATTCACTGATATCTCCTGCGGCACGTATGCAGCATTCAATACCTTCAATAATGCGTTGCGGTGCGCTTCAGAACACAGCAACAGGTTAAGAATCGAGATCTTTGACGGAGTCTGATGCAGATGATCTACAATTTTGTAGTCACTCTTCCTGATTAGTCGCATGAACTCTTCAGCATCTTTAACCAGCAAGTCTTTCTCTGCCCCTGCAAGGACCTCTTCAACAGCTTTACCTTTACCTTTATCCATAGCGTCAGCTCGGACCACTTTCTCCGCTGCAACCTCTGCTAGCGCGAATACTCTTCCGCTTCTAGTGATACCACTGACTTCGGTAAGATTCTGCGCAGTCGATCCGGATGGCTCAAGCTCTACCTTCTGACCATTACAATAAACTTCGGCGCCATAATGCCATGGAATGGCATTGGTACTCTCGAATGGGATTGGTCCGGCCCTGGTGATGGTGATAGAGGGCGGACGGGGCGCAGAAATAGTAATAGGATGGCGAGGAATAGTAATGGTAGCAACTTCGTCTGCCTGCTTCAGCACGACTTCCCCTGATGCACTTTCAATGCTCCGGCTGAATTGCAAAATACCCTCGGACATCAGACTTTGGATACCTTCGATCAGCTGCTCACACCCATCAGGAAGTGTAGCACAAGCCATACACATCTCTCCACATCCAGGAAAGAAGCCCTTCTTCAGCAACTTAGCCTTAACAAAACTCAACGGCGTCTTCAAATCCTTGACATCAGTCAGCAAGTCTGAACTCTCTTCAGTGATAACAGCATTTACTCCGCCTCCCTTATGATGAGGCATCGGATTCTTGGTGACGTTGGGCACGCTGTCAGAAAAGTTGATAACCTTGGCGTCGACCAAGTCCTGGACTTTGTGCTTAAAAGCTTTACAATTCTCAACCGTATGGCCAGGTGCCCCCGAGTGAAATTCACAAGTAGCATTAGCATCATACTCTGGTGGTGGTGCCCCTGTCAAGGGAGCCATTGTCCTTTTATGAACCAATTGGAGCTGAAGCAACGTCTGCAGAAGCTGTGCATACGGCATAGGAGGAGTTTCCAAATGACGGTTTGCCAGGGGACCCCGATTCTGATATTTCTTATATCCCTGACTATTCTGTTGCTGGGGATGCTGCTGCGGCTGCGGGGGAGCAGCTGGGATGTTTATGCTAGCAATCTGAGGCTGAGGGCCCTTGCCTTTTCTCCTAGCATTAGTGACAGCACTGGCATCTCCCTCTCGGCGCTTGCCAGTATAGGGTTTCTTGCTAGCTCCTCCAGCTGAGGATGATTCGCCCTGAATTTTTCCGATCTTTATACCATTCTCAACATGCTCGCCCAAAGTGATGAGGGCCGAGAATGTTCCAGACATGCCACTGATCAGCTTTTCATAATAGACTCCAGGAAGGGTAGCCACGAACATTTGCACCAGCTCACGTTCTACCATGGGCGGTTGGACCCGAGCAGCCAATTCACGCCACCGCTGGGCGTACTCTTTGAAGCTTTCATTGCTCCGCTGCGAGAGATTCTGAAGCTGAACTCGGTTGGGAGCCAAGTCGCTATTATATTGATAGTGGAGAACAAACGCTTCTGCAAGATCTTTCCAGGTGCGCACGGCAGCGGGCTCCAAACCCATATACCATTCGAGCGACGGACCAGAAAGACTATCCTGAAAGAAGTGCATCAGCAACTTCTCATCGTCAGAATAAGCGGACATCTTTCTATAATAAGATCGGAGGTGAACACGGGGACAAGTGGTGCCCCTATACTTCTCAAAGATAGGCACCTTGAACTTGTGAGGTACTTTAAAGTCAGCAATCAACCCGAGTTTGGCCATGTCAACGCCCAATGTGTTCTGATTTTCTATATCTCTCATCTTGTCTTCCAGCGCCTTGAACCTGAGTCGAGCCTCAGCAGTCAATTCAGCCTCTGCACCTCTCTGAGAGAATATGTCATCCTGATGGTCCTCCAGCCACGGTTGAGGCACCACCATATTCCCTGCACCAACATTGCCGTTGACCGGCCCCATGTTAACATTGGCTCCCAAACCACCATTGTCGGCGCCTGCCGCATTAAGTCCGAGATTAGTCATAAGATTGCCATTAGCACTACCGTTGCCTCCGGCAGCAGGAACAACGTTCTGTGGAGTATCCCCTTGAGGAGGAGTGGGCACGGCCCCGCCGTGAAGTATTCCATTACTGTCAACCCTGGAGATGAGAGGTTGAACCAAAGTACGAAGCTGGTCTTGCCCATTCGCAACTACTTGCATCAACTCCATAAAATGATCCATCCGTTCGCGAAGCTCTTGAACATCTGACTGTACCTGGTCCATGATTCTCGTTTGATTGGCGCGAGTTGAGTAGCGGTGGATGAATCTTTGATCAATCCTGGAGATCGAAAGCAGCTCGGAACCTGAGTACCTGAAAAACCTGTCAACATCAAAGGTTAGGAAAAGGTAACAGAATGTATGTCATGCAAGAATGCTTCATGCAGATGCATGCGTGAGTCTGTGTGCTTGAGAGATTATCCCCCGATCCTGGCACCTGTTGACAATAATAAGGAGAGGAATCCAGGCCCAATCATGGAAATAGTAACCTCACATAGCAATAGTCAGATTCGGCACAACAAGGATCGAGAACTCATACTCAACAGTCTTCCTGAGAAAGGCTGCAGTAACGCAATAAGAGACGAGAGATTCTGGATCGGGGAAACGGTACCTGTCACAGACACACGCTAATGGAATGATTATGCAAGCTAATGCAAAATGCAGGTATGCAACAATATATCCAGGTGGCTGCTGTGGAGATTCGGTGCCAACAGTCACTGATGAGAAGGAAACCCCGGTGTAAACCCATTGATCTGATCTGCTGTGAATAACCATCTGATAGGATCGAGATCAAAATTCTGCCCTAACAAGAACGAAGGCCTGATAATAAAGACCCCGGGTGCAATATCAAGGAATATCTGTTGATGAAGTCTTCAGACCCCCAAATCAAAAATCTGCCCTCTCAAGAACAAATGCACAGCTGCTGATGAGATCTTCAAACCCCACTCAAAATCTGCCCTATCAAGAACAAACAACAACTGCCGATGAGATCTTCAGACCCTTACTCAAAATCTGCTCCATCCAGAACAAACCACTGGCGATAATACACTGATCAAAGCCTGTTCTATCGAGAACAGACGAACACCCGATGATAAAATCCTCTGATCAAACCCTTGCTCTATCAAGAACATATCTGCAACTGAGAACCCAACATAACTGATTCACTGTCAAGAAAACCAGGTGGTCTGAAGGTATAAGTTTCCTGCAATATCCCGACCCCACTCACAGGTATGATGGACCTAATCCACAGACAAAGGTACGGCATCCTATGCGGTCATCAGCGTCACAGACTTTCATGAGTGACAATACGATTCCCAGAAGGAGTGGCATCGTCAAGTCATGAAGAGGCCTCTCTTAGCTGACTTCCAAATGATCGGTCCCCAGAGTCGACAATCCTCACGTCTGGACTCCCCTCAGATCCTCAGGACCGGAAAGGAGCACCTCTGCAAGAATCTCGTCTGAGCGCAGATTTTCGTAGGGAACTGTGCCTGCTCAGCAGACAGGTTCGTCTACTACTTCTCCGCAACTATACCTAGGTGTGTACTCAAGCCCAAGTCCGGCTTTTCACTCACAGTAACATCCCTCTCCCACAGCAGCACAGATAATCATATCAAACTGGAAATAAAATGCGGGAAGTAAAAATGCGATAAATAAACGCAAATCAACAAGCAAACACACAAACGATAGGATTGACTCGCGTAGGGGATGGGAAACGGTCCCAGCATAAGGGATGGGAAAAGTCCCTAGATGACGTCCCCAGCAGAGTCGCCAGCTGTCGCTTGCGCGAAAATAAGGTGCCGGCATGACAGAAGAGTCGCCACCTTTCGTTATTTATCCCTCAGAGCGGGAAAGGAAACGATCGGAAAAACCTGACGAAAAAGGGTAAGACAAGGTCATCGCAACCATTGTCTGGGGTTCGGGAGTCGGTTACGCAAGGGGAAGGTATTAGCACCCCTCACGTCCGTCGTACTCGACGGGATCCTCGCTTATGTGTTTACTTGGACGGGTTGGTTATAATCTATCTACCTATCAGGGCTGGCTGAAAAAGAAAAGAAAAATGACTCGGCAAAGCATCGCGCTTTATGCCTACGTATTCTCATCAGAGAATGAGAAATCAGAGTCAACGTAGTTCGGCTAACTACGGGGGAAAGGTTGGGAAGGTTGCTCGCTAGGATATCGCATCCTATGCCTACGTACTTTCATCTGGTATGAAAGATCAGAGCAAACGTAGTTCGGGTAACTACGGGGAAAAATGGCTCAACTAGGAGGGAGACTATCAAGTCCTACTGTTATCATGCCATGGATTCATCCTATGGTTGAGGTTTGAACAGGGAACTCCTAGATGTTGTCATGCATAGGTTTCAACCTAAAAGTCTATCATCAAATCCTTATCAAAGGAAATGAGAGTCCTAAGGGATCATGTCAATGATACACCAAAACAGACAAAAGCATCAACTTTAACAGTAAAATGCATGCAATGCAAGTGAGGGAGGAAATGTGTGTGGGGTTTCAGCCTCCACAAGCTCGTCTCGACCTCAAGCCAGTCATGAAATAACAGTAATCATACTGAAGATAAACAACATACTATCAAGCAATGAACAAATAAGGGAAATGAAGTGCCAGCAGGCAAACAAAACACATGCTTGAGAAAGAAAGAATCTACTCTCTAACCCTAACCCTAATCACAGAATCTGAATCAAATCTAAGCACTAAAGCCCTAAAGCAAAACCCTAGACAAGAGAAATCAATCCCAGTCTTCAAGCTTCAGAACAAGCTTACCAAAGAAAGGGAGCTAAGCAAGCAGACTCATAGTGTCTTCCTCAGGAAAGCACTAGGAGGTGTATACTCAGGAGTCATACCCTATGTGGCTCAACCACTGTGATCAGTTTACGTTCCTCCTCAGGAGAAACTAAACTCACAAGCAGGCTCCAACGTCACTGGATATTTAGGAAATCCTATCTGAACTAGTGGAGCTAAATGAATAGACCCATAGGACCTTCCTCAGGAAAGTACTAGGAGGCTTCCACTTAGGAGTTGTATCCTATGTGGCTCAACAACTGTGATCAGTTTACATTCCTCCTCAGGAGAAACTAAACTCACCAGTTGGCTCCAACATCATTGGATACTTGAGAAATCCTAGATAAACTAATGGAACTAAGTGAATAGACCCATAGGACCTTCCTCAGGAAAGTACTAGGAGGCTTCCACTTAGGAATTGTATCCCATGTGGCTCAACAACATGTGATCAGTTTACATTCCTCCTCAGGAGAAATTAAACTCACAAGTTGGCTCCGACATCATTGGATACTTGAGAAAGAGGTGAGAAGAAAGAATGAAAGTCATTCATAGTGCCTTCCTCAGGAAAGTACCATGAACTTCCTTCAAACTTCAGGATCTCAAACCTCACAAACAGGGGACAAGCCAAGCTCTGGGTCTCTGGGTCTTGATCTACAATCTTCTCTTCATGATGCTCTCCAACAAGGTCTTCAAGACAACACAAGCCTCACCACAAATGCCCCAAAGATGAACAGATAATCACAGCACAGACAAAATCAACAGGCAACTTCAGAAAATACCTAAAAAATGCTAAACTAATGGGGAAAAATCTAACAATTATTCACAAGGGTCCTCAACATCTACCCATAACATCTACATAGGCCTCTACCTAAAAATCAAGACAAAACTTATTCAAAGAAAGTGAATTCTTCACCTAAGCACAACCTAAACCCTAATTAGGATACCCTAAATCTACCCTAATTAAACTAATCAAAATTTAATTCTAAAATTCTAGAATAAATCCTATGGGGAACTATGATTCATTATCTAATTGCACAAAAAAGAATGGATAAAAAAACCTAAGGGAAGGTCCTAAAACAATTCTTGCAAAATCATGATACCTAACTAAACATTATAAAAGCTATTTAAAAGAAAAATCTATTAAAAATACTAAACTTAAAAATAAAATCCCATTTTTATTTTTAATATTTTCTACACAAAATTATCTAATCATAAAAAAAAGAATGGACAAAAAAGAGTTATTTATCAATTATTTATGAATTTTCTAAAACAGAAAAATATTAAAAGAAAATAAAAGAAATTAAAACAAATAAAAGGGAGGGGGGTGTGACAAGTAACACGCGCCAGTTGGAATCAATTGGGCCAGATAAAAGGGGGGTGGGGATAGCGAAATAAGCCCAGGGCGCGGATTAAATGAAACGACCGCGTTTCACTTCTTTTGAATTTTCCCTCCATCTTCAGATTCAATCACGGCCGTGCGATGAGATTAACTTGTCAAACTTGGAGACTAATCCAATGGACCACCTTCATCGTCCCCAACGATTCTAGGGTTTTCAGAAACCCTCCATCCATGCACTCATCTTCCCTCAACTCGTTCTCCCTGCTCAGGCCACGAAATGCCACGATTCCAAGACGAGAAATCTTCTACTACTCAAGAGGAACACAGCCATACGTATACTTTCCCCTAATTCTCCCTAGATCATCCTAACAGAAGACTTTAAGATCATGGTTCCACCATGTTCACCTGAGATCAACCATGGTGAAGCTTCAACCTAAGGATCTAAACTTGCTCTACATGCTACCCTAGTCAATCTAACCTAACTCATGCTAATTAAAACTCCCTAAACAGCTAGTTCTTGATCTTTAAAGAATCACTCACCTGCCATGGAACCTCACGCAGAGCTCTCAAACTCTCAGAAATTGATCCTCTATCCTAGCACATTAATTCTACACCTAAAGAATGAACTAAAACTAAATAGATTAAGAGGTATAGGGAGAGAAACCAACCTGTCAAGAGATGATGGTAGGTGCTCGTGGAAGATGATTCAAGACTTGTAATTGCTTCAGGATGATCCTCCAATGGTGGAAGTGATTCTGTTTGCACTGGTTTTGGAGAAGGAGCCTTGTAGTGAAAGATTTCTTGAATTGCTTGAACTTGAAGGAAGAACTTCAATGGCTGCTTCTCTCTCTCTCTCTCTCTCCTGAAATCTCTCTCTATCACCAACCTTGAACTCTCTTCATGGCCCTCTTTTTATAATGATCCTTAGATACTTCTAGATTCATCTAGAATATGATGGAAACTTCTTGAAAATCTCATGTGATGACATATTGAAAATCTCACATTCCATGCCTTATGCCTTACCATTTTATGCCAAATTCTCCTTATGAGAGATATTGAGTGTGGATGAGTGAAAAACAAGCTCATCTTTGGCTTGTGTAGGGTTTTTCAACATTGCCTTCTTTTTCAAGTAACAAATTTTCAAAGCCTCACCCATTTTAAAGATTCAAATCAAAATTCTAGATGAACCAATGTTCTCAAAATGATGTTTCCAATCAAAATGATATATTGGATGACCTATTTTGGATTTGTGGATCTTCCAAATCAATTTTCAAATTCAACTTTTCAAACTTATATGCCATTTTTAGTTCATTTTTGACCAATCATTTAACTTCATGCTATGAGCTTTTCCAACAATTTGTGACCTTCTTTCTAGACTTAAAATCACATTTTGAACAACTTTCATGTTTTGAGTTTTTCCATTTGAGGCTTGGAAATAGGAGTTTTAGGCATTGGCTAAAATGACCTATAACTGACAAATGACCAAAATACCCCTGCCTTGTTCAAACTATAAGTTGAGTTCCACAAATCCAATCAAGGACTTCTACCACTCAAATTAAAGCTAAGAAGAAGATCTTCAACATTCATGTTGACCAAGAAGTCATAGGAATCCTCCTACTAGGGCAAAAGTTGTCTGCAAGTTGGGTGACTTTCAAGGACCCAGATTCACACACCTCTGCTGACCTGTAATTTGTCAAAACCATAACTTGAGCTCTGTAACTCCTATCAAGGACTTCCACCACTCAAATTAAAGCTTAGAACAAGCTCTACAACATTCATGTTGTGGGGAAAGTGAGATATCAATCACATCTTGAGCTAAAACTGCCTGGAAGATAGGGATCAAATTAGGGTTTTTCACTGACAATCCTTGGGGACCCTGACTTGAAACTTCTCAAACTCCTCACTCATGATGAGTTGGCCTAGGAATCATCTTTATATCCTCTCTATGCATCATTCCATGATCTCATGGCCCTTGGATTGAGTCTCAACCTTCTCCAAATCTTCAGTTAACCTAGGGTTGACCCAGTCAAAACCCTAATTCATCATTCATGGTTGAATCTTTTGAACTCTTGCATAATGACTTCTCTGGGCTTCATGAAGGCTATCAAGACATCTCATAGGCTTTCCCAAGACATCAAATTCATTCTCAAAGTCTCAGAACCATCTGAGGAGCACCCACAACTCTCAAGCTATGAAGCACACAACCCTGGTTTCAACCCATTCCTCTGAGGATCTCTTGAACTTTCTGATGAAGGTATCCACTTCCAAACACTCAATGAATAAATAATGGTTGGTCAAATTTTGGGGTGCAACACTAAGGCCATGTGGGATTCACTACAAATAGCCCATGAGGGGACAACCGATGTTAAGTTAGCTAGAATCAACACTCTTATACAAGAGTTTGATCTCTTTTTCATGGAGCAAGGGGAAACCATTGCCGACATGCAAAAGAGATTTACTCATCTTATCAATCGCTTACATTCACTAGGTAGGCCTATTTCCAATGATGTTGCTACTAATAAAGTTTTGAGATGTCTTAACAGGGAATGACAGCATTAGACTTGACAACATTGTTTGGCAAATTGCAAGAGCATGAACAGGTACTCTTGAGCTTAGACCAACGTGAAAAGATGGAAAAGAAAGACAAAGCAAAGGTGAGTGAAAAGAAATCGATAGCTCTCAAGACTTCCTCCTCGAAGTCTCAAGCAAAAGATCAAAATGATTATTCCTTGAGCGACGAAGAAGAAGAAGACACAAGCGAAGATATGGGGTTGTTTGTTAAAAGGTATAACCGTTACGTGAGGAAGAACGGCATACAACATTCCGAGAAGAACTTGGTAAACTTCCGGAAACAATCAAGACACTCCAAGGATGATGACTCGAAAGGTAAAAAGACTAGAGGGACGTGCTACAAGTGTGGAAAGCCCGATCACTACAAACCGGACTGTCCAATGAATAAAAAGGGAAAGGACAAGGAATCATCAAAATCACACAAGAAATCATCAAAGCCGAGGAGAGCGTACATAGCATGGGAAAGTGACAACGACTCTTCCTCCTCTGATGAAAGTTCTAGTGATGAAGAAGAGTCTGTGAATCTATGCCTCTCCGCCAATAAAAAAAATAAGAAAAAACAGGTACGTAACTCTAAATATGATAAGTCATCAAATATGTCGCATTCAGAATTACTAGCCGCATTTCATGCCTTACATAATGAAGCGGTTGAAGCCTTCAAGAAACTTGCTTATAATAAGAAAATCTTTACGTATTTAGAGCATAAGGTTAAAGAGTCCGAAAAGAAATTAGAGGACCTAAAGGCTTCCATTGTGAAAGGCAATGAATCAGATTGTAAGGACGATAGAAACCCTTTCAACTTCGGGTGTGGCACTTGTCATATTTGGCAAGGTGAGGTTAGACACCTCAAGGCCAAATTAAACAAGGCACTCGAGCCTAAAATTACATTTGCTATTGATAAAAAGGATTTTAGAAAAAGTATGATTAATCCATACCAAAAATATGCATATGTAATTAGGGATCAAGCAAGTGAAAGTGTCTCTAAAGTTGATTTTGCTTGCTTATACTGTTGCAGGAAAGGCCACTCCATTGGTAAATGCCGTTTTAGAAGATTTCTTGTTCCTAAAGGCATCTACCAATGGTTGCCCAAACGCAACCATTTTGTCGCTAACCTATTAGGACCCAATATGCCATTGGGTACCTCCTTGTGCTAATTATGTTTTGACAGGTGAAATGTGTCGAGACCACCGAGAGAAGATGGGTTCTCGATAGTGGGTGCTCAAGACACATGTCTGGAGACATATCCTTATTCATAGACTTTGTGGCTAAGAAGAAAGGGTATGTAACTTATGGTGATAACAATCGCGGAGCAATACTAAGCAAAGGTAGTGTAGGTAATTCCGCCTCTGCTATGATTTCCGATGTATTGCTTGTCGAAAACCTTAAACATAATCTGCTTAGCATTAGCCAATTGTGCGACAAAGGATACAATGTATCCTTTTCAAAAGATTGTTGCAAAATTGTGCATGAAAATGATAAGAAGAATATGTTTAATGGTTTTAGAGTAAACAATGTATATATGCTTGACTTAAATGAAGTATCATTAACAAGCGACAAATGCCTCATAACTATGAGTGAAGACTCATGGCTATGGCATAGGCGTTTAGCGCATGTTAATTTTGACTTACTCAATAAGGTAGTCTCAAAAGACCTAGTCTTAGGACTCTCCAAAATAAAGTTCACCAAGGATCACCTTTGTGATGCTTGTCAAAAAGGGAAGCAAACGAGGATCTCATTTAAATCTAAAAAGATAATTTCAACAACGAGACCTCTTGAACTTCTACACATGGACTTGTTTGGGCCGTCTAGGATCAAAAGTCTAGGATGAAACTATTACGGGTTCGTAATAGTGGACGACTTTTCTAGGTTTTGTTGGACCATCTTCTTAGTAAGTAAAAGTGATACATTCGCCGCTTTTGAAAAATTTGCTAAGCTTTCCCAAAACAAGTTAAATACAAACATAGTGTCCATAAGGAGCGACCATGGAGGTGAGTTTGAAAATCATTTGTTTGAAGAATATTGCGGTAACCATGGTATTGATCATAACTTCTCCGCTCCACGCACTCCTCAACAAAACGGGGTTGTGGAGCGCAAAAACCGTATTTTAGAAGAATTGGGAAGAACAATGATTAATGAGAGTGGTTTACCTAAATATTTTTGGGCCGACGCCATTAGTACGGCATGTTATGTTTTGAATAGGGTACTTATTCGCCCCATTCTAAACAAAACACCGTACGAACTCTTAAAAGGGCAAAATCCAAATGTCTCTCACTTGCACGTGTTTGGATGTAAATGTTTTGTATTAAACAATGGTAAGGAAAACTTGGGCAAATTTGATTCCAAAGCCGATGAAGGTATCTTTCTCGGATACTCTCACTCGAGTAAAGCATATAGAATTTACAATAAACGATTACTTGTTGTAGAAGAGTCTGTGCATGTTACTTTTGATGAGTCCTATCCGAGAAATGTCGGAAAGGATAGTGTTGTTCATGGTGCAGGTACATCCACAGAAGACATACTCAAAGATGGCGAAACAGGGATTGATCAACCTGACAAAGTCAAAGTTGAGGAGGATAAGGATGTATATCATGAAGCAAACGAGGAAGTTCATCCGCCTACAAACGATGATCTCCCTCAAGCTTGGAAATCCTCTAAAGATCATCCAATTGACAACATTCTCGGAGACATCACAAAGGGAGTCACTACTCGATCGAAGCTAAGTAATTTCTGTTATCACTTCGCTTTCGTGTCACAAATGGAACCTAAAAATCCTAAGGAAGCCCTACTCGATGAACATTGGTTTTTGTCAATGCAGGAGGAACTAAATCAGTTTACTAGAAATGAGGTTTGGGACTTTGTCCCTCCTCCGCGAGGTCATCGAGTAATCGGCACCCGATGGGTGTTTAGGAACAAGCTGGACGAAAACGGGGTAATAACTCGTAACAAGGCGCATTTAGTCGCGCAGGGGTATAACCAAGAGGAGGGCATCAACTATGAGGAAACTTATGCTCCGGTTTCCCGACTCGAGGCTATACGCCTTCTTCTTGCTTTCACATGTGCGAAAGATTTTAAGTTATTTCAAATGGATGTCAAGAGTGAGTTCCTTAACGGGTACATAAATGAAGAGGTCTACGTTGCACAACCTCCGGGTTTTGAATCTCATGAGTACCCCGATCATGTTTATAAACTAAAACGGGCGTTGTATGGTCTCAAGCAAGCTCCTAGAGCTTGATATGAACGCCTAAGTAAATTTCTACTTGATCAAGGTTACTCAAGAGGAAAGGTTGACACGACACTCTTTATTAAACGTCAAGGAAAGCACTTGATATTAGTTCAAATCTATGTTGATGATATAATCTTTGGATCAACTAACATGAATCTCGTGAGAGAGTTTTCTGTTCTTATGCAGGGTGAATTCGAGATGAGTATGATGGGAGAGCTCACATACTTTCTCGGCTTGCAAATTAAACAATTCAAGGCCATAGACACCCCCATGCCTACATGTGCAAATTTGAATAAGGATGAAAGCGGTAAGGACGTAGAGGTAAAAAGGTATAGAGGTATGATTGGATCACTTCTCTATCTCACTGCGTCGTGTCCTGATATTATGTTTAGCGTGTGTATGTGCGCAAGATACCAATCATGTCCTAAGGAATCCCACCTAAAAGTTGTTAAAAGAATACTTCGGTACCTATCCGGTACTCCAAGGTATGGCGTGTGGTATTCCAAAGGTAGTGATTGTTCGTTGTTAGGTTATTCCGACTCCGACTTTGCGGGTTGCAAGTTGGATAGGAAAAGCACTAGTGGTACGTGTCACTTGTTTTCAAATTCTTTGGTTAGTTGGCATAGCAAAAAGCAAGTTTCAGTTGCTTTGTCAACCGCCGAAGCGGAATATGTTGCCGCCGGTAGTTGCTGTGCTCAAATCCTGTGGATTAAGCAACAACTATTGGACTTTAACCTCAAACTTGAACGTATCCCAATCCTATGTGACAATACCAGTGCTATTAATCTTACAAAGAATCCGGTATTGCACTCTCGCACTAAACATATCGAAATTCGACACCATTGTCTTCGTGATCATGTTGAGAAAGGTGACGTTGTATTTGAACATGTTGATACTAAGAATCAACTAGCGGATATTTTTACTAAGCCGCTAGCCACTGAACCTTTCTTTCATATTCGCCGAGAACTCGGTATTCTCGACATTTCGGAGCGGGAGTCATAATTTTCTTATTTCAGCTTATTTCAATCACATCTATATTTTGTACTTATAACAAATTTGATGTTTTTGCAAGTACAAGTATGTTGTTTATCAAGCTTATCCGGCATTGAGGTGATATTGTTCCTCTTCCTTCTCTCTACATACAAGTTTTATTTGTGATCTCAAAGTAAAATATGTTAACTGTGGTGCATATGTGAATCATCTGTTGTGTATTTAAATTGCTTGATTGAACATTTTTGTTGTGGCATTATTGTCTGCATTTCTTAAGCATCATGTCATATGCAACCAGGCAAAATTCTGCACTTTCAGGTCTTGAGTCGACCATACCAGAACAGAGGTCGACGCACTCTGTTTAACTTTTAAAATTATTGAAAATTTTACAGCATGCGTCGACGCATGCAGAGCTATGGTCGACGGCTCGCTGAAAAATTCAGTTTTATTTTTCTGCCTGTTCGTTTCAGGTCTCCTCATTAAAGGTAGTTACATGCATCCACTCATATTCCTAGGGAGTTGCATCTATTACCCTCCACTACTCCTTCTTGTCTCTTCCACTCTCCAACAAACCCTAAGTTTCTCTTAAAAAGGGGAAACTATTTTCTGAACCCACAACATTCTCCCATTTCAGAATCCTCCCATTTCTCATTACCCACCAAAATCTCTACCCATGGCTTCATCTTCTCATAGACCCACCAAAAAGAGGTCAAGAGGGTCAACATCTGCCTCAATACCCATTACCCCCGAATCACTTGTTCATCCATCTCTCCGTGAAAACTTCAACAAGGATATTGGTCGAAGAAAGGTTGTACGACAACATGCATTCTACGAACTTGTCGTCGAACGCATGCATCTTGGAGAAATCATGACATATCTCACATATCACGGTATTGAGAGATTTCTTGAATGTAATGCCAAGTACAGTGAAGACCTGGTACGTATATTCTATACTGGTCTCAATGATAAATTTCATGGTGAAAATTTCCACTCCGTTATCGGACCCACTCAGATATCTCTAACTTCTGAAATTTGGAACAAATATTTTGATATGATTGTGGAGGAAAATGAACCTCCTCTGGCTGAAGTAACTGATTCACGCATAATTGAAGGTTATGAGTTCAAAACTGCTCTGAATGGTATGCTTAAGCGACCCTATCCTACCCACATTGTGAACAGTGCTGCTTTTCCACGATCTGTCACTTCCGGAAAACTCAAAACTTCAGCAAGAATTCTTCAGTGGATTGTGGCGCGCATTCTGCGGCCCAAACAGGGTGGATTATCAAGGGTGGAACAGGCTGAAGTTCATCTCATACATATCCTGGGTCACGGCATCAAAATCAACTGGCCATATTACATTGCGAGTCGCATGTATGAGTTGCGTGACTCCAAACGAAGTACGGCACTTGCCTATGGATCCTTCATCTAAGAGGTCCTCAATTCTGCAAATGTGAACTACCCTCCTTTGCATACACTTCTATTTCCGCTGACAAAGAATTCAGTCCAAAAGTTTTCTCAATGATGGGATATGTCTGGATTCACAAATACCAGAAGTACAAATTCTATCGCCGCGCAAATATGCCTCAGTCCGAATCATCAAGTGAAGAGAGTGCAGATGAGTCCGAAGGTGAAGAGAATGAAGCAAGTGCAGATGGTTCAGATGAAAGTGAAGAAGAACAAGAACAGGATACACAGGCTGCTGACACAATGCAACCAGACCAAGCTGATCATACAGAGCGTCAAACATATGAGCCTCCAGACAACTATCAAGAGCCGCCACCAAATTCCAACCTCAATAATGACTGAACTCCTTACACGGGTCAACAAGAAACTGACAGTGAGGAAAATAACCAAGGCTGGGGTGAATGGCAATACACTGGGTGGACCACACTTGGGAGATTCTATCAGCCCTATCAACATAGCTCTGAGGCACCTCCTTCTCCTCAACAGCCATCCAACAACTCCGACATTCTGGAAATGATGCAGTCCATGCAATTAGACCAACGTAATTTCATGACCACTATGCAGGAACAGCAGCAGAATTTTATGAGAAGTCAGGATGAACGGATGGAACAAGTTCGCTCTGAGCTGCAAACTCAAAATGAGCGGATCAGTGGAATCTCCACACAGCTGGATGCTCGCTTTGAGATTCTCGTTCACTCCCATCAAGCTAAAGAACGGGCAATTACTGAGAGTCTCGACTTCCTGAACAACATCACTGAAGAGTTCATTGATTTGGCTCATCCTCAACGCCATCCCCATTTCTATGAGAGGCGTGGCCGTGGTCGTGGACGTGGACGGGGTTATTAGCTTGTGTTCGTCTTATTATGGTTTCATTTGCTGTTTTGACTGCATGCATCATAGTCTCTTTCGTTGTTTTTGGTTGCAAACTTTGTTATGGTGTTTTGTTTAAATTCCTAAATTCTGTCAAGACTTTATGTGCTGCTACTTTTTGTTCTATCTTCGTTTCTTATCAATATTATGTATCAATATTGGTGTATGTTTAATTATTATCTGTTGGATATATTGTATGGTTTTTTTCTTGATTTCATGTTAGATATATTGTTAATCCGTCAAGGCTTTATAGTTCTCCGTTTCTTTTTGATGTTGTCAAAGGGGGAGAAAAGCGTCAACCACCACAAATGCTTTGACTGAAAATGCTTTGACTGAAAAAGAAAGGGGGAGAGCGTACAACTATGATTAAAGACATCGCATGTTGTGTGCAACAGGTTGTCATCATCAAAAAGGGGGAGAATGTGAGGGCAAGTTGTCTCACAATACAGGCCTCCGAGTTTTCGATGATGACAAAAAACAACCTTGGACAAATTAGAAGCATCATACAATACTTCATCATGCTATACCTCTTTTTTCATTGTTAAATCATTATACCTTAATATGTGTCATAACTGAATGTGGCAGGATGCACAAAATGGAAAAAGCTGTTATTTTTGCAGGTTTCTAAGCAGTGAGTCGACCATACAGTCGGCGCATGAAGCCTGGCATTTCTCACAGCTCAGCGCATGGAAGCTATGCGTCGACCGTACAGTCGACGCATGAGTGTTTTGATTTTCCACGGATCAGCGCATGAAGCCATGCGTCGACCATGCCACTCAGCACATGGAGCTGAGCATTCCCCACGGGTCAGCGCACGCCGACCCTATGGTCGACCGTTCGCGCGCTGTGCAGTTTTTCTTGCTGTGTTTAAAATTCTGTTCAGTTGACTGTTTTGGTTATTACTATAAATAGAGTTTTGCTAAATTTTAACAACTAACAATTGAAATCTTGAGTAAATTGTCAGGGCAAGAAACGTGAAATAGGTGCAACATATTTCCTCATCTTCATCCTTCAAACAACACACAAATCCACAAATATACACAATCATTTTTGCTGTGATTGGTGTCTTGTTCAAGGGTGATAAGGTTCGAATGCGTTGATTGAAGATCCGGTTCGAGTGGAAATTGGGGCAGGTGTTTCTTGCAGAAAACCTTGAGGGTTTTACCCATCAAGACTAGAAGGTTTTTAGGGCTTTTGCTACGGAATAGTTCGTTCAACATTCAAGCAGGTGCGAAGGTAATTGATCAACGGAAGGTTCATCAGTTTAGTAGCGAGGGCGTTGAAGTGTTGAAGACTTTCCGAGTTTGATTTGTTGGTGTCTAAGATCAGCCGAGCCGAGGGTTTGAACAACAGAAGGTTTTTCATTAAGGTGGCTGGAATCGGAGGTCATTCACAACAAATTGAAGGGCTTGATTCATCTTGAATCAAGGTGCAAGAAGTGATAGCAAGCATCAACAACATTTGAGATTGTTTGTATCATTGTCTATCAACTCTTGTATAAACTGTTCATTCCAACAGGTGATATATATTCAATATATCTCAATTCTAATTTTAGAATTGAGGGCAGACGTACCCCGAAGCGAGGACGACGGGGGAACTGCCTCATCAAATCGTGTGTTCTTCATTTTCTGTCATTTTCAATTCAGCTTATAAAATAAGTGATTCTAGCTTAAGTGATTATTGTCAAACTGTGATACAAATTGAGTAAGGTGTTGAAACTCTGTTTTTAACTACTAAGTACAATAAAAATATTGTACTAGGGCATTTCCAATCTCCTACTCAACATAAATATCCTTTGAGATATTTGTGCACACAAACTGTTCGACAAAAGTCCTGAACTAAAATTGTTTTATTTTGCTTCTAGTTTTTGTGTGCCTTGTTTTTCATTGGAACTAGGTAACCTTGCAAATTGAAGTAAATAATTGATAAGCATAGTTTGTGTTGTGATTTTATTTTTCCGAATTGTCATAAATCCATAGGCTTACGTATATCCAGTTTTCCAATAACCGTTCGTTTTAGACTATATTTTTCCTCGGCCGCTTCCGCACTTAAAACATTTTCAAAACCAATTTTAAATTGGTAGCGCCGACTCAAATTTTAATTGGGGATCTATTCAACCCCCCTTCTAGATCCGTGCCATAGTCTAACAGTCAGAAGCATCTGAAGCTTAGAAGAATATTGTATGAAGAGTTTATCAAAGCACAGTTTCTACAGAAGTTTCTGAAAGTACTAAAGCTGCCAAGTACTAAAGTTCCGTGACAAATATGCTCTGATGATCTACACGCTGAAAGCACACATGCTGCAGAAGACTCTGATACAACAAAGTTCTGAACATCATTAGAAGACTCTGACTCAATCAGACTCTGAAGAACTTGCTGAAAACTGAAGAAGAAATATTCAAAGATTATATCCGTTGGAGTAAATCAAACGTCTCTTTCCTCATTAGTGCTAGACACAAGAACACAGACAAAAAGGATTTTTCTGTGCTTTCTACTTCTAGGAAAGGTCACTTGATGTGAAGACAAAAAGGCTCAGACCTTTTGGGACACTCTTCTCAATGCTCAGCATCCTTAGATCAGCTGCCTATAAAAGGAAGACTCCACCAAATTCTTCAGTTACACAATTTGCTGAAAAGAAATCATATTATTCAAAGCTCTCATTCTTTCATATTCTTCTTAGAATTATTTGTACTTAAACTTAAGAGAAAAATCATTGTTGTGATAAAAGCTTTTTAGAAGCATTCATACTCTTGTATTTGATTTACATTGATTGTAAAGGTTTTTCCTTAAGAGGATTCAGTTGGAATCAGTAGCTCTTGAGAAGACTAAGAACAGTTGTTCTTAGGTGTTACTATTGTAATCTATTTGATTAAATAGTGGATTAAGTCCTTGTTGAGAAAGGCAAATCACTCTAGGAAGGATGGACTAGAGTAGTTGTTTTCAACGAACCAGGATAAAAATAATTGTGTTATTATTTTTTAAAGTCTTAATCTTTCATACTTATTCAACCCCCCCTTCTAAGTATTATCTCACCTTCACCTAGCCTGTTTGTGGTAGTAGCTAACTCCACTGGGGATATTTTGAAAATAAGCACCAAACACTCGTCTTGGCAACAAGTGACCTCTTCTGAAATTTTGATTCATGAAACCCTGACATGCTGCCGCGATAGCAAACCTGAAGAAAACACTCCGCTGGTCGAATAAGAGAAACTTCAAACAGTAACCCTGTGGGGAATAATAACAAGAGCTGCATCATCACATGTCTCACGGCAAGACCTCGATTGTCTGGTAATAGATCTGAACTCTAACTTCATACTCCTGCTGAGAAACACACCTGAAAGCAAAAGGTTAACCAACCTGGTTTATGTTTCAAAATGTGTATGTTTGGCAATGGCGTAATGCTCCATACGGCATGGAAATGCTACGCATTTTTGGGTAGATGCAAACATGATAATGTATGCAAATGCAAATGCAGGTTCAGGCTGCTGAGGAAGCTCTGATAAACTTGCTTCAACGCGGCTGTTGAGAGCAAATACCACCCTGTCGAGGATGAACGGGTATCACGAAGTATTCCGGCAAAATAAATGCCGGAAATACAACCAACTCTGTCGGGGAGAGATTACACATCGATTTCCACTGGGAGGAAAGAACAACACCTGCCAGGAAGATTAACTCAACTGGGGGAGAAGCAACCCTTCTGGGGGACAATTGTCTAGGTACAGTCTACAAACTCGGAACCATCACTCCGCTGGGGGTAATCAACCTGACGAAGGCATGACGACCTGCGGGGACAACCATCCTCGTTGGGATAATCCTTCTGAACTGACTATCTTGGTTAGGCGCCATGGAAATCCTCCCAGCTGGGGATTGCATGCGCAAATCTTCGGCTCTTTGGGAGTATAACCTCTGCATGGGATACTGACCTCGACTTGCTGGGGATCCCCTGTGGACACTTCCATGGGGATACTCTTCTGGGGTAAAACTATCATTCCTCCGGTAAGGGACAACATCATCTCAACTCCTAGGGTGAGGCGCGACCTGCATGGGGATTAGCGTTACACAAAGTCAAGTCTTTCACCACGAGCCTCCGGCTGGGGCCTCCATTTTCTGATTGTTCGTTTCAAGGGCGAGAACCCTGCAAAACGCAAACGCGACAAAACAAATCTATACAACCAGATCTATTCGGGTTAGTGTCCGTGACATTACTTCAGTCAATTCGAATTTTTAGCAATTATTGGCAAGGGCCAGCAAAGTTATGCACATGCAAGTTCGTCGAAACATCAGCGTTTTCCACATACAAAACAGTAAAGCACAAGCATCAAATACTGAATAACATGTTTTATTAACAACAGGCCTTTGAATAGGCAACATTTTGTACATCGGATGTAACTCCTGAAAAGAGGAAGTTATGCACACACCCATACATATATGCACGAAAAGCATAAAAATACAAAACAATATTTGTATACATGTCGGCAACGTGGTGCAGACAAACATCATGAGCTGATCCTCCTATGACTCGCCTGACTCTGGTGCCTTCCTGGTATTCAATTTTCGGAAGAGATTGTGTTGGATAAACGAACCCTCAGGTACTCCCAAACCACTGAGCAATGTAGTATCAAATTCGGACCGCAATCATTTGCTTTTTCAATCCCTAACTTTTGCGTGAACCGCCCTTTGCGGGTTTTCAATTCACCGGGATACCCTTTTTTGCCGAAGTCGCCCTTTCCAGGTTTTCGACTTCGCGGGTGTACATCTTTTCAATTTTATCCCTAACTTTTGCCCGAACCTTTTATTCATTTTTTATGGTTCGCAGGGATGCCCCATTTTTGCCTAGACTCTCTTTTTACTGTCCAGCGGGTCACTTTCAAGCAAAGTATTTTTTAACTGCGTCCGAATTCACAGGCGACGAAAAGTCTTCACCATCCATGGTAGATAGTAACAAGGCTCCTCCAGAGAAGACTTTTCTGACAACGTAGGGCCCTTCGTAATTAGGGGTCCATTTGCCCCTGTGGTCTGTTTGTGGCGGGAGAATCCTCTTCAGCACAAGGTCGCCCGTCTGAAAGCTTCGCGGACATATCTTCTTATCGTATGATTTCTTCATCCGGCTCTGATACAACCGACCGTATGTGAGAGAAGCTAGCCTCTTTTCATCCATTAAGCTCAGTTGATTCAGTCTATCTTTAACCCATTCTGCCTCGTCAAGTTGGACGTCTCGTAAAACCCTCAGGGAAGGAATCTCAACCTCCAACGGTAACACTGCCTCCATTCCGTATACCAATGAAAAAAGGGTTGCCCCGGTTGATGTGCGTACCGTCGTACGATAACCGTGTAAAGCGAAAGGTAGCATCTCGTGCCAGTCCTTGTAGGTCACAACCATCTTCTGAACAATCTTCTTTATATTCTTATTGGCCGCTTCAACAGCGCCATTCATCTTGGGTCAGTAAGGGGAAGAGTTGTGATGTTCGATCTTAAAATTCTGGCACAGCTCTTTCATCATCTTGTTATTCAAATTCGAATCGTTATCGATGATGATCCTCTCAGGGATTCCATATCTGTAGATAATATCTCGTTTGATAAATCTGGAGACCACTTGTTTGGTGACATTGGCATATGATGATGCTTCCACCCACTTGGTGAAGTAATCAATTGCCACCAAGATGAACCGGTGTCCGTTGGATGCCGTAGGCTCGATCTTTCCGATCATATCAATTCCCCACATCGAGAACGGCCACGGTGATGACATCACATTCAGGGGACTTGGGGGTATATGGACCTTGTCCGCATAAATTTGGCATTTATGACACCTCTTTGCAAACTTGAAACAGTCTGTTTCCATAGTTAGCCAGTAATAACCTGCCCGCAGCAGTTTTCTCGTCATAGCATGCCCACCAGCATGTGTACCAAATTTACCCTCATGTATCTCTTCCATGAGAAACTTTGCTTCTTTCTCGTCTACACAGCGTAGCAACACCAAGTCGTGGTTTCTTTTGTATAGGACATCGTCCGGGTTCAAATAGAAACTGCCAGCCAATCTCCTGAGAGTCTTCTGATCTCGACTGGATGCCCCAGCCGGATACTCCTTGTTCTTCAGGAAATTCTGGATGTCAAAGTACCAGGGTTGACTATCGGGAGCCTCTTCAATGGCAAATATGAATGCAGGCCTATCAAGCCTAGAGATAACAATCCGGGGAGCCTCGTTCCAGAAGTTAACTTTATACATTGAAGACAATGTCGCCAGGGCGTCAGCCATTTGATTTTCTGCTCGCGGCACATGATGCAATTCCACCTTGTCAAAGAAAGGTAGCAATCTCCTAACATAATTCATATATGGTATCAAATTGGGCTGACGTGTCTCCCATTCTCCTTTAATCTGATTCACTACTAGAGCTGAGTCTACGTAGACATCCAGATGTTTGATTCGCAAATCAATAGCTTCTTCCAGCCCCATGATGCAAGCCTCATATTCAGCCTCATTATTGGTAACAGGAAATGTCAATTGGGCAGTAAAGGGGATGTGCGACCCCTGAGGAGTAGTAATAATTGCACCTATTTTGCTACCATAGGAATTTACAGCTCCATCAAATATCAACTGCATTTGGAACCCAACTCTGGTCCTTCGTCCGACAACGGTTCTTCACAATCCTTCATCTTTAGGTACATGATATCCTCGTCAGGAAAATCAAACCTCATCGATTGGTAGTCCTCAACAGGCTGCTCCGCGAGGTACTCTGACAAGACGCTACCTTTAATAGCCTTTTGCGAGACATACTGAATATCATATTCGGTTAACACCATCTGCCATCGGGCAATTCTCCCGGAGAGTGCTTGCTTTTCAAACACGTATTTGATTGGATCCATCTTTGAAATTAGCAGGGTTGTATGGTTCAGCATGTATTGCCTCAAACGCTTGGCGGCCCAGGCTAGCGCACAACACGTTTTTTCGAGCATTGAGTATCTGGACTCACAGTCGGTAAACTTCTTACTCAAATAGTAGATCGCATGCTCTTTACGTCCTGTCTCGTCGTGTTGACCGAGAACACAACCCATACTTTCCTCAAGAACTGTCAAATACATAATCAACGGTCTCCCGGCCACTGGGGGTATCAAAACAGGAGGTTCCTGCAAGTATTCTTTTATCTTGTCGAACGCCTTTTGACAATTTTTATTCCAGGTCACAACCTGGTCTTTTTTCAACAACTTGAATAACGGCTCGCATGTCGCAGTCAAGTGAGATACGAACAGGGCGATATAGTTCAACCTCCCTAAAAAACACACGCACTTCTTTTTCTGTTTTAGGCGTCGACATTTCTTGTATCGAGAATACAGAGAACTGAACTTGAATAACACCCCGAAGGTGCACTTGTTAGGGTTCAGTCTCAGCCTGAACTTCCTAAGCCTCTTGAACAATTTCAGCAGATTAACCAAATGCTCCTCCTCCGTCTGGGATTTGGCAATCATATCATCAACATAAACCTCGATCTCTTTATGCATCATGTCATGAAAGAGAGTCGTCATAGCACGTTGATATGTTGCCCCAGCGTTCTTCAACCCGAAGGGCATCACCTTATAACAAAATGTTCCCCAGGGAGTAATAAAGGTAGTCTTCTACATGTCTTCTGGCACCATTTTAATCTGATTATAGCCCGAGAAGCCATCCATGAAGGAGAATACAGAGAACTGAGCAGTGTTATCAACCAGCACATCGATGTGAGGAAGTGGAAAATCATCTTTCGGGCTCGCCCTATTCAAATCACGGTAGTCTACACACATTCGCACCTTACCGTCTTTCTTTGGCACTGGCACAATATTAGCGACCCATGAGGGATATTTTGTAACAGCTAGGAAACCAGCATCCCACTGTTTTTGAACTTCCTCCTTAATCTTCACAGCCATGTCCGGTCTAGTTCTTCGGAGTTTCTGCTTAATAGGCGGACATTCCTCTCGCATTGGCAGACGGTGAACAACCATATCCGTATCCAACCCCGACATGTCCTCGTACGACCAAGCAAAAATATCAATGTACTCTTTAAGCATCTCAACCAACCTTTGCTTGATATCGCTCTGCAACGCAGCCCCTATACGGATGTTTCTCACAACCTCTTCCCACCCCAAGTTGATAATCTCAATGACTTCCTCATGAGGCAGAATGATTCTTTCTTCTTGTTTCAATAACCAGGTCAACTCTTCTGGTACGTCGCCATCTTCCAAAATCTCTTCCTCAGCCTGAAATACCGGGTGCTCGAAGTCGAAGTGAGTCATAGGCAGTTCATAGATGTCATCTAAAATAGTAATCCTGCAAAGGAAATGGTTAAATGCTTCAAAACGTATATAAAGCAAATAACCATGTTGCCATTTTATTGTAAAAAGATAAAAATAGGAAAAACAGGGATCACAACATTTGTATATGAAAAACGCCTTTATTTCATGATTAAACAATGTAATGTACATAACCAAATGGCCCTAAGCAAAATCACTATGCCCCGGGTAGGACACAGGATTATTCAACAATTAAGAAAACAAATCATTACTGTTTAGTTGTCACAGGAACAGTTTCCCGGATAGACCAATTGCAGAGACTTTGTCCCGGCATGCTTGGCTTGATCCACGCGTCCATATCACAGTCGCTATCTCCTTCTTCAGAATCGGAAACAGCATTGATAGTCTCGAGCTCACTCCATGTGGCGTGATCGTGATTGGTCCCTTGAACTTGGGCATTCTGAAGAGGATGCTGATGACGAAGGATGATACCCAAGCCCGAACTTGTCATTCTTCATGGGAATCTCCAATACCTGACCCCAACCCTTGGTTTTGCCTGCCTGCACTAGAGCTTGAGCCTCTTTGTACGACGACACTGCCACATCTGATACTTTACTTGGCACCGGAGCTTTGTCTTTAATTCGAAACCCCTCGAAGGCTTGACAGGGTGTTTCGTGTATTTCTCCGTCGACTTCTACATATTTAAACGAAGACAAATGGCTAACCAGAATATCTTCTTCTCCGCAAACGGTGACGACACTATCCCCAACCATATACTTCAGCTTCTGGTGTAACGTGGATGTGACTGCCCCGGCAGCATGGATCCATGGGCGCCCAAGAAGACAACTATACGCTGGCTGGATGTCCATTATATAGAATTCAGCTTCAAATATTTCAGGCCCCACCTGCAACGGTAATGTTATTGATCCGAAAACCGACCTCCTCGTTCCATCGAACGCTCTCACCACTAAGTCACTGGGCGTGCAGATAATCCCCCTGATATCTAACTTCATCAAGGCTTTCTTCGGTAGCACATTCAGGGAAGATCCAGTGTCTACTAAAACATGGGACATGACCGTGCCCCGGCACTCAACTGACACATGCAATGCCATATTGTGCTCTCGTCCTCTCGGAGTCAAATCAAAGTCTGTGAAGCCCAAACTGTGCCCCGCGTTGACATGCGCCATCACCCCTTCTAACTGGTTAATAGAAACTTCTTGAGGAACGAACGACGTGTCCAGGATCTTCAGCAAAGCGTTCCGATGGGCCTCGGAATATAACAGCAATGATAGGATGGAAATTTTTGACGGTGTTTGCTGGAGGTGCTCCACGATTTTGTAATCACTTTTACGAATGAGCCTCATAAACTCCTCCACATACTTAAGTGACGTTTCCTTTTCATTCGACTGAGAAGGACCACTCTCAGTTACCTTAGCTTTACCCTTGGCTAATCTTTCCGCCTCTACCTCGGGTGACGTGAAGATTCTTCCACTTCTGGTCATACCCCCGGTTCCGACAACATTATCTACAACCCCAGCTGGTTGTCCATTGACTTCAATTTTCTTACCATCGCAATATACCTCCAACCCGTAAGACCACGACACGGCTTTAGTACTCTCGAAAGGAACCGGTCCTGCTTTAGTAATTGTGATCGTCGGCCGCTTGGCAGGTGCCGTTATCGTTATTGTTTTCCTCGGAATTGTCACTGTAGCAACATCGTTCAGCTCATCACACAACACCTCTACAGGCTCTTCAACCGCAGTTCTATCAAATTGCAAGGTACCTTCATCCATCATAGCCTGAATACCCTGCTTCAACTCATTACAACCCTCTGGATGTATCCAGCAATCCAAGCAAAATTCATCACACCCCGGGAATACACCCCCTTTTAACAACCTGCTTTTGATCTCGCCCAACGGTGTTTTCAACTTATTGACATCCATTTCTAGATTCAAATTCGCTTCTGTCAGGATGGCGTTTGCCCCATGATTAGGCATAGGCTGTTGTACTATATTTGGACCCGCCTGTCCAAAGTTAATAGCTTTGCTATCCAATAAATCCTGAACTTTGTGTTTAAATGCCTGACAAGCTTCTATATCATGCCCGGGTGCCCCGGAATGAAATTCGCAATGCTTGCTGGCGTCATATCCGCAAGGAAGTACTGCCCCTGTAGGCGGTGCCAAAGTCCTCTTTTCAACCAAGTTCAACCCTAACAGGGTCTGGAGGAGTTCCGCATACGTGGAAGGAGGTGCGTCGAACACTCTTTTCGCTCTCGCGTTCTGTACCCTTCTCTGGCAGGATTTTGTCCTTGTTGTTGCTGTTGTTGTTAGTGTGGCTGTCTTTGTTGAGGAAGCGGGATAGTGACGCTAGCTATCTACTGCGGCTGAACATACTGATGTCTTCCTCTGCCCCTGCCCCTGCCACCAAACACGGCACTAGAATCACCCTGTCGTCTACCACCAAATGCTTTTCTGGCACCTCCTGTTGAAGTAGACTCACTTGCTTGGAACCTTCCAACTTTAATCCCATTTTCAATCATCTCCCCCATAAGAATCAAGTCTGAGAAACTGCTCAATGACACACTAAACAATTTTTCATAGAACACCCTCGTAAATGTCCCAATGAACATATCATTCATCTCCCTTTCAATTGAAGGAGGATGCACCCTTGCTGCCATATCGCGCCACCTATGCGCATACTCTTTAAAGCTTTCCCCGCTCTTCTGTGACAAACTCTGCAATTGGACCCGGTTTGGCGCCAGATCGCTGTTATATTTGTAATGGCTCACGAAAGCATCAGCCAGTTGCTTCTAGGTTTTAATCTGCGTGGGCTCCAGCCCCATATACCATTCAAGCGACGACCCTGATAAGCTGTCCTAGAAGAAATGCATGAGCATCCTTTCGTCGTCTGAATACGCGGACATCCTCCTGTAGTAAGAGCGGACATGGACCTTAGGGCAGGTGTCCCCCTTGTACTTGTCAAACGTGGGAGCCTTGAATTTCAATGGCACCCTCAGCCCTGGTACCAAGCCCATTGTAGTCATTTCCAAACCGGTGGAGTTCTGATTCACTACCCCCTTCATCTGTTCTTCAAGCATCTTGATCCTCTGCACAGGATCAACAGGTCCTTCAAATCCCACACCTCTTCCAGAAAAGGCATCCTCCTGGCAGTCTTCGCCCCAATTCACATTTCCATTTCCATATTCGTTGTAACCAGTGTTGCGACCGAACCCTTGCTGATTGATCATGGGACCTCGTCCCCCGTTACCGAAACCCTGGTTGACCCTAACATGTCCAAACCCAGTGTTGACAGGAATCACCCCAGCACCGTTCATATTACCAAATCCACCATACCCCTGGTTAGCGTTACCAAGACCGTCGTAACCGAAACCCTGAGTGTTGAAGCCGAATTTCCCGTCCTGATTGACGTAATCAAATCCCTGATCATTGTAGCCGAAACCATTGTTGCCAAAACCGTTACCGCCATTGTTGTTACCACCGCCTTGGTTGGCGTCCCCAAATCCACCAGTGTTAACAACAGTCTCATTTCCATTCCCTGTGTTGCCGTTGCCAGCGCCAGCGCCCTCGTTTATAACCACAACAGGTGTGGTCACTACAGGTGGGACCACGGGTGTAGGGGGCCCATCTTCCGGGATAGTCTTAACATGTGCAGAGTTGTGTCATTGTTGCCATTCCCATTAGCCCGCGTCAGCAGCGGCTGTACCAAAGTCTGGAGGCTCTCTTGGCCCTTAGCAATGTTCTCCATTGCCTGCATGAATAGATTTAACTTCTCTCGGATTTCCTGCATCTCCACTTGGACTTGATCCATGATTCTCTTGCAGTTGTTTCGGGTTAAATAACGGTGAACTCTTTGTTCGTCAATCCTAAAAACCTGAAGATGCAGGAGATAAGATACAAATTCAAGGATACCGATCATGCAATATGAATGCAAATGCAATTGTGTAAATATGCTACAGGTTATATCCCCCCGACTCTAGTTTCGGAGAGAAGGCCATCACGACTATGGAGTCCCTATCAAGCAAGCAAGAAATCAGAAAAGCCCTCATATATAAACAAATGCCAATAGGCTGAGTACAAGAGCACAAATGAACACAACTGAAGAGACCTCGGCCAACAAGCCTGGCGATGGTCAATAATACAGGTAACAGAGAACAAAAGTAAGGCAAAGATAAATCAGGCCAAATGGCGTGCTCTGACGTCTTCCAATATCCTCAACGTCTCCGAATGCCCCAGTCGGGAGATCAGCTCCTGTATCAGTAAAGCATGCCGCTTGGTAGTGGATCTCAGCTTTTTGGCATCGTCCTGGTAGGTTCCTTCGCCAGAACTCTTGTCAAGTCTGTACCTCTTGGAACCGATCTTCACTTCATAGCCTCTCGGCTTCTCGTCAAGGTCACTTACTCTAAGCTCAGCAGCGCTCCTAAGTGATGTCTCTTCGGCAATCTTTGCGTCTTGGGCTCTAATCTGCGCCTCTAACGTGGCAATCTGCAGCTTCAGTTCGTCTTCACGCTCCTTCCGCTTGGTAAGAGTGGCATTCCACAATGCTTCCCACTTGCTGATACGGGCATAAGCTTTGCTTAAAAGTTCCTTCTTGGAAGTAAGCAC
This sequence comes from Lathyrus sativus, assembly GCA_963859935.3. Lineage (NCBI taxonomy): Eukaryota > Viridiplantae > Streptophyta > Magnoliopsida > Fabales > Fabaceae > Lathyrus > Lathyrus sativus. The sequence goes on along the minus strand of OZ012739.1, from coordinate 282,463,034 downwards.
CTTGCTAACACCGTTCAAGGCTATTCCCACTTTTTTTTCTTGTTGGTCTCTTCCGTCAGCTCTGATCCCAACCTGTTAATTAATTCAGTCTGTTCCTTCACAGTGAAGGTGGCTTCGTTCTTCTCACGACGTAACTGGAAGATCTCCTTCTCTAACTCATCATTGGCTTTCTTCAATTCCTAGTTCTCAGCCAATAATTTGTTATGCTTCTCACTCTCTTCTGAAGTAGGTACCTCAATCATGGGAAGATACAGGGGTTCCGTAGCAGGATAAGGCATCAAGGAATTACTAGCTCTATCGCGGATCCAAGCCGAATAAGGGTCATAAGCTTTGTTGTTGCTCTTACCAAGCAAAGCTTTCCCTCTCCTATGGATGTTGGCCCATGCATGTCTTAATCTGATCAGAACAACCGTGTCTAATAAGCCCGTGAGATACAGAGATTCCTGTATCCCCTTCTCAATAGGAGCGTCTCTCAAAGCGTAACCGAACTGTCTTACCAGCAGTGCAGGGTTATAGTTGATACAGCCTTTCCGTCCAATCAAAGGGACATTTGGAAAGCCACCGCAACTATATATAATATCAGCGCCCAGCATACTCCGATCAAACCAAATGATGTTCTCAGCAGACAACCCCATTAACCGGGAGGACCAATCCAAAGTATCAACAACATCAACAAAAGGCCATGTCTTCGGAAGATGCCCCTGGAACCACCTATACAAGAGAGGAAGACAGCAGGAAACATTATTGCCACGACGTTTCTCATTCTTGTAGTGAATAGAATGATAAACATTGCCCAAGAGAGTAGGAACTGGATTCATCGAGGCAAGAATCAAGAAGGCATCTGAGTCGACAAAATCTGGCACATTTGGAAATAAGACAATCCCGTAGATGCAGACAGCTAGAATAGCACTGAAGGCAACCCAACATCCACTCTTTGCGCACTGTGTAGCCTTCTCAACCAGGACAGACAGGTGAAAACCATAAGCTCCGTTCAGCTTGACCAAACCTCTGGGAAACTCAGAAGCGTCTAAATTGACAATCTCAGCGAGTGTAGCTAACTCAGGCTCAGCATCAACATGTACAAAGGGCATCTGGTCCAACACAGGAACTCCCAATATAGCAGAATACTCCTCCAAAGTGGGTGCTAGAATATAGTCTGGAAATAAGAAACATCTCAGCTGCGGCTCATAAAACTGCATCAAAGTATACACCCCAGTCGTCTCAAATGCTGAAGGTCTGTACAACAAGCTAAGAAATCTCCCATAAGATACCCTGAACTCAGCCCTCACTCTCTCATCTGCTAGAGCAGCCAATCCCAGCAAGGAATTGGTATCTGGCGAATGCAACCGGTAAGCAATAGTATTTTTCAGGGACTCCATGTCTGGCTATAAGATATACTAGAATCAGAGGGGAATGATCACCTGCAACATAAATACATGTTAATGAAATACAGTCATGAAAATGCACATGCATATGCAAACAAGGGACCAAGTGCAATGCTGATGAACTGTGCTGCTTTGTACTGAAGCCTGAGAACCATCAAATCTTCATCTCAAACCAAACCATCCACTCAAATGAACCTTGTAACCACATCTCACTGACAGAGATAAACCAGGTATTCTGAGGTCAAAGGTTCCCTGCAAACAAACCCACCTACCCCTCACAGGTATGTACTTAACTCGCAGACGAGGTACGGCATCCTATGCGGGTTTAACGTTACAGACTTTCAAGAGTAATGATACGATACCCAGGAGGTGTGGCATCATCATCCCTTGAAGCGGCCTCACTTAGTTGAATCCCAATTGATAGGTTCCCAGAGTCGACAATCCTCGGGTCAGACAACTTGTCGAGCCCTAAGGGCCAGGCAAGAAGCATCAAAGAGAATCTCGTCCGAGCGTAAATTTCGCGGCTAGCTGGTGCGAGCTAAGCAAGCAGGCTAACCACTACTCTCTACTTCTAAGTCTATGTGTAACCTCAAGCCCAGGTCCGGCTTATCTCTCAACAGATTACCCCCTTCCCACAACAGCAATAACAATATAAAGCTGATATTAAAATGCGGAAAGTAAAGACAGAAAAGTAAATCTATACAACACCCACAGCGGGAAAACAAGCGTTAGGATTGACTCGCATAGGGGATATTCCTGTCCCCAGCAGAGTCGCCAGCTGTCGCTACTGTGAAAATCGGCGCCGGCTAAACAGAAGAGTTGCCACCGTGCGTTATTTATCCCAAAGGAGGGAAAGGAAACGCTCGAAGTAAACCTAACGCAAAGACGGGAAAGGAATGGTCATCGCAACCAAATCCTGGATTCGGGAGTCGGTTACGCAAGGGGAAGGTATTAGCACCCCTCACGTCCGTCGTACTCGACGGGATCCACGCTTGTTTTCTAGTACGGATTATTATTCTATCTACACTAAAGGTCTGGGGTTAAAAGAAAATAAAATGACTCGGCAAAGTATCGCACTTTATGCCTACGTATTCCCGTCTGGAACGAGAAATCAGAGTCAACGTAGTTCGCCTACCTACGCGAAAGGAGGGGAAAGTTGCTCGCTAGGATACGGCATCCTATGCCTACGTACTTTCATACAGCATGAAAGATCAGAGCAAACGTAGTTCGGGCTACGGAAGACACATATTTGTCTGACGGTTTTTTATCTTTCTGAAAAGGTTTTCTCCTAATTACGGGTCCAAGCGGACAAAAATGACACTTTGATGTTTGTTTTCAGTCTTTTACGCAAGAACTGTTTTTTATGATGTTTGCAATCTCTGACGCACTAGAGACTATGATTTGAGAGTGACTACGTCGTATGTCACCCTAAGGGTAACACACTAAGCAGTCAGATTACTGAAGAGTGACCCTCCAGCAACCCTCTCTTAAATAGCTTAAGGCTCGTAGCGTACGACATCGATTAACCTTATTACTGTGTTTTTTGAGTTGTTTTGAGATAAGAAGAGAAACGACGCTCTAAAATCCTAGGGTTGAAAAGGGAATCAAAACTACCCTAATGTTGTCATGCATGGGTTAACACCTAATGTCTGTCATATTTCTCTCTTGCACAGAGAAAAACAGAGATCCTAGGGGATAAACGGAAAAGAAACAACATATATACAGTAAACAGTAAATATGCATGAGATGCAGCAGTACAAGCGAGGCAAGGGAGTCCCACTCAACCTCGAACCTGGGAAAACAATAGGCAAAGTGAAACAGCTTCACTTCAAACCTAAGGGGGCAAGCTAACAAACAATACAGAAAAAGAAATAAAATCCAACACCAGCTCTGACAGCAACATCAGCTCCTACAATAAGCAGTTCAAACAGCACCAACTCTGACAGCTACAGTTGATCAACAGCAACAAGGTTGACAGTAACACCTTCAAGTAAGACCTCATCTTCACTCTCCAATGATATTCAAGCTTCAGATAAGCTCCTATCTTCAAAGGTCTCCAAGCTCTAGTAAGCATTGAACCCCAACAAGTAGACAGCTTCAATCAGCAGCAAAACCCTAATTTTCATAGTTAATCAGCTTTGACAGGCATAAGCTTCATCTTCTCCAATCTTCAATGAACTTTATCCTCCAATATGTTCCCTTTTCCAATGCAAACATTCACAGGAGAGAATCAACTGATAGAGGAAGTTGGAATGTTAAGAGGCTTAATGATAACCCAGGGAAATCACTAAGATCTTATCATAGCAAGTGAAAGGTATCCTCAAGGTTCTACCCAATCCAAGCATGCTCTACATCCCTCCTAAGGAGGGATGGAACTTATTTGGGGGACCTTGTGTCATAGGATGGAATAGAGGCACAAGAAACTCTCTATGTTTGACAGAAGAAATCAGTCTACTTTAAAGCTCTCCCTATATCTCCTATCTCCTAAGTCTCCAAAAGCAATCTTCAAGGGTAAGAATCTCATGCTCCAAGCTCCATCCTTTATCTCCAATCATCTCCAAAGTCTTCATTATCTCCAACAAACTAAATCCAAGCCCAACACCCAATTGAAATGCCCAAAACCCAACAAACACAACAACATCCCAAGAGGGAAACACACCAACAACAACCAACTTGCAAAAATCAGAGAAAATAGTAATACTCCTCCTAAAATCCTAGATTAATTTCTAAGAGAACCTAACTATGTACCCTATACCCCACATAAACCCCAAGGCCTAAATCAAACCCTAAGTACCCAAACTATGCCTTAAACTACACCTATGTGTTGTGAAACCCTAATCCTAACACCCTAAAGTTCATTACTCAAAACTAACCTAAATTTCATCATAAAAATATGAGAAAAATCTCTAAGGGAGCATGTATATCTAATCTACTCAATCCAACAAGAATCAACTCAAAAACATTCACCAATATCTCATACTAAATTCATCAAAATAAGGTATCAAACAAATGCCAAATAAAATCAATAAAATGGTAAAATATGCCAAAAATATAAAATGCAAGGAATTAATATTTTTATTGCTTTATTAAATCCTAGAAACCCTAAGGAAAACAAGGAAAAAATTCTCATCCAAAAATGTTCTTTTTTCAATTAATTATGGATTTTTTTATTAACTATGTTAAAATCATGAAATAATGAGAAAATAAAATGAAAATGGTAAATGGGCGTGGCAAATAGCAATCTGAACAAGTTCAAAATGCCAGTTGGGCCCATGGTGGGGTGTTAATAGCCAGGCGCGCTAGGCCCAATTCCAATTCAGAAAATAAAATGAAAAACAAAGGAAAAAAGGAAAAAGCTTGGTACGAATAGCAAGGATATCACGTGCAAATTCCATTTGGCCTCCAGAAAGGGGTGTGGTTAGCAACAAATGACTTAAGCCCATACCAAGAACCTTAAGTGAAACGGTGCACTTCATGCTCTCAGACTCTTTCACAAAATTTCAATCAATCCTGGCCGTTAGATGATCATTTTAGTCAAAGTCTTCTCACGATCCAAGGGCCATCCTATCATCTTCTTCATTTGAATCTTGGAGGGAGAAAAGCCATGGCTGAAACAGAGCTTCAAGCTTCATCTTCTCCAAACGCAACTTCCTCAAACCTCATCAAAACCCTAACATAAACACACCATCTTGCTCACCTTTTCACAAGGAATTCAACCACACTATCCATTGGCATTGAATCATCTTCTTCCTCAAAACACGAAGAGAGGTTCAGAAAAAGCTCAAACCTCAATTCTCACCAAACTCAAAATTGAGAGGCCTAAAATCATCACCACCTCACACTGAGTAAAATCCACCATTAAACTAGGTTTAAACCTCCAAGAATTGCAAGATACGAGCCTCAACAGAAAATGTGATCAACCTATTTTTGTCTCTAAATCAAGCCAATTGCTACCAGAATCCATCTAGCCATGTTCTATAATGCATAACACTATCTAAAACCTAAAGAAACCTCATGAATCGAGCCATAGAAAACAATTTACATACCTGCAAATCTTGGATGAACAGAGTGGTAAAACCTCCAAATCAAGCTCCAAGATCTTCCAGACACCTTCAATGAAGTATGATCAAGCTTCTGTATGCACTAAATTGGGTTGAAACCTCTTGAATCCTTGAATCCGATTCTGACTTGCAATGGATGAATTCAAAATGCAATCTCACGATTCTTCCACGATCTTGGCTAGAAATCTATCTGGAATCACTCACCAACACCAAAGGAAGCTATTGAACACAAAAGAATGGATTGAAATTGCTCAAATGGTTGTAACCGATTCTGTTATGCAAATGGAAAACTCAAGATGCAATCTCTCAATTCTCCCTCAATCTCCACCAACCAATGTTTTGAACCTCTTCTAAATCTTATATAGAACATGAATGAAGACTCTAGAAACCTCTGGAAAGCTCTAATGAGAAGTTCCACATCTCTTGCATTTGAAAATGTCATGAGAAATTCACCTATGGCAGCTGAGTTTCAAGCTTGCTTCAATGCCTCATTCTGATCCAAATTCTCACCGCATGACATATTGAATGTGTTAGGATTCATTAGAGCCTTGGTTATGCCTTGAAGAAGGGTTTTGCATATGTGACTTATGATGTAAGTAACCATTTTACAAAGGAAGTCATTGAATTAATCCTTAACTCAAAAATGTGGCCATGTCATTATTCTCAAAATGCATTTTTCAATCAAATTGGTCTGTCATATGGCTTGGTTTGGACCTATAAATCAAAAATCTCAATTTTCATCCTTGGTTCATTTAAAATTCACCCTTATTTTAGGCCATTTTTGTGATTTTGTGAAGCAAGCCATTCCAAGTTCCCATGACCTCTTACCTAGCCTAAAAACATCATTTTAAACACATCTCATGTTGAACATTTTTCCATTTGAGGAGTGGAAGATGGAGATTTTGACCTATATTGAAAAATGACCTATAATCATCAATACCCAAAATACCCCTGGATTGCCAAGACCATAACTTGAGTTCTACAAATCCTCTTGAGGACTTCTAGTACTAAAATTAAATCTAAGATCAAGATATACAATTCTTATGTTGGCCACGAATCCATTTGAAAACTCCTTGATGGGCAAAAGTTGCTTGGAAGTCATGTGACTTTCATAGATAAATTTCAGTGTCCTCTGATGACCCATAACTTGCAAGAACCATAACTTGAGTTCTACAAATCTTCTTGATGACTTCTAGTACTCAAATTAAATCTATTGAGTAGCTCCACAAGTTTCATGTTGACCAAGAATCCATTTGAAACTTGCATTTTGACTTATCTGGCTTGGAAGTTAGGCCTAAATTAGGGGATTTTACACTGAAACCCTAATTTGGTAACTCCTCCTACTCTTGATTCTCTTTGATTTATCCTTGGCACAACACCAAACTTGTATCAATATATCAATTCATGAATCCCACATCCTTCAATTAAGCCTTGATGTTCTTCAATCACTCAGTTGACCTAGGGTTGACCTAGGGTTGACCCAGATGAAACCTTAGTCGACTGCACTTCAACTGTGGCTCTTGTACTTGAACCAATGACTTGTATTATCTCAATATGACCCTCTAGGAATTTCATAAGCTTTGTACACCTTCCATACCCTCAATTCATAGCTCATTGATGACCCTCAATACACCTCAAATTAGGAGAGAAATCCACTGGTTGACCCTCAAACTTCTCAAAGCTTCAACCCCTTCCTTGGTGACTTGGATTGTCTTAAGCTTGAATAAAGCCCCTTGATGTGCTTCTTTAGATAAGAATGTCACTTGATCCCCTGTTGTATGACTTGCTATGCTATGCTATGCAAATGATTAAATTATGTACATGATTTACTATGCAAATGATAATGCAATTGAAACATAAATCAAATGAAATAGGTTGAGCAAATTTTAGGGTGCAACAGCTACCCCATAGGAGGACCTTGTCTTTTATTTTACAACATAGAAACAAAAACAATCAACTCGATATTCAAACATTCAACAACTCAATACAACTTTATCCAAACACATTAGAGAAAGATGTTAATCACCTTAAGTGAGATAGAACCTCCACCACACAACAATACAATCAACATGTAGGAACTTTGCCTTAAGAGAGATAAAGGTGTACCTCGTCGATCCCTATCCGAGTACGTAAGTCCTTTTATTAAGACGATGCAAAGACTATTTTCCTACAACCTGTGGCGGTTGCATCTCCCTTAAAATGAAGACACATCTCTTCTCCTAAAATCAATCAACTACCTTAAACCCGTAGGAACTTTGACCACAGTCAAAGAACTCCTCAAACCCTTTAGGGGAACTACAAATACTCTGATTCCACTCCCGTAAGGATATGTAGGCATAATATGCGATATCTTATTGAGTATACTTAGAAATAAACCCCCTAGGTCTTTCAACCCTTAAGCAAATAAACACTTAGCAATAAACAACATAAAACAAGAGGTTCCTGTAGAGTACTACAGAAACTTAGGATGCTAATACCTTCCCTAAGTTTAACCAACCCCCGAACCTATAACTCTCTAAACCTTGCATTTGCATTGCATTGTGGGTATTTCAATCTTTATCCCTTCCTTTGGAAAAATCAAAGTTCGGTTGCAAATGAATAACGATTCAAGCTAATTAATAGTTTGGTATCAAAATTTCACCGCGACAGAAATGGCGACTTCACTGGGGACTTTCTCCTAGTGGGTTTCCCTATCTTATTATTTTGTTTATTGGTTTGTATATCTGTTTACCTGCTTAAATGTTTATTTTCTCTTGTGTTTATTCTTTTGGGATTATTGTCCTTGAGTGGTGAGATAAAGTTCTACACCCGAACTTGAGAGAAATTAAGATAGGATGGTGATATAGTCGAGGAGGCTTATAGGGAGTTGAATCCCGACTAAGTTAAATCGAGAATCCCGCTCAATTGAGGCCCTCTCGAGATAGTACTGTTGAACGAGTAATCGTGAAGACACTTGCTATTTTCGACCTTGGAGCCTATGATATTGAGAATCGTAGTTACCTTAACCCAACTTTGGCCTTTATTAGGACGTAGTGCGGGACTATGAGGGAGTACTCCCGAAATAGTGCTACACGAAGCTACACTCAAAAGAAGTTCTCTTGAGAATATTATTAATACTCGAGTTAGTTGAGAAATTGATAATATCCGAAAGACGGGCTGATGACTTTGAGTCCCCTTAGAACCTTGTTCCGCATGTACAAACAACCTTTAGTCCATAACCTTTGGGAAATGGTACACCTTTACTCCATGCTCGTTGCAAACCTAGGGTTCCCCTTTGTTTGTTTATCTTTGTGTCCTTATATGAATACTTGTGTTTGCTGCATTCATGTAACATCATTCTGCATTGGACTTCATGGGATTTACTTTCGTTTATGAACATTGTAGGTCACCATGACTTCAAATGAAAGACGTACTGTGAAATATACTTTTAAGAGTCCCAAATTGGATGACCTAAAGAAGTTGTGGGGCTTCATCAAAGATCAAGAGGAATTCAAGAACAAATATGGGAAGCTGATATCTTTATTGGGTCGCACAGTGAATGAAGGACTTCTTGCCACTCTACTACAGTTTTATGATCCTCTTTATCATTGTTTCACCTTCCCAGATTTTCAGTTGTTACCTACACTGGAAGAGTACTCCTTTTTGGTTGGTATACCCGTCTTAGAAGAATCTCCTTTTCCCTTCTTGGAAAAGGACCCTGATGAGAAAGATATTGCTAAGCCCCTCCGTTTAAAGGTAGCTGACGTCAAAGCCAACCTAGTTACTAAGGATGGAATTCTTGGTTTAAAGACAGGTTTCCTAGTCGAGAAGGCTTCATTCTATGCTGATTATTCTAATAAGGCTCCGTTTGAGGCAATTTTCGCTTTGTTTGTTTATGGGTTGTTTCTATTTCCGAGTTTTGAAGGTTTCATCGATCTCAAAGCATTTAAGATCTTTATGAAGAACAACCCAGTGCCGACTTTGTTGGGTAATACATATCACTCTATACATCTCCGAAACCTTCGTGGTGGAGGGATGATTACTTGTTGTGTACCCTTACTTTACAAGTGGTTTATTTCGCACTTGCCAAAGACTAGCTCTTTTACAAATGTTGGCAAAGAACTTTGGTCTCTTAGGTTTATGGCATTGACCCATTCTGACATTGATTGGTACAATCGAGTATATGATGGGGTATTAATCATTGATAGTTGTGGTAACTTTGGTAATGTACTATTGCTCAGTTTTGATGGAGGAATCAGCTAAAATCCCGTTTTAGCTCGTCGACAATTGGGATACCTGTTGAAGGGACCTCCTAAAAGTTCCCATGTAAAGAGTATTTTCTTCCACGATGATATGGAGCTTCGAGGAAAGGTTTTGGATGCATGGCGCAGTGTGTACAAGAAGGGGAAGAGAAGCCTAGGGAGGCCTAATTGTGTATCTTTAGAACCATATCTCCAATGGGTAAGAGACAGGGCAATCAAGCTGAGGATGTCTTATTCCCGTCAAGACCCCATACCTCCGAAGAGAGAACCTGTTTATGTTTTTATGTCTGATGCTGAGGAATTGGAGGTTGCATTAAAGAAATCGCAACATGAGACAGAGGTATGGAAAAAAAAATATCAAGTGGCTGTTGCAGAGATTAGTGAGCTTCAGGAACAGAAGAAGGAATCTCAAGAACGAGAAAAGGAGTTTCAAAAACAGAAGAAATAATTTCAGACACAGGAGAATGAACTTCAGGAGCAGAATGTTAAACTTCAAGAGCAATTACAATTGAAGGATGAAGAACTACTCCCCTACAAGAGAAGGAAGGTGTTGGAGGATTTATTTTCCTCCGACTCTCAGTGTACCGTCTGGAAGATGATTGTGGAAAACCTCATCCGTGAGAAGGCTCAGTTGGAGGAGCAGCTCAAGCAGCAGGATTCAAAACTTCTTTAGTGTCTTTACAAGCTTTTATTTAGCTTTTATTTGGGACTTTTAAAAGAATATTTATGTAATCCGTTTCAATTTAATAAAATGTTTCTTTTTACCGCAATGCTCATAAATAGAGGAATCCCATGAAGACCTACTCATCTGCATTTTTGCGTTAGCATTCTGCATTTAACATTTCTAGCATGTGCATGTGTCTTTTCTCTTCTGCGTCCTCATTCAGTCCTTTGTCTTTGTCTGTCAGTTGACATCTCGCCCATCTGACCAAGCTCGAAGTGTTACTTAAGGATAGCAAAAAGAACGAAAGATATGGATCGCATGACTAGCTTCAGAGTAAAGACTAATCCGACATTCCGTCGCCCCTCCGATGACTTTGTTCCTGCGCAACTTCAGCCTATGCAAGACAACATGTTTGTTGACTTTCAGAGTACTCATGCTGGGATTGAAGCGGACGACCCTAGACTTATAGCATTTGAGAAAGAACTTCGTGATCTCGAAGAACAATGGAAGATAATGAAAAGAAACAATGCATCCGGTCTTGATGCTCACGACCTATGCTTAGTTACAGGCGTGATTATTCCTCTGGAATTCAAGAGGCCTGTCTTTGAAGTATACAAGGGTGTCAGCTGTCCAAAATACCACTTGACAATTTTTTGTCGAAAGATGACTGCTTATATCGACAACGACAAGCTGATGATTCACTACTTTCAAGAAAGTTTGTGTGGGGCATCTTTGATATGGTATACGAAGCTACAAAGAAGCCACATTCAGTCTTGGGGAGACTTAGCTGTCGCTTTTGTAAAGCAATACAATTACAACTTGGGTATAGCTCCAGTTAATAAGGATGACAGTGGATCTTCTAGAGAATTCATAGCTCCAGTACCCCGTCCTCAACATGCAATGCCCGCTCAGCGCGAACAACAACTCACTCTTAGGCAGAAATTGACCCCTCCAGATCAACCATAGAATCGACGATTTCGAAGAAGGTATCAGAAGATGCCTCTGGATACTCCAAAAGAAGGGACTCATCGGTTTAATCCCATCCCCGTGAAGTATGCTGATCTATTCTCAACTTTGATTCAAAAGGGGCACATCCAGACAAGAGCTCCGCCTAAGGTGCCCAAGAAGCTTCCATACTGGTACAGAGCTGACAGATTTTGTCCTTACCATCAGGGTGCTCTGGGGCACGATATTGAGAGCTGCTACGGTATGAAAGCAGACGTTCAAGAGTTGGTTAGAAGCGGAATCTTATCCTTCAGAGGTTCTAATCCTATCTTCAGCATGGTTCGCCCTCCGAGAACATAATCCAAAGTTATCATAAGACTACACATCAGACGTTTCTACAGGCCTCTCCATTTCAAGGCGTAATAAAGAAGGGCTTGTCCGGCTTTTCACATTGTTTTTGATTTTGTGTTTGTGTTTCTTTGATTAAAAGTATTTTGGCATGTAAGGACTTGTTATTTTGAATAAGTAATGCAATAAGTATTTGTCTTGAAGAAATCCATTCGTTTTCACTCAAATTGTTTATAATGCCGACTTTATCCAATCTTCTTTTCACTTTGGTGAAGAACTGGAAGGAGGATGATGAAGTAAAATGTAGGATCTCTCGTTGTATGCTTCGAATAAAAATCCTATTGATGATGTAAGGCATTATTTCAACCTCCTAAACACCAAAATAGTTAACCCTTTTTAAAAAACCTTGAGAAAAGATCTGTTTTTTCTCCCAAACCGAAACCTCGTTTTTAGCCTGGGGCAGGGTAATATCAAAAATGAACATCTTCAAAAAAATTTGGGTGGGCACAAACATACTAACCCTTTATTCCTATACAACCTTCAAAGTCCATATACAACCTTCAAAGTCCTAATTGAAGTAAGGTTTAGTTTGAAAGCATACTCGGTGAGATATTGTTTCCTGACTCCTTGAGCTACGCTCAAATTAAATTGGCTTTGTAAATAATTTTTAATTTATATCCTAACTAGTAGTTTCGATCACAAGTTATTACGATATCTCTTTTAAAAAAAAAACTTCAAGACAAACGTGTTGCATTACCCGTTTCGAAATTAACATTTCTGACTTGCTAAATGCGCTTGACATCTTAGAAAGATTATATACGAACGTTGATGGATTTGAAGACTTTGCCAACCTAGGGCAAGTTATTTTTCAAGAGGTTTGATGTGTACCAGTCTTGGCTGACTCAGCTGTACCGCCAATCAGAGGCAGTTACGTCGAGATTCGGTGAATCTCTCTAGAGATTTTGAAAACAGTGGGGCATTTGGACATCAAATTTTCTATAAAATCCTCTCTAGATGTTGTTTCTTAAACCATGTGACTTAGGGCATTTGAAGCTTTGAAGCAAAGCGGATGTTTATTTCATCCCCAGAAAGCACAACTTCATGCAACCTTCCAGACTTATCAAGATGTTACATCCCCGAGTGGAAGGTTCTCTATTCCCTAAGAGAAATTTTGAAGCCTTGAAGTAGGAGTGTGATCCCATATTTAGTTCTCCGTTTATCCCCAGTGGTACTTCTATCTTTGAAGATTGGTCGGATGTTTGCTCCGAGATGTTTATTTCATCTCCGGTTGCTTTTCCTTGTTTGTTTTGTCAGCATAAGCATACGCATAGCATATAGATAGATAGCATGGCATGTGCATTTTGTATCGTCGTGTTTGTTTGTCCTGTCGCTTCGGTCATGTTTACCCTCGAGTGGTTGGGTGCGTCTTCTCCTTCCAGTTAGAGCTGTCAGTCCTAAGCAGAAAGAGCATAATGTTTCATTTTCCCCATGAAGTTCAACCCTCATGGAAGATGGTTATTTTAGTACAACTCCATTTGAGTTCACACCTCAATGGTCAAGTCTTGCTTGACAGTTTCTTTTCGGCTACTTCTCGAATCGAACTTCGGTTTTTTGGCAATCACATCGTGGACATCTCCAACCTTTTGAACATGGATCAAGTGTGCATTTATTTTGCACCCTATTCCCCAGGAAGAATGTTCATAAAGACAGACATTTCTTCAACAATAGCATCACAGGATTTTCTCGAACATTTATCTCTTTATTTGAGCAACTCGTTTTGATCAGGGTCATATTCAAAACGACACATAACACTTTCTACAAGACAATACATTTTACCCTCAGTGGTTCCTTCAACATTATTGATTCATCAAAGAAGACCGTTACAAACATTTCTCTCAGGAATGACTTCCCCGGTGAGTTCATCGCACAAGTTTAGTTCCATCAAGTGACATCTCCCCGAAGAAGTCGAGGAAGTTTATCATATCGGTCTACCTTCATTCTAGAAGGCATACATTACAATTCAACCGGCTCACATCTCTCCCGAAGATCCCCGGTGAAGCTTTACAACTACATCTACAATTACATTTACAAATTACATCTACAGAGTACATTACAGATTACATCAACAACAAATTACATCTACAAGTTCTACAACTAAATACATCTACAGATTACATCAACAACATTTACAACCTACAAGTTCTACAAAAAACTACATCTACAAGTTCTATAACGAACTACATTTACAGTCTACAACGACATCTACAGTTTACAAAAATTTACAACCCCCTGTGAAGATGCTCTCACGAGTTTTCATCATTTCGGGAAGAGACTGAGACTAGCTCATAGCATCCAGACTATGACGCTCGGGGAAGTTCTACAACATAGACTGAGACCAACTCATGATTCCCATATCATGACGCTCGGGGAAGTTCTACAACAGAGACTGAAACCAACTCATGGTTCCTATACCATGATGCTCGGGGAAGTTCTACAACTACAACAACATTTACAATGACATTTACATCTACATCTACAAACTATAGTGATTCTACCATCTACAAATTTTTGACATTTCAGGCAGAGACTGAGACCAGCTCGTGGTACCCTTATCATTACGCTCGGGGAAGTTATACATTTTACTATTTCAAGTTGAGTTCCAAAAGAAAAAGATATACAAAAACAAGAAAAAGAAGGAAAGAGAACAAAATAGTACAGGAGGAAAATAAACCAAAATAATATATGAAGAAAAAGAAGGAAGAAAATACAAGGTGAAACTGAATTATGAACTCGATCAAGAAATCCATTTGGATTGTCACCGACCACCACATTATGGTGATAAGCATATCTTTCGACTACAAGCTTCTTTCCCACCGCCATATCCCTGGTGTATGAGATACTGTTACACTTCTGGAGATTCCCAAGTAGTGGTTGTTCCTTGTCCCCGTAAGGGTTACCTGTCGTCGGTCTTGTTCTTCCCTTTATGTCGTGCCTGGTTCTTTCCCTGTGACATCTTTCTCTCACAGGACCGTCCGTCTAGCATTTTCATATCATTGCATATCATACGCATTCGGTGGTATCTTAAGGCCAAAAAATCGCACTATGTTTGTATTTAAGTCCCTCCTATCTCGTCGAGACGAAGATTTCAATCTTCATATCTCCGGATAGAAGTAACTTAAATAGGGGCATCTGTTTCACCCTAATTTTTGACCATAAGATCCCACCTCTTTTGCGTGTTTTCTAACTTTATTTTAATATTTATGTTTTTCTAAGGCTAACCAATTTGTGCGTATGCAGTCATTTTAAGTGGACCATCACTCATTCTCACAATTTCAAAGACAGGGTCATCTAGGCTTGATGCAGATTGAGTCTGGAGTTTTTACATCCACACTAATTAGGATGGTGATATATTTGCTTAAGATAGGGTGGTCACGACAGCTTGCTAATTACTTTTTCCTTTACATCCACACTTCAAGAGAAATTTTAGAAGTTTTTTTAAGGCGAAGGTCTGGAAGACTTTTATTGTTTGAATGCCAGCCTAAAATTACAAGTTTGAAGCCGCAATATGAAGTTCTTGGATTATTGTGGATACAATTTTCAATTAAAAAAAAAGCTCGTATTCATTTACTTCAAGAGAGCAAGGATACATAACTTAGACAATTCATGGTTCAAAAAGACATACAATTTAAAGTTCAGTTCCTCAAGAATTACAAGCCAGTTTTTTTATATTCACAATAACGTTAATCTAAATGGATATGTTCATACTACATAGGAACAAAAGAAGACAGTGGTTGAAGAGTTCTTGAATTCAGAGAATGACAAGTCTGTTGATGAATGGCTTTTTACTCCGCCAGATACACCACTTTTCCCTACACTGGAAACAGAACCTACTTCAAGAAGCAATGTAGTTTCTAGGAATCATGCAGCAATGACAAGACTAAGTTCTTCAACAAATAGCAGTAAGAGAATTCCATTGTCACGAGGTCCATCTCCTGCTACTTCAAGATCTTCAACTCCATCTGGTAGGTCAACAATACTGTCAATAACCAAATTGTCTAGGCCTTCAACTCCTACTTCAAAGCCTCGTAAATTAAGCAAGCTCGGCTCGGCGGCACAACCTGCGATGTGTAGACCGTGCATACAAGCAAGTTGAATCCGGTTCGTCTCAAATCGAAGTTGAGAGTCACTTAGACTCTTTTGGCTGTATGCAAGCCTCTTCGACAACACTTTGTTTTTTGAATGACATCTCAGCTTTTTGTTTCGACCTGCATTGATGAAGGAAGAAAATTATGACAACAGCTCCCTAAAGGCATTCAATTTAATCATCGAGATTAGTCGAAAATATGAGGCGATACTGCGAATTCGATTACCAAAATCCCAAACCATGAGTCACTATTTTGAAGGACCAAGAATGCAGGTCCTGTGTTTGATGGTGCTCCAACTCCACTGAAGGGAATAATCTTCATGTAAGCGGCCAAATAGCTCTACGAACCCTGTTTACATTGAACTAGTCATACTAAGAAGAATGATGCAAATCCCGTGATTTAATTTAGACGGTAAATTTGAGTTTAGGACCAGAGGCAACTACCTTAATATCCTCGTTGTTCTTATCTGCCCTCCTGGCTGCCGAATACGTCACCCCTGCAAAAGGACATACCAAGTTACCGTCAGAGCTAACACCTCTCAAGTTGAAATCAACGGAATAGTAGGAAAATTGCAAACAACCAATAAGCAGCAATAGATTATCCACCTTGAGAGCTATAACCTGTGTTGATCTGCAGCTACCGTTGAATGTATGTCCTGCGCCAAACAATTTCAGGGAGACGTCCATCCACGCGAACGCTCCTAATGTGTTCAAGGCAATACATTAATTGGTGGCTTACAACCTTTTAAATCCTGAAACAAGCAGAAGAATCCATAACATGTTGGCACCAGGCGAACCGATGCAGACCTAGACCACGTCGATTCCACGCTTTCTCTTATTCGCTGGGCTACTCTGCGACCATCCCACCACTGTTGCACAAACTGGGTTCAACTCGTTGACTCATGTGCAAAACGCAACAAACTGTACCTGCATCACAAAGAAGAGGAGTCGTCAATGATAAAACAACCTGGTGAATATGATTACAGGACATCAGGACTCCCTGTTCACTCTAATTCCACGGAAACCTTTTACAACTCTTCAGATCTAGTTCCAGCACGCCATGCCGATGCTGTTTTGGACTCCGTAAACTTTCTGAAAACACAGAAGTTGTTGCAATCGATAGTACGAGATTCATCATTCATGAAAGCCTAGAATTAAATGGAAGTTGACTTACATCACCAACCATAATCATAATGGACAGAGCCTCAAAAAATAAGCGTATCATGATACTAAGAGGAGATTATACCTTCAGAAGTTGCTTCATACTTGAAAAGACCTCCAAATTAAGCTGCTCTGCCAAAAAACCTGTGTTGAAACAATCCAAAGAAGGTATTGTCACAAGAACTGGAATGTTGATCAGTATAAAATTATTTAGAGTTTGTAGCAGCTGAGCTTTGCGAAACCACAATAGTTCTTCATGACTTACACTAGCCTCTAGAAGCACGCGAGATTGGGAAGATGTTTTGAACCTATCAACACAAATACCTTGCCAATGCGATACGCGACGGAACTGACCGTGAAAGTTTGAACCTGCAAAGTCAGTAACCTTGTGAAGTGTAATCAAGAGAACTCAAAACACCACCTTTTGACCGGACAGAACCAAAGAGAGTCGTCTACGTTTCTCAAACTTAAAGTTGTTGTGAAGAAGAAACAAAAGTCGAGATTAGCTACCAATTATTTACCCATGGAAGAGGTACAACCTACCTATGCGCGAGTTGTCCGTTAATTAGCCGCCTCCTGCACATGCTGCAGCTTCGTCAATCTTTCCATAACGAAGACCCTCTGACACAAAGAAGACCAAAGCAACAATTGTTAGAAAAAATCAGGATCCAGGCACAAGTAAACAAGTTTGATTGAAGCTTACCCTGTTCAACAATCTCGATAACCGGTGTCAATGAAGAGCCACATACTTGTAGATTTCTGTGAAGCCAAACTCAACAAGCTTCATCTTGAAGCAAGGTTTTATGACTACCGATGTTGCAAGAACTAACTACAATCTGTCCAGGATACGCACGTCAAACCCGAGCTCATCTCCTCTGGGCCTCCAATCCGTTCTCTGGCCCAACTCAATCATTATCCGCACCTGCCAGGAATGCAAATCTTAATCAACAAATCATCTAAAGAATATGCCATTGGAATATCCATATTATTGCAATTGACACACAAAATCAGAATTTAGGATTTCAATTAACACCATATTATTACAATCAACGAGAAAGGAAAGTTTCAATTTGATTAGCCCCAAAATGGAAAATCATCAATCAGCATTCATCCGATTTTAATCAATTCTTACACAAAAACCCCATTTGAAACCTATATAAAGAGGAGGTTGAGATTGAAAAAGAGAAAATACAAAAACTCATAAATCCCTAAGCTGAAACCCTAACAGAAATAACCTAAGTCGACGATTGAGAAACTTAGCTCTTTGCTTCACCACCGCAAAAGCCTCACCGGAGTTCCTCGAATCCACATTTCCTTTTGACCACCGCCGGGAAATCGCGAGCGATCCACCCTTCGCACTCCCATCATCGGAAATTCGCTCACTATCATCGCCTCGGGGCCTGCGGGAGCAACCATTAAACCGTGAGGATTCTCCGTTAACATTTCTTTTTTTGTTTGTTTTAATTTATGTAGAAAACAGAGAAGAGGAAGGAAATGTAAATCGAAGCAGTTGGAAAAGCAAAAGAAGGAGAACGAAGATGGAGACGCGATTGAGAGGAGAAAGGAGGAGACGGAAGGAAGGAGAAGCAGAGAGTGAAAGAGAAAAGCCGCCGGAAGAGAAGAAGGATTCGGGGATCTAGGGTTTTTTCGTCTATTTTTCTTCAATTTTTATTGTTGTGTAATCTTGTGTATACCAATCCACCATAACTGCCATGCATCTCACAGTCACGGCCGTCTGATCTCCACTCGATCAGATCGCGCCCCCTCACCCTGCACGCCCACGATAAACCTCACAACCTGCATCTCACCAGATCACTCCGCCACCCCATTAACCTTAATTAACCCGTTTTAATCATGATTAGTCATATTTTAAACTATTAATCTGTTTTAAGTTAATATGATAATATTTTTTTTTAAATTAATCAACCTAATTAATCTAATCATCTCTTAATCAACCTAATAATTAATCTTTAAGTCTAATTAATGAATTAATTAATTTAACCTCTTAATTTTATTAATATTATGATTTTACCTTAATAGTAAAACCATCCTTTTTTATTTATCCTATTATACTTTTAAAAAGCTTTTTCTAAATAACATAATTTTAGTTTAATGGCTAAGTGTTTAATGATAAAGCCTTTTATTAAAAATATTAATTTCTTTTTATTGACCTTTAATCCATTATTCGCTCATTTATTAATTTCATTTATTAAACAATTTAATAACATTGTTAACCAAAACTCTTTTTTAAATAACAAATCATTAGTACTTAATTAACCCTTTTTAGAAATAATAATAAATAAAACATCTTATAACAACTTAAGTAAAAGAAAATAATTTTGTATAATAAAGTTATTCTATAATTTAAATAATAAAAACTACACTTTTATATTAGAATTTTTTTTAAAGTAAATTAACTTCTAATGTGATAATACCCTTTTTTACTAAAAATCAATCTCATCAAAAAATAAAACTTTTTCATGTAAAATTAATACGACATCCTCCCTTAAAATGAACTTCGTTTAAAATCAACTTACAGCGTAAAATACAATCTAATCGTGCACTTCACGACACATTTACTCTCACACACTTCAGCGCTTTCATGCGTATATGTATGCTTTACCATTTCTGCAATTTATTTTACAGTAATTTACATTATCATATTTATCATTCTCACAATTGCATCCGTCCAAAGGAAAACCCTACACATGATTCAACAATCGTGTGTAGTGCATCTCATTTGCATCATTCTCCCCTCGATCCTTGATCCCATTCAAGCCGATCACTTAAGATAGATCCTACCTCATAGGAGGACCTTGTCTTTTATTTTACAACATAGAAACAAAAACAATCAACTCGATATTCAAACATTCAACAACTCAATACAACTTTATCCAAACACATTAGAGAAAGATGTTAATCACCTTAAGTGAGATAGAACCTCCACCACACAACAATACAACCAACATGTAGGAACTTTGCCTTAAGAGAGATAAAGGTGTACCTCGTCGATCCCTATCCGAGTACGTAAGTCATTTTCTTAAGACGATGCAAAGACTATTTTCCTACAACCTGTGGCGGTTGCATCTCCCTTAAAATGAAGACACATCTCTTCTCCTAAAATCAATCAACTACCCTAAACCCGTAGGAACTTTGACCACAGTCAAAGAACTCCTCAAACCCTTTAGGGGAACTACAAATACTCTGATTCCACTCCCGTAAGGATATGTAGGTGTCGCTACCGCGAAAATAAGGTGCCGACAAAACAGAAGAGTCACCACCTTTCGTTATTTATCCCTCAGAACGGGAAAGGAAACGATCAAAAAAACCTGACGAAAAAGGTATAAGACAAGGTCGTCGGAACCATTGTCTGGGTTCGGGAGTCGGTTACGCAGGGGGAAGGTATTAGCACCCCTCACGTCCATCGTACTCAATGGGATCCACGCTTGGATTGTCTAGTCTACGGGTGAAAAACAATCCATCTACGGCTGCTAAATCTAAACGAAAAGAAACTGACTCGATAAAGCGTTGCACTCTATGCCTACGTATTCTCATCAGAGAATGAGAAATCAGAGTCTACGTGGTTCGGGAAACTACGGGGGAATTTTGCTCGTCAATACGTCATTATTGTGCCTACGTATTCTCGTCAGAGAAATCAGAGCATGACGTAGTTCAGGCTAACTACGGCTAGACAGAGGGTGTTCTCGATCACACAGGGGTGAGAGAAAGGATTGACGATACTAGCGTACGCATTCTAGCAGTTAGGTGTATGCTGCTCGACCATTGGAGACTTAGGCGTACCTATTTGCGGTAGAACGGACGTAGTATATCGGGTTTAAAGGTATGGGAACCTATAGGAACTAGAACTACGGTCTGGTCTCGATTGCGCTCGGGCAAGAGAAAGGGAAACATCAGTCGTTAGTGGGAAAGTCTCGATCGCACGGCAGCGAGAGAACAAAAAGGTTAGTTGTTAGTGTGCTCGCTAGGATATCGCATCCTATGCCTACATATTCTCATCAGAGAAATCAGAGCAGCTGTAGTTCAGCCTACTACAGCTAAAACCGGGAAAAAGGGAAAAGGGAGGTAGCTCGCTAGGATGTCGCATCCTATGCCTACGTACTCTCGTCTGGTACGAGAGATCAGAGCAAACATAGTTCGACGGGAAAACGAGTCTCGATTGCACGGGGGCAAGAGAAGGGGTCTCGATCACCTGAACGCGAGAGAACGGGGTTTCGATCGCACGGGGGCGAGAACAAAGAGGAAGCAGGCTTACGCCTAAATGGGAAGGAACTCGGGACACGCACGCAAGAACCTAAGACATAGGAGTGAATGCGTCTCATGTCACCCAAAGGGCACCATACTAGACATCCTAGACGATTGAGAAGAACTCCTCAACTGTCATTTCCTACGTATCTAACGATACAGCTTACAACACTCGACGGTTGCCTGAAGACTTGAATAAGAAAGACGATGATGTTGAACGAAGCAGCTCCTGGGCTCCTGACATGCGCGCAAGCTCCATTCCAATCTTCTCCTCTCTGGATCTTTGATGAGGACGCTCGAATCATAACAATGTAACGCTTAGACCGTCATGGTTCGACTTACACGAGAAATCGAACTCTAAGAGGTAGCGTATTGATATCCGTGTCAAAGACAAGATGGATAAATGATATCGAAAATCATTCTCCAATTGAATCGTGTCACACGGCCAGCCAAAAATAAAATCGAAGATAAAATCGGATAGGAGAGAAAACAGGAGAGAAAATAGGAGAGGAATCCACTAACAAATGAAAATAAAATGCTACTCCTAAAATACGGTAATTAATCTCTTGATGAAAATATATCCTATATCTCCTAAAAGAATTGAACCATAACTCTCCTAAAAATATCTAATTCCCAAATTCTTTACAAAGGAATAAATGCTAAATTTCTATTCTAGAAAAATATAAAGGAGAACTCTAAGAGAAATATTATCTAAAATTCCCTAAAGAGTATAATATGCTAATTACAACCTATTCTAAGAATTATATTATCTAAATTCTATTAGAAGAAAATATACTAAAAATTATAGTCTAAGCATATTAAACTAAAACAATTCCCTAAAGAAAATTAAATCCTAACTATAATCCTAACATGCTAATCAATATGCTAACTATATTCTAGAATTATTAAACTATTCTAAAAAGGAAATTACAATTAAAACCATACAAAAATATTAACAAAATGTACAGCGGAGGGGTGCATTGATTACAAGGGATGTGTTTCAGCAAAACCAATAATAGCAGGCCCAGCCCACTAACAAAAAAAACTCCTGAAACGGGGAGGGGGTGCATGCCAAAAACGGGGTATGTGGCTGGTAAAGAGAATGGGCCCAGCCCAACTACACACACGGGGAGGGGGTGCATAACAAAAACAGGGAAGTGAATCATAGCAAAGAAAACCAATGGGCCTATGAGCCCAGTTCACCAGACAGCCACGTATCACTCTTCAGACAAACCCTAATCTCTCAACTTCCCCTTCACTGTTCACGTCGCTCCTTCCTTTCTCAGCCTCTCTCTCTCTCTCGCAAGCTTCTCTCTCCGCGAGCTCTTTCTCTTTCGTTTCACCTCTCACTCAAACTCCCAAAACACATGAATAAACAAAACACAAACTGAAAAAAAAACGATCTGCCATTGATATTCTTGAAGGTTCGTTAGCGATCTGAACATGAACGGTGACGAGCGGTTGGCGAACGTCGTTGAAGCTTCCTTGAGGATCTTGGACAGTTGCTGGAGATTGTTGGAAGAACATGTGAAGATCGTGGAGTTCTGATGAACGTTAGGGGCGATGATGAAGATCGCTTGAAGATCTTTGATGAAGGATGCGATGAATCTCCTATGGATCTTGAAACTCGATGAAACTGACGAGCTTGGATGCAGTTTGTATGGATGTATGAAGAATGTTCTTGAAGTTTTTTTCTGGAAATCGAAGTTGTTGTTCATGATATCCATGGCAGATCTGGAAAATTGGTGAAGATGATGATGAACAACGGTGGAAGAAATGATGAACATATGAAGGTTTTGACGAAGATCTGGTGAGATGGTTATGGATGTGGTGGATCTGTGAAGATCGGGGGACGATTTGATGAAGATCGCTTGAAGATCTTGACGACTTTGGCAAAATCTGGAAAAAGTGATGAATCTGATGACGAATATGATGATGATCGAAGATCTATGAATCTGGTGATTTGATGAACTGGATGAATTTCATATGAAGTTTTCGGCGACTTCTTGTGATTTCTGGCGAAGATACAAACAGACCCTGAAGATCATTGGTGAAACATTGTTGAACATCTTGGTGTGTTCTTTGTAGTTTCCGGCGAGCCTCCAGCGAGCCTCCGGCGACGGTT
Source organism: Lathyrus sativus (assembly GCA_963859935.3). Taxonomy (NCBI): domain Eukaryota; kingdom Viridiplantae; phylum Streptophyta; class Magnoliopsida; order Fabales; family Fabaceae; genus Lathyrus; species Lathyrus sativus. The sequence goes on along the minus strand of OZ012739.1, from coordinate 282,439,697 downwards.
GCGGTGGCCGAAGGCGGTTGCATGGCCGGCGGGGAGAGTCTTCGGCGAGGACCTGTAGGGAGACAAGTGGACAGCATGCAATGTGGGATAGCGAGGGAAGGAGACGCGTGTGGTGGAGGGAGCCTGCATGGGAGCCACGTGGTGGTGGAGTGGAAAATTGAGAGAGAGCCACGTGGCCTGAAATGAGGTGGCGGCCAGTGAGTGTGTAATGTGGCGTGATGGAAATGAGGTGGGAGCAGAACAGAAAACGTGGCAGATCCCTCTTATAGCCAAGTGGCACCGAGTTGGGCTTTCTTGGATTTTTGTGGATAATGGATAATGGGGCCCAATTAACTAATGACTTGATTAAGGACTTAATGAATGATTAATACTCAATTAACCCAATTAATACTAAACGAAAATTAAAACTGCAATTAAAGCCTAAATGAAAATTAAGACTATTCTGAACCTAATTAAAGCTAATAAATCCAATTAAAATGAACTAAAACCCTAATTAACATCTAATAAAAAAATGATTAAAATCTAATTAACGTCTATTTAATCCTAAAAGAATCCAATAACTTCTAAAATCTATTAAATCTAAAAGAGATTAAACCTATTAAACTCTATTAATTTCTAAACAAATAAAAAATAGAAAAAAAATCTATTAATTCTATTTAAAAAATCCTAGTAAAAGAATTATCCTATTAAAAATCATTTTAAAAAAATCTACTTAGTATCTAGAACCAATTATCTTATTAAAACCATTATCTAAAAATGAATTACTCTAAAAAAGGAAAATTGCTATTAAAACTCTATTAAATTCTATAATCGAAAATAAACCCCTAAAATTCTAGAAATTAAGAGAAAAATCTAAAAAAATACGAGGAAGCTGATTAAATTGATTAGGAAAAGATGCCCGAATACAGTGAAATAAACGGTAAAAACCGGACACCAAAATGTCCTCAAAAACAACAGCGAGAGCTGAAAACACTGGGACGAGCACCAATTCTCTAAATAACTCCTCGTATTGGCCTGAAATGCCTGAAGCGTGGTCAGAGGGCTGTAATCCCGATAAAGTCAATCTGACTGGGAAAAATGCAATGTACGCAGTATGCAAATGCAAAATGAAATGAGTCGAAACATGAGCCAAATTGCGATAAGTAGTTGGTTAAATTTTGGGGTGCAACAGTTGCCTCTATTCAAACGGCTTGGACCTGAAGGGTTGAAGAGCGAACAACTTTCAAGCCTTCAAAGGTAGAAGACGGTTGAATACCAAAGAACCTAAAAATTTGCCAACTGCACAGGTACACGATACTCTGATGGGAACAAATCTTCGAAAACTGAAATATTAGCTGCACGACAACTAGCTGGGGAATTGGTCACACGGTAACCGGTGATAAATGGTCGATCATGCCGTCAGGAATTAAGATTTCTCGGGACTTATCAGGTCAACAATCAAGTTAATTATGTCATCGGGCATTCAAAGAAATTTCCGGGCGTCAGCCGAACTTCATTAATAAGTCGGGAATAGAATTCTCGGTCAATCATGAACCAATTGGGGATATCCAAACTTCTGCCATCAGGAACTCCGCATCAGCTGAGAGAACTGCTTCGTTAATACGGTTGGACTTCAATCATCAAGTCTTCACGGGAAGTTTCAACTTCGCTGTTCAGAAACCTGCTGGGGATGCCTCATCTCCGCTGGGGATTCTGGAGAACTATCAAGCAACTCTGCTTCGGGGATCTAGAAATCATTCTGGGTGAATCACCTCTGCTGAGGACTTCATGAATCATCTCGGACAAATAACTCCGCTGGAGACTTCAAAGATCGTCCTGAACCAATAACTCTGCTGGAGATTTCAGGAATCATCCTGATCAAATACTCTGCCGAGGACTCTAAGCATCAACTTGAGCAACCAACTCTGGCGACTTCGCTGGGGATTTTTAAGAATCATCTTAAGCAAACCACTTCGCTGAGTAGTTCAAGAACCATCTCGGGCAAATAACTTCGCTGGGGGAATTCAAGAAACATCTTGAACCGCACAACTCTTCTGAGATTTCAGGAATCATCCTGAGCAAACACCCTGTCGGGGAACACATGCAAAACAAGAATGGTAACGACCTAGCTCATGATTCATATGCATATGTTTGACAATGGCGCAATGCTCCACACGGTGGAAATGCTACGCGTTTAAGGTAAATTTTATGCAATCATGCAAGATGCCACGACCCCATCAACAAAATAAATGCTGAAGGGAGGACCCTCCTGTCAAGGAAAAGGAACCACTCTGGTGGAGAGGAGGAATCATCCTGCCGAGGAGAAGGAGTTACACCAATCTCAATTGGACCCCGACTGAGGAAACGAACTTCAGTCGACTGCTGCAGGGGAATAAAGCTCTACGAGAACCTGAACCCGCTCAATTGGGTATTCAAACCACAACTGCTGAGGAAACGATATCAATCGTAGAAATAAACTGCACGGCCTTCGCGACTAAACTCTCCTGGAGATAACGACTCCGATGGGGAGATACAGCGTCAGCTATTCAACACTCCACTGGGGAAAACCAATCATGGCCCAAACAGCTTCCAAGGACTCGGCTCTCTTGGGGTCTGCAAACTCGGTTGGGGAGGAAGGAATCATCCTGCTTACAGGGGAGAGTATAACTCTGTGGGGAATCTCAATTCCGCCGGAGACTTCAGTCTGCGCTATCGAGGGCTGCGCACTTGCGAATAGTCTTTCACGAGAAACTGCACACTGACCCAGTGCTGGAGAAATAAACCCAAATTCGCTTTGATCCTAAACCGTTAGGAATGCACAATCAATCTGCCGGGAATGGCTACACTCTGTCAGGAATATCAATCCTGATCTGCTGAGGATAATCTTGCATACGCCTTACGGAGACTGACCCTTCTAGGTAACACCTGCTGGACTATCAAGTCTGATGAGGAATACTTGTGTATCAACACTGTTGGGGGTATCAATCCTTAGCTACTCATCGTACAACTCTGTTGGAGATGTACCGATCCTATCAAGGAAACACCTCTGGCGACTGCGGAAGATAACAATCGATCACTGAAATTGAATCTCACTTCACTGAGGAAAACAACCCTGAACGGTCCTTTTAGGACACCCTAAGTCCTTATAGGGTACGAAGCAAGCTGTTGAGAAATAACTCTTCTCTGTCTGACATCAGAATCTACTCGGCTGGAGATTACTCAGTGAGGGAATCAATGTCGACCTATGCTTGAGGAACGAGTCAATGACCTGGACTCGGAGGGGAAAGGAGTCAAACTTGGACTCTGTGGGGATACAACATTGCATCAGTCCCACTGCTGGGGAAATAAACCCAAATCTGTTGGTCGGGGAAAGCTTCAGTCTCAACCCACTTGGGAAAATAGCACGTCAGGCTAATCAACATTCGATGCTTGGGATGGCCATACTCTGCCGGGAATATTAATCAAACCTGCCGAGGATAATCTTGATCCTACTCTGATAAGGGATAAATGCCATCTCAACTTGCTGCAATCTCAAACTGCTCAGGGGAAACAACCTCAAACTGTACGTCTCTTCTGAGAAAATAATCCTGATTCAACAACATCAACACAGGGAATACAGAATACCAATCATGGAGAACTGAGATCATTCGAGCCTTGTGTCGGGGAATGTGACAACATACGAGTCACTAGGAATCATTGTGTCGAATATATTTAGGCTTTTTCTGGTTTAGGGATGGGTTTATGGTGATAGGGATTTATTTTTGGTTACCAACAAAAGTGGATTTGAAGGGGAAATGCTAGACGAGAACTAGCATTCAAGGTGGACTATCAGATGAGAACTGATAGCAAAATATGTTAGGTTGTCAGACGAGAACTGATTTACGGTTTGCCAGACGAGAACTGGACTTTAAAACTGTGTTAGCCAGACGGGAATTGGTTGAACAATAGGTTAAAGAAAAGGTGACCAGACAGGGCTAGTTTCTGGTTTGGATTTCAAACAAGAACTGATCTCCGGTTTTCCAGACGAGAACTGGACTTTAAAACGATTTGGTTACAAGGTTCTACCAAGTAACAGGTTAGGCTGTCGAATAACAATCCAATGACAGCAAGGCTTCTTCAGAAGGTTCTGGTTTTAGCAGGGTAACGACACGATTCCCCGACACTCAACTCTTGCTGGGGTGAACAAACTCGTTTGAACAACTTGCCCCAGTGCAATTCAACTTGCCCCAATCCGACTCTTGGGAAAATCCATTCTGAACAGAAAACAGCTTGCCACGAGGCGATCTTCAGATGGCTTGCCCCAACATCTGTACAACGGAAGGATTCATCCTCAATTAACCAACTCTCAGCATGGTTGGTTTCAATATACTTCTGAAGTAGCTTGCCCCTGAACGAGCGTTGAGCGACTTAACATGCCCTGATTGCACACTGGAGGGATCTGCCCTCGACTTACAAGAGTTCTGGATAACTGCCCCTGATTGGGTCTCAAGAAGATTCACTTATGATCAACTGCTTCTCGAATAAACTGTCCCATAATCAACCGATGCTTCGGGACTTGTCCTCAGACCAACAGATTCCAAGCTCATTGGAAGTCAATGCCCAAGATTCACAGGGCTTCGCAGCATACCATTCTGATCCAGACTGCTACGATTCAGTCCTGATTGACTATTCCCTGTTGGAATTCCTTCATATCAACTACTGACCTGCAATTAAAATTGTCTATTCACGAATGGTAATTTTAATGCAGTGTTCATGCAGATTTTGAAAAAAAATGTTGTCACTCATTTACGCGCCATGATAGTGAGTGACGAATGAACCAAAGAGTTCAAACGTAGTGCTGATTTGATCAGTGAAAAATACAACAAGGATATGATTAGCAAATCATGTAGGAGTCAGGTTACTCAACCTTATCGTAATGCGCTTTCAGAATAAACCCTGCCTCAATTAGGTCTTTTAAGGGTTGCATCGTGGTCGGGTTTACGGTTCGTGAAACAAAGGATATTTGGCTCAAATCATGATTCGTACCCATCCCTTCTATGTGATGATCTCCGATCCTAATGTTCAGTTAACCTAGCACGAGCGCTCGCCTCTTCGAGGAATGTTAGGAACAATGGTTAAGGAACTCACAAGGTTTTCGGAGTGACAGTTACTCCTTTTTCGTTTTCGGTGTCTGTATCCACACGACTTTGTCCTTGGTTGAAGATTTTTCTGTTTATATCCTTTCTTTTTCATTCTTTTGATTCCCTAATTTTTGCCTGGACTGACTCCCTTTGAGTTCTTTTCGATTTTTCTTTTGAAGTCCAGCGGGATGCCCTGGTTTTTTTGCCTAAGTATCTACTTTCCAGCTTTTCTTTTCTTTTTACTTAGCGGGCTCTCTTTTTTCTTTTTTCTTTTGCTTGGAACAAGTCGTGTGACACTGGTTGTCTTGCTTGCTCCGAAAGGATTACAACTGTCTCACTCCTGATTGGTGAGGTTTAACCATTGTGGTGGACGAGGTACGACCTCTGGGGAAAAATGCGATGTGATTGGTCCTCGAAAGGCAACACTCCTCTATAAGACTTGAACGCTCGATCAAGCTAACTGACAACTACCCTGCCCCGGGTTAAGATGTGAGGGTTTAAAAGTCCGAAAAAACTTCTACTTCTTGGATCGAAGTGGTTAACAAGGGATTCTCTTCCTTATATCTCCGGTGTTTGGGGATTTGAAACGATGCATGTACATCATAGGCAAGGTTTTATCTGAAAGCATACGATCATCGGTTATGAGTATTCAGTTTCGTTATCCTCCTTCCAATCTTTACTAATCATAGTGATAAAGTGGAGTGAATAAAATGCAAGTGTCAGTGCAATGCAGTAAATGAGTGACAACGACATGATTTATTCAGAAAAATGCATAGTCACTTTATCAATATTACCATTCGAAACAAACAATGTTTAACAGCAAGTAGTAACTAACAGAAAGGAAACTACAAATGCAAATGATAAAAAGTATGAGGACTGCCAATGCTGAGGACGTCCGCCCATCTGGATCACTGGCCTCTGCAAATAACCCTCTGAATCTGCGAGCTCAGACAGCTGAGAGGTTGTCATGCACAACCAAAACTCCTTCTGGAAAGGAAATGCACCCTTTGTCGATCAACTGTTGCACTTTCGCCTAAAAAGCTTTGCAATCTTCAGTTGAATGCCCCGGGGATCCACCATGGTATCCATACTGAGCATGGGGATTGTACCCAGGAGGGTAAGGCTCTAGCACGAGCTTAAGAGCTTTAGGTTCCACCAAAGAATTCTGAATCAACTATGGCAGAATCTGGCTATACGGCACAGGCACCGGATGAGAAGGAGCATTCCTTCGTTCCAAGTTGTTACGAGGTCGGTTCTGATTCTGACGCTGAATCTGATAACCTCGGCCGCGGGCTCGTATATTTGCAAGAGGAGCGACATAAGGTTCCCGATGTGGTGCCCTAGGCACAATTGTCTGTCTAGAATAACGAGACACAGAGGATACCGACCGCTGAGGAGATGAGGAACCAATGGATTTCACCAATTCATCTTGAGAATACCCAACATCTGGCATGACTGCATTGACCACAGTTTCATCTTCAGTTTGACAGCTATAGAGAGATTCGGTTTCACCAGCCTGACTGCTCGAAACATTCTGGATTCTTCCAGTCTTTACACCATACTCGATGCGCTCTCCCGCCCTTACCAATTCATAGAAGTTTGGTGCAACTCCGAGCATTCTTTCAAAGTACGGGCTCTGCAGGGAGTTTACGAACATGCCTTTTAACTCTCGGTCTAGAAGCGGTGGTTGCACTCTAGCAGCAAATTCTCTCCATCTCTGAATATACTTCCTGAAAGGCTCATTGTTCCCTTGACACAATTCTTGCAGCTGCATGCGACTAGGAGCTACATCAAGATTGTAGTCATACTGCTTCAGAAAAGCACTGGCCAAATCCACCCATGATCGGATCTGATTACCCTCTAACTGCATATACCAACTCAGAGATGCTCCAATCAGAATGTCCTGAAAGCAGTGAATCATCAACTTGTCGTTGTGCACAAATGAAGTCATTCTTTGGCAGAACATCACCAGATGTTGCTTCGGGCAACTATCTCCTTTGTACTTTTCAAACCTCGGCGCTCTGAACTTCGGAGGTAACACTAGGCCAGAAACCAGACACATGTCTGCAGCATTGAGGTTAACAACATCTTTAACTTCCAAGGCTTTGAATCTTTTATCCAACACACGAAACCTTTTAGCATACACGAGAGCCAATGGGTCTTCAGTCTTTGCTATCGGGACCTCTCTTCGGGAATTTGGCACAGGGAAAACAACACCCTGATAGTCTGAGGTATCAATAGACGGAGAGTGTTCACTTCGGACAACCAACTGCTCATGTAGATCTCGGTCTTCAATAGAAGGTTGTGCAAGCTAAGCTGCAGTAAGGTTGTTCACTTGCGGAAAGTCTTCATCAGGCATAGAACCATACAAAGGATTGGACGTCACAATGAAACCTGACAAGGTATCAACAAACTGGAAGCTGCTATCTGACATAGCTACCAACAACTTTCAACTGACTTCACTGCTTGATTCTGATCAATTCTGCTTCAACCCATTGGTCGTCTTCTAACAATCAACCCTTGCTCAGACCAAACACCGGAGAATCACCCTCTGGCAAAACAAAGGCTTGATAAGAGCTCTGGTTAGCTGGAGAATGATATGCATATGATGCAAAGATGCTTATGCAAATGCAATGCAAGATGCAACAAACACGGGATCACAGCCCCCACAAAGCTCTGATTACTGCTGCGCTACTGACGAGATAAGTTTGCTATGACGAGAGAAAACCAAAATATCGGGTAGGCTGGAAGTCAAGTTTCCTGCAAAAACCCTCCCACTGACGGGTATGGACCTAAACTGACACAAGTTCAGTATCCTATGCGGTCGTTGACGTCACAGACTTTCAAGACTGATGATACGATACCCAGAAGATGTGGCATCATCATGTCCTAAAGAGGCCTCACTTAGCCAACTTCCAAATGATCGGTCCCCAGAGTCGACAATCCTCCAAACCAATAACCCCCTCAACCCAAAGGGTTGAAAAAGAAGTCAACCGGGAGAACCTCGTCTGAGCGTGGATTTCATGAGACACTAGTGCCAGCAAAGCAAGCACACGCCCACTAATTTCCATAACTAATGCTAGGTACACTCAAGCCTGGGTCTGGCTTCTCACTCATCAGATTTCCCGTCCCACAACAGCACAATAGCAACAGATAATAATATAGTGTGGGAAATGTAAATACATCAGTAATATACAACACAAAATTAAACACCCACAGACACGCAAACAAGCGCTAGGATTGACTCTCGCAGGGGACGTTGGATCCCAACACTGACTTGCATCAGGGACGTTGGATCCCTAGGAAACTATCAAGTCCCCAGCAGAGTTGCCAGCTGTCGCTACCGCGAAAATAAGGTGCCGGCAAAACAGAAGAGTCGCCACCTTTCGTTATTTATCCCTCAGAACGGGAAAGGAAACGATCGGAAAAACCTGACGAAAAAGGTATAAGACAAGGTCGTCGCAACCATTGTCTGGGTTCGGGAGTCGATTACGCAAGGGGAAGGTATTAGCACCCCTCACGTCCATCGTACTCGATGGGATCCACGCTTGGGTTGTCTAGTCTACGGGTGAAAAACAATCCATATACGGCTACTAAATCTAAATGGAAAGAAACTGACTCGATAGAGCGTCGCACTCTATGCCTACGTATTCTCATCAGAGAATGAGAAATCAGAGTCTACGTAGTTTAGGAAACTACGGGGGAATTTTGCTCGCCAATACGTCAGTATTGTGCCTACGTATTCTCGTCAGAGAAATCAGAGCATGACGTAGTTCAGGCTAACTACGGCTAGACAGAGGGTGTTCTCGATCACACGGGGGTGAGAGAAAGGATTGACGATACTAGCGTACGCATTCTAGCAGTTAGGTGTATGCTGCTCGACCATTGGAGACTTAGGCGTACCTGTTTGCGGTAGAACGGACGTAGTATGTCGGGTTTAGAGGTATGGGAACCTATAGGAACTAGAACTACGGTCTGGTCTCGATTGCGCTCGGGAAAGAGAAAGGGAAACATCAGTCGTTAGCGGGAAAGTCTCGATCGCACGGCAGCGAGAGAACAAAAAGGTTGGTTGTTAGTGTGCTCGCTAGGATATCGCATCCTATGCCTACATATTCTCATCAGAGAAATCAGAGCAGCTGTAGTTCAGCCTACTACAGCTAAAACCGGGAAAAAGGGAAAAGGGAGGTAGCTCGCTAGGATGTCGCATCCTATGCCTACGTACTCTCGTCTGGTACGAGAGATCAGAGCAAACATAGTTCGACGGGAAAACGAGTCTCGATTGCACGGGGGCAAGAGAAGGGGTCTCGATCGCTTGAACGCGAGAGAACGGGGTTTCGATCGCACGGCGGCGAGAACAAAGAGGAAGCAGGCTTACGCCTAAACGGGAAGGAACTCGGGACACGCATGCAAGAACCTAAGACATAGGAGTGAATGCGTCGCATGTCACCCAAAGGGCACCATACTAGACATCCTAGACGATTGAGAAGAACTCCTCAACTGTCATTTCCTACGTATCTAACGATACAGCTTACAACACTCGACGGTTGCCTTAAGACTTGAATAAGAAAGACGATGATGTTGAATGAAGCAGCTCCTGGGCTCCTGACATGCGTGCAAGCTCCATTCCAATCTTCTCCTCTCTGGATCTTTGATGAGGACGCTCGAATCAGAACAATGTAACGCTTAGACCGTCATGGTTCGACTTACACGAGAAATCAAACTCTAAGAGGTAGCGTATTGATATCCGTGTCAAAGACAAGATGGAAAAATGATATCGAAAATCATTCTCCAATTGAATCGTGTCACACGGCCAGCCAAAAATAAAATCGAAGATAAAATCGGATAGGAGAGAAAACAGGAGAGAAAATAGGAGAGGAATCCACTAACAAATGAAAATAAAATGCTACTCCTAAAATACGGTAATTAATCTCTTGATGTAAATATATCCTATATCTCCTAAAAGAATTGAACCATAACTCTCCTAAAAATATCTAATTCCCAAATTCTTTACAAAGGAATAAATGCTAAATTTCTATTCTAGAAAAATATAAAGGAGAACTCTAAGAGAAATATTATCTAAAATTCCCTAAAGAGTATAATATGCTAATTACAACCTATTCTAAGAATTATATTATCTAAATTCTATTAGAAGAAAATATACTAAAAATTATAGTCTAAGCATATTAAACTAAAACAATTCCCTAAAGAAAATTAAATCCTAACTATAATCCTAACATGCTAATCAATATGCTAACTATATTCTAGAATTATTAAACTATTCTAAAAAGGAAATTACAATTAAAACCATACAAAAATATTAACAAAATGTACAGCGGAGGGGTGCATTGATTACAAGGGATGTGTTTCAGCAAAACCAATAATAGCAGGCCCAGCCCACTAACAAAAAAACTCCTGAAACGGGGAGGGGGTGCATGCCAAAAACGGGGTATGTGGCTGGTAAAGAGAATGGGCCCAGCCCAACTACACACACGGGGAGGGGGGTGCATAACAAAAACAGGGAAGTGAATCATAGCAAAAAAAACCAATGGGCCTATGAGCCCAGTTCACCAGACAGCCACGTATCATTCTTCAGACAAACCCTAATCTCTCAACTTCCCCTTCACTGTTCACGTCGCTCCTTCCTTTCTCAGCCTCTCTCTCTCGCAAGCTTCTCTCTCCGCGAGCTCTTTCTCTTTCGTTTCACCTCTCACTCAAACTCCCAAAACACATGAATAAACAAAACACAAACTGGAAAAAAAAAACGATCTGCCATTGATATTCTCGAAGGTTCGTTAGCGATATGAACAAGAACGGTGACGAGCGGTTGGCGAACGTCGTTGAAGCTTCCTTGAGGATCTTGGACAGTTGTTGGAGATTGTTGGAAGAACATGTGAAGATCGTGGAGTTCTGATGAACGTTAGGGGCGATGATGAAGATCGCTTGAAGATCTTTGATGAAGGATGCGATGAATCTCCTATGGATCTTGAAACTCGATGAAACTGACGAGCTTGGATGCAGTTCGTATGGATGTATGAAGAACTTTCTTGAAGTTTTTTTTCTGGAAATCGAAGTTGTTGTTCATGATATCCATGGCAGATCTGGAAAATCGGTGAAGATGATGATGAACAACGGTGGAAGAAATGATGAACATATGAAGGTTTTGACGAAGATCTGGTGAGATGGTTATGGATGTGGTGGATCTGTGAAGATCGGGGGATGATTTGATGAAGATCGCTTGAAGATCTTGACGACTTTGGCAAAATCTGGAAAAAGTGATGAATCTGATGACGAATATGATGATGATCGAAGATCTATGAATCTGGTGATTTGATGAACTGGATGAATTTCATATGAAGTTTTCGGCGACTTCTTGTGATTTCCGGCGAAGATACAAACAGACCCTGAAGATCATTGGTGAAACATTGTTGAACATCTTGGTGTGTTCTTTGCAGTTTCCGACGAGCCTCCGGCGACGGTTGCGGTGGCCGGAGGCGGTTGCATGGCCGGCGGGGAGAGTCTTCGGCGAGGACCTGTAGGGAGACAAGTGGACAACATGCAATGTGGGATAGCGAGGGAAGGAGACGTGTGTGGTGGAGGGAGGCTGCATGGGAGCCACGTGGTGGTGGAGTGGAAAATTGAGAGAGAGTCACGTGGCCTGAAATGAGGTGGCGGCCAGTGAGTGTGTAACGTGGCGTGATGGAAATGAGGTGGGAGCAGAACAGAAAACGTGGCAGATCCCTCTTATAGCCAAGTGGCATCGAGTTGGGCTTTCTTGGATTTTTGTGGATAATGGATAATGGGGCCCAATTAACTAATGACTTGATTAAGGACTTAATGAATGATTAATACTCAATTAACCCAATTAATACTAAACGAAAATTAAAACTGCAATTAAAGCCTAAATGAAAATTAAGACTATTCTGAACCTAATTAAAGCTAATAAATCCAATTAAAATGAACTAAAACCCTAATTAACATCTAATAAAAAAATGATTAAAATCTAATTAATGTCTATTTAATCCTAAAAGAATCCAATAACTTCTAAAATCTATTAAATCTAAAAGAGATTAAACCTATTAAACTCTATTAATTTCTAAACAAATAAAAAATAGAGAAAAAAATCTATTAATCTTATTTAAAAAATCCTAGTAAAAGAATTATCCTATTAAAAATCATTTTAAAAAAATCTACTTAGTATCTAGAACCAATTATCTTATTAAAACCATTATCTAAAAATGAATTATTCTAAAAAAGGAAAATTGCTATTAAAACTCTATTAAATTCTATAATCGAAAATAAACCCCTAAAATTCTAGAAATTAAGAGAAAAATCTAAAAAAATACGAGGAAGCTGATTAAATTGATTAGGAAAAGATGCCCGAATACAGTGAAATAAACGGTAAAAACCGGACACCGAAATGTCCTCAAAAACAACAGCGAGAGCTGAAAACACCGGGACGAGCACCAATTCTCAAAATAACTCCTCGTATTGGCCTGAAATGCCTGAAGCGTGGTCAGAGGGCTGTAATCCCGATAAAGTCAATCTGACTGGGAAAAATGCAATGTACGCAGTATGCAAATGCAAAATGAAATGAGTCGAAACATGAGCCAAATTGCGATAAGTAGTTGGTCAAATTTTGGGGTGCAACAGTAGGCATAAGATGCGATATCTTATCGAGTATACTTAGAAATAAACCCCCTAGGTCTTTCAACCCTTAAGCAAATAAACACTTAGCAATAAACAACATAAAACAAGAGGTTCCTGTAGAGTACTACAGAAACTTAGGATGCTAATACCTTCCCTAAGTTTAACCAACCCCCGAACCTATAACTCTCTAAACCTTGCATTTGCATTGCATTGTGGGAATTTTCGATCTTTATCCCTTCCTTTGGACAAATCAAAGTTCGGTTGCAAATGAATAAAGATTCAAGCTAATTAATAGTTTGGTATCAAAATTTCACCGCGACAGATAGGTCTTCAAAACTTGCCCCGTACATTTATTGCTTTCCTAAATGTTTCGGATTTACCTTCAGAAACTTGTCATCATCTCATACTCCTATAGATGTCGTCCTTTTATTTCTGGATATAGCCCAGGGTCTATTCGATGTTTTTCCAAGTATCTCTGGTATGTTTTAGAGTTCATTCGATGTTCTTCCGGATGTCCCTGCAATTTATTTCTTTGACCCCGAGGTTATTCGATGGTTTTTCCGAGTATCTCTGATGTTTGTTTCTCTCTGTATAATTTTCGATGATTCCTGAAGATCCCGCTCGATCTCTTCGCTTAAAAGAATGACCCGGAAATTCCAGCACTTGTCGTTTACCTGATCCTACCACCGTGTGGATCCTGTGTTACTGTTCGTTCTAAAGTGACAATTGTCGCGCTATTCCACCAGTGCGTCGTATTCCCCAGTGTAGTTACTCGTCGCGTCTGTCCCCTATGTCGTCGTGTCGTCTGCATCCTTGCATTCATCATTCCATCATACGCATCATATTAGATTCTTGGCATTGTCAGCATTATAGTTCGTGTTATTTTGTCCATGTCATTGCATATCACTGCATCTAGGGACCAAATTTTCTGTTATCTATATTTAAATCCCTTTCACCGCGATTTCTCGAGTCTCCGCTGCTCAAATCATCCGGTGAAGCTATTTAAATAGGGGCATCTGTTGCACCCCAAATTTGTCCTACCTTTACATAGTTTCTAGTGCCACTTTATTTCGAATGAATAAAATGACACAATTGGCAAGAGACCGTGTGTAAGTAGTTGTGAGTGTGAGAGGTCGAGAGTTCGAATCCCACCTTCTTCACTTTTTGTTTTGTTTCTTTTATTTTTATTCTAACTTTTCTATTTTTTTATATTATTTTTTCACTTTTTTTTCATATTATTCATAAAAACATCCAAAAATTATAAAATTAAAAATATTAGAAAATATTTTATTCTTTTTATAATATTTTTAATGTTTAGTAAATAAATAGGGTTTTAAGTTTGTTTTAATTTGTTTTAGTTTTGACTAATTCTTTAAGTTGGGCTTTAAAGTGGGCATTAGGTTAGAGTTAACCCTAATTTGTTACCTATATAAACATGAGTTGAATTTGAGAAAAAGGGGAGAAGGACACAAAAGAAAAAAACGGCGGCCGTTACAAATCAATTTCCAGCCTGTTTCAATCCCTTCCAAGCATTCCAACACGTTCCTTGAAGGTTTCTAATTCAATTCCAATACTCACATGAGCCTGAAGCACTCCAAAATCACGAGATCACCATCAACGGTGCTATGGCAACGTTTGAAAACCGTGGGCAAAGGAGTACGGCAACGCGTGAAAAGCGTGGGAAAAGGCGTACGGAAACGCGTGAAAACCGTGGGCAAAAGCATGGTCAATGCGCGTTTTCAGGTTTGAATGTTTTGTTTTATAATATTTATTTTATATATTATTAATAACTAATTAGTGTAGCTCAGCTGGCAAGGGAGGAGAGTATGCAAACTAGAAGTCCTGGGTTTGATTCCAGCCTCATGCATGTTTTTGTTTCCCTTTTCTTTTTCTAATCTTATTTCATATTGTTTGCATTTTTATTTTTTACTTTTAATTGATGTTATCCTTTCCTTTCTATTTGTTAAAAAAAAAAGTTTATTAATTCCCTTTTAAAAAAAATTAAATAATTATTTTAAGTTAATATTAGGTTAAATTTCTTTTATTTAAGCTAACTTTTTTTTTCTCTTTTAAATTTAAAAGTTAAAATATCTTTTAAAATTAAAACTAATTTTTCTTTTAATAAGAATAAAATTTCCTTTTAAAATTAAGACCAAAATCTTTTTCAAAATTAACCTAAAAACATTTTCTTTAAAAATTCAAATTAACATTTTCAAAATTTAACTAAACTTCTTTTTAAATCAAGAATAAAATTCTTTTTTTAAATAATATTAATGTTAAATAAAACAATAATAAAAGTTCTCAAATTGCATTTTTGCCCTTCTTTACGTATTAATTGTTTCATTATTTGTCATATTTCCGTCTAACTCTTGTTCTCTGTTTTCTCCCCAGGTTATATTTAAATTCTGATTAATATTTATTTAGTTTATTTTGTTTCATTGATGTAATTTACGTGAGGCCATGGTCGCGGTTTTATTTTATGTTTCTTTTTTGGGGATTTGTAATTTACGCGAGTGATCGTCGCGACGCTTACTTTACTTTCCGCATTTTAATTTCTGCCATATAATAATTTGCCATGTTTTGCATGATTTACCGTTATGTTCACCTCCAAAGGAATTAGGTTTAGCCGTTTGACCGCCGAGTCAATAACCCTAATTTTTGACCGTTTCAAAAACCCTAATAGCCTAGGTGTCCCGCCGTGGACGAAAATGCCCTTTACCCTAGCTTTTAGGTCAAAGAGCCGCCGTGCTCTGCTTTAGGGTTTCCCGTCGTGGAATCCCTAATTTCAACTCTAAATTTTCAATTAACAAATTCAACATAGAAATAGGAGTTTCAAAGACTCCACGTAAGCGTGTCCTTAAGAGATATTTATTCCTCATTGAAACCTTGACCACAGTCAAGAAGTTTCTAACCTCCCTTTCGAGGGGAACTACAATTACTCTGATTCCATTCCCGTCAGGATATGTAGGCACAAGATGCGACGTCTTGCCGAGTAAACTTAGGACTAACCCTTAGGTCTTTAGGTCACTCTATCCATTTAGCAATATATTTCAAATAGATAATAAAATAAAAAAAGCATACAATAAACAAAAGGTTCCTGTAGAGTACTACAGAAGTTTAGGGTGCTAATACCTTCCCTAAGCTTAATCAACCCCTTACCTAGGTCTCTCCCCGTATTGTCTTTACGATGCAAAATTAGGTTTTCCTCTTTTGACCTTTTCCTTCAGATAAATCAAAGAGCGGTTGTGAACCAAAGATGCGATTCAAATTAATTAATAATTTGATATCATATTCTAACCGCAACAATACCGATAATTGTTGTTGGGTTGTTGTGATGATGCATTCATTCATGTATCTTATATTGTTGTTATTAGTGAAAGAGGTAGGGATCTCGTTGAGGGGACTTGTGAATGTCTCAAGCTTAATGTGGGGCTCATGGGTTCGATAGATGGAACCCAGTTCATGATGAAAACTATTGTTGAGATCGGCATCGTATGCATATGAGTCACTAATATGTTATGAGTTGCATTGCATGGATAGATTCATATGATGGTGATATCAGTGAGTTATAAATACTTGTGGATGTGGTGCATGATTGATTTCTATGTGAATTTGTATGTAGTGAACTATTTTGATTATATATGCACCGTTAATTATTTTAATGTATTCTCACCCCTTGTTTGTGTTGTTACGTTTATGCTCCTCTAGAGCACACACAATCAGGTACCTGAGTAGGAGCTTGAGGTTGAAAAAGGTGTTGTGCCTCCTTAGTTGCATGTCGATCAAGTCCTTTAGTGATTTTATTCTGATATGTAACACAAGGGAAAAAGGTTGTTCTTTGTTTTATGTGAGGTTGCATATCTTCCTTTTGTTTTAGCGATCAACCATGTTTAACTTTGAGTTGTTGTTGAGGCTTCTAATGCCATAATCCTTTTAAAACAAAATTTGGTTGCGTATTGAATTGTTTAATGATTAATAAATGTTTCACTTGGATGATGGTTTTGATGTGAGTAACATTCTACTTGAATAAATGAGTATTATATATGTTTTATTTGATTTATTTGTCAATTTAGGGAGTAGGGTGTTACAAACACCACCATAATTTCTTTTGTTTTTAGCCCTGCTTGCTTCTTGTTCTTCTTGAAAAAAGAAGCTTTCAAAGCCTACTAAGACTCCCTTTCAGAGTTCCTCTCAGTCAAACGCAACTCTTGTGCCTCTAAACTGCTCTGAATTTCTTTAATTCTCATGGTACTGGTGTCTTTAGAATGTTCAATAGATACAGTTATACAATCAAACTAAGGACTAAGTGATCTCAATACCTTCTCAATAATAACTTGTTCAGAGAGTATTTATCCACAAACCTTCATCTCACCTGTGACTAGAATCACTCTAGAGATGTATTCAGGTACCTTATCATTGTCTTTCATGCTAGGATTCTCATATTGCATACACATTGATTACAACTTCAAATTCAAATTCTTCACTGAGGCTTCACCAACATTGCACTAGTATATCCCACGCCGCCTTCGTCGTCGTCGCGTTATCAATCTTCTCAAATACAGTCTTTTCCATACCCTGATGGATATAAAACAATTATGATCCTTCTTCCTTGTTTCACGCTGCACATTTATTTGCAGTTTTGTTGCATTTTCAGCAATCAACGTGTAACCTTCATTGACGAGATCAAGAGCATCTTAAGCTCCAAACAACACATGCGTCTAAATTAAACATCGATTCCAGTTCTTCCTGTCGAATACTGGAAGTTTTTTGTTCAAGCTATCGTTTATGTCGTTCTCTCTGTTCTTGTGTAAATCACTCAGTTCTCACCAATACTCGTGTTTCCCAAACCCTGACAAGATCCATGATACACCTCAATTTTAAACTTTAATTCAACGCAAATTTCATAAATGAAATAATCACACACCTCACTACACTTGTGTTTCCCTGTGAATCAAACTAAAGCTCGTAATACCAATTGTTGGAGTTCAACAATGAATCTCTGTTAACAATGCACAAGAATTTGAGAAGATTAATATGAGAGAGAGAGAGAGAGAGAGAGAGAGAGAGATGAAATTTTTTTAACTAGCTTTTCTCAAATGGAATAACTGAATTGTGTTACAAATGCAACTACATTTGGGTTTATATAAACACCCACATTCAACTCAAATTCACATTATTAACTGCAAATTCAAATTCAAATTCAAATTCAAATTCAAATTCAAATTCAAAAATAAATAAAACTCAAAACTAAACTAATTTGAATGTTGAATTATACTCAATGTTAAAATCACATCTCCACCCAGGGAAGTAAAGCCTCCACTAAGAGAAGATATACCACTACTCTAAAAAATATATAAACATTCATAAAATAGTAAACCAAAATCAAAAGACATAGAGCCTAAAACTCACCGGTGAATGAAAATATTAAGGTAGTTTAAGTTAAAGCTTGTAGAAGTAGAATCAATGGTGCCTAGAATTTATAAGAAAAAAATTAACATATCAAAAATGCAGAAAGAACATAAGTAACATACAAAGCTAGATAAATAATGAAAAAATAAGGAAAAATAAATTCTCCTTCTATATAGGGCTGAAAAAACGGTATAGGCCTGACCCAGAACCGACAAAATAAAAAAAAAAAAGAAAAGAAATGGGTTGGGCTAAATTGGTTGGGTGGTTTCAGCAGTTGGCCTAATCAATTTAATATGGATAAGATTGGACCGATTCAGACCCACATATTTGAACCACATGAAACTGAACCAAGCTGTATTATCTATAACATATATAAAGGGAAAACTTGGATTTGGTGTAGCCTATTTTTATTCCAATTATACCCTTTTATTTTTTATTTTAAAATTCAACTTCTCTTTTAATAACTTCTTTCTTATTAACTGTTATATGACAGTTTGCAAAACTATTTCATTCAATTTTTTTATATAAAATTTAAATTTAAAAAAATAAACTCACAAAAAATATGTTTATATCTTTAAACGTATGAACATTAAAAAAGCGGACACTAGTTAAAAATAAAATAAAAACTACTAATATAGTACACAATCATTTTGGTATTCACTCAATTCACTTAGCAAAAACGAAATTTCTCTCTTTCTCTCTCAGACTCTCGCCTTCTCTTGTTAAGTTTCATCACCACCACTTTTCAAAACTCAAACCCTAGCTAGCAAAGCACACCAACGCTCCTGATGTAAAATCTGAAATGACTTAAAATTCTTACAATAATTTTTTTATCCTTATTGTGTATCTTGTTCGTCCTTATTGTGTATCTTGTTCGTAGCACTCTTTATCATCTTCTTTTTCGATTTCTTCTTCCTTTTCTCTTTTTCCATTTCTTTTTATTTTGTTTCTATGTTTGAAATAGCTTAAAATTCTTACAATAATTTTTATCTTTTCAAACTTTTATTTATATTTTTTTATTATGTAACTATATAGGGTTTTTATGTTGATTTTTTGAATTTTAAAGGTTTCCCCTTTCTTTTGTTGTATTCTTGATTTTTTTAACATATTTTTTTAGTCTTGTTTTAACATGGTTGATCCTTGGGAAAAAAAATCATCCAAAGGTATATGTTACTGGTTATTTTTACTAGTGTTTTTCTTTTTATTTAACATTTATTATATTTTGATTATATCATTGTAGAAACATAATCACTTGTAAAAAAAAAGGAACAAAAAAGACCATCTGAAGGTAGATGTAATTGATTTTTTGTTACTTTATTTAATTTTATTGAGAATATGTGATGTTGAGAATACATGGACATTTGGTTTAAGAGTAACAAGGGAGTTTTGTTTCTTTGTGATTGAAGCTTATTTGTTTTTTATTACTTGTTTGTGACTTTTGTCTTTTCTTTGCTTATGAATTTTATTATGTAATATGTTGAATGCTCTAATATGTCAAATGCTGCAATACGAAGCAGTTTGCTTTGTCTTGTGATTTATTTTCACTCTTATCTGGTTCTTCACTTTTATTTTTTTTATTGTTCTTATGTTCTTTCATTTTTATGTTCTGATGTTTTGGTCTGTTTTTTTTCCTAGGGTGCTCCTACTGTAATTAAAACAATGAAGTGAAATTTTCCGCTTTACCTTTTTATTTCCAAAAAGTTATGGTGTTTTTCTTAACTTTGGTTATTTTGTTTGTTTGGTACACAGTTAAATTTTTTTTGTGTTTGATTATATTTGTTAAGTAGTGATTTGAAAAGAATTTTAGAGGATTGGAAATTTTCTTCAAAAGCTGGATGTCAAAGCCTGGAACTCTAATCAAGGCTTATGTTTGTTTTTTTGTCATGGATATGTTGATTAGTGGTTATGTTTCTATTAATTTTGTGTATTAATATAGGGCATGAATAATTGAATTGGCTAATGAATTATTTACTATATTTGAATTAGACCTATTGGAGTCATGTTAATGAAAATTGAGAATTTGTCATTTTTATAAAAAAAATTAAAGTTATTAACTGAAAAACCGAAAATCGAACAAATCAAAAAATTCGTCAAACTGAAAAACCAAAAATCGAACAAATCGAAATTATCTAGTCGAAATTGGGCCTTTATTTAGCACCCACAGTTTAATGTGATTTGGATGTTTGGCCCGAATCTGACCAAGCTCGACCATTTATCCATCCCTACTTTTATAGGTCGAATGATCAAGATGGAGAATTCCAATAAACCAATTTCAACAATCACGAAATGAAGACTAAAGGGTCTTCAAAGAACCAATACACATGGGCCATGTAACTATATAAAAGTGTCATTTTCTACAAAATAATCATCACACCTCAACTTCTACATAAACCATTAAATGCACGTTTTACCCTAATAGTAAAAAAATATGTGAATAAAAACTATGGCAAAAAAGAAAAAATACAAATAGTTTGTTGTCATCATCACTACCTAAAGACAGAAAATTTCTATCAGATAAGATAAAAAAAGAAACTAAAATTTGAAGAAAATGCAGTCCACCAGTTTAAATGAAGGATTTGATTTTCTTCATTATAACTTTTTTTTTCTTAAAATAAATGAACTCCAACTATATTAAAAGATGATTTTAGAAAGTTTTGATAAATTTTTAAAATTAACCTACGTTTTATAATATTTTAATAACTAATATAAAATATTTATATATTATTTCTAGAACAAAATATTTTTAGAATTAATGTAAATATTTTTTTCTCTTTTCTAAACTTCCAAATACAACCTAGTGTTTTTTTGGATGGTGGTTTCATGCATTTATAATTCAACTCATTCTTGCCACACGAGTAAGAGTCAAGCATATCAAATTGTTTATTATTTAGATTTAATATAAAATAAAAAGCAAAATATGTTTTTTTTAATTGTTTGATCAATATTAAACGGTTATCAATATTTTAAATGCGTGAATGTGTAAAATCTTGACTATAGTTGATTCATTTTTGTGTGTTTTTTAGACTTTATTCATTTCAAAAAAAATTTTTAAAAAATGAAAGAAACGAAAATATTCATCCTTTTCTCTTTTTAAATTGATGATCTATTTTTCTTCACAGTGATTTTTTATCCTAAAATAAGTGTTGAGATTGTAATTTCTTGTGTCAAAGTAAGTGTAGCTCGACAGAAATAAGGATGTGTCGAAATTAGCCTAGTGTGTGTCGAGTTGTGTTAGATGTCGAAGTGTCGAAACAGGTTGCTTGACACAGGTTTTCGACTTAGACCAAAATAAAAATTTTGGGCTTTTGTAATTTTTTGCTTTACCTTATGGAGCAAGGTAACTCAATTATAAATAGAGGGAGTAAACTCTATTTTGAGTAAGAAAAATAGAGAATAATATTGTAACACACAACAGAAAGTGCAATTGTACAATTGAATAATATTTTCTCAGATTTAGAACAGAGAGTTACTCTGCAAAAATCATTCTCCTCTTCCCCTATTTTGTCAACCCCTACTCTTCTTTCTTATTCAATTTTCTTTCTTTCTTCTTCCATTAACAATTGTTGCGTAAAAATCATTCTTGCAATCAAGGTGTGATTGTTTCACTTGAGTGATGAGTGAAGAACAAGAGATTTGGATCGGTTTATTGAATCTTGTTCATCAAGATTTATTCAGAATTTCTCAAAGTTTTTGAGATGATTCCAACATCTGGTATCTAGAGCACTGACTGAGCGATTCATGGGAAGAAAATCATGATAGCAATGAATCATCCAAACGGGTATTTTCTGGCGAGTCTTCTGATTCTCAAGAACAATAATTATGAGAATTGGTTCAAACAGATGAAGGTGGTTTTCCGTTATCAAGATCTTTGGGATCTTGTGAAGGAATGAGTAACACCGCTTGCAGAAAACATTACGGGTTAAAAGAAAGGTTGCATACAAAGAACTAAAGAAGAAAGATTATAAAGCTCTCTTTATAATTCATCAATGCGTTAATCCAGATAATTTTGAAAAGATTAGTGATGTAGAAACAGGAAAAGAAGAAGCATGGGAAATCTTGGAGAAAGGGTTTGGAGGCGCAGAGAAGGTGAAAAATGTGAGGTTACAAACTCACAAAAGGACGTATGAATTGCTTTAGATGGAAGAAATTGAAAATTTAACTGATTTTTTCACTAGGGTTACAAAGCTAGTGAATCAAATCAAGGTATGTGGAGAAGTGTTGACATCAAGATCACTTGTTGCAAAGATCTTGAGGTTATTGACTCCAAAGTTAGACCATGTGGTAGTAGCTATAGAAGAGTCGAAAGATTTGTTAACATTGACAAAGGAAAAGCTTCAAGGGACGCTTGAATTTCATGAATAAATGATAGCTAAAAGAGTTGCAGGCAAGTCGAAGAGTTTTCCTCATGAGTGGCTGGAGTTAGTGGGCCATGTGTGTGTCTAAGGTGGAGTGACAAGGGTAGCAGTTGTAACCTACATCCCCTAGGCTCTAAAAAAGTGATGATGATTTGCGATTTTGGTGATTCCCGAGAAAATCGCCATGATGACCATGACGTCAGGAACGTGTCCCAAGGTAGCGGAGTAGTTTCTTTGCGTGCTCTTTTTTGTTTCCTTTTTCTCTTTCTTCCCCCATCATCTTCCCAGACATTCATTGGCTAAAAGGATATTGGTTAACACGTGTAAGGTAAAGTAAACGGCGTCGAAATCAGATGCTGTCAAAAAAATGTACTTTTCTACATAGGGGGTCAAAAAGACATTTTTTTGGGGGAAATTTGTTAGCTCCTAAATTCGACACCTCTTGCAAAGTAAGAGATCTAAGGAGAAGCATGAAGAGCTTGCCAGAGGCGAGAGTTGGTCGAAGAATGTGAGACATCTAAGGGAGAGTAGTTGAAACACGTACCAGACTTAAAGAAAAATCACGAGGGCTTCGACTGCAACGTTATTTGGTAGTTATTCCGAGGATTTGAAATTCAAATAATTTGGAGGGAATGGTTCTGTTCGCCAGATGACTAAGAGGACACATGGTGCCCTATGAGCAACAGATCCGTGCATTACGACAAGTGGCAAAAGATGGTGATGCAGGAAGTTATTGGTAGTTATTTCTTGCTATTATAAATAGGAAGTCTTAGACATAGAATGGTGTGGAAAATTTACTGTTTTACAAGTCACTCTTAAACTCACTCCAAGTATCTGAGTGTAGAGAAAGAGAGTATCAAAGAGAATGTACGTGATGTAAACACACCACCTTTTATTTTCCAATGAAGTTTATTTTACTTGTTTAAATTTTACATAGATTTCTTTATCTTTCTTGCAATCTTCTCCCCTTTCTATGCCCTCTTTACTTCGTCCTCATTTTAAACTTCTTTCTTTTAAAACTTGTATCTTTTCTTTGCTAGAACTTTATGTATTTTTGTCCTATAGTCGAATAGGTAACCTTTAGAACCTTCTCCCAAATATTGTCAAAAGTGTAAAACTTAGATAAATGTTCAAAGAAAACCTTTTATCACATGTCCTAGGATCAATCTGATCGATCATGTGAGTCACCAAAGTTAGATTTGAAAGATCAGCGGTTGTTTTCCCGATTTTCAAGGGAAACAAAATGGCACGCCCAGTGGGACAGTGCTAAAAAGAAATTCCTTCATATAATCAAAACTTGTAGAAATTATAGTCTTATTGGTCTGTTCGTGAAAAGTGCATTTTATGTTATTGAGAAGTGGTAGAATTACCGCTGTAAACGAAGAAAGACTGACAAGATGAAACATTAGGAATATGGTGACAGATGCAAGTCAGCCAAATAAGCCTAACCCCCAAGGAGACGGTTCTAGTGAAAGAACAGGGAACGGTGTAGTCCTGCCTTCGATACCGTCAACAGGTGAACAAACATTGCATCCTGTGAGGCCAGAGCCAACACCCTCAATACTTGGGACTGGGTCTACTGTGATAAGACCTTATAGTCAACCAGTGTTGGAATATATTGGGCCTCAGATTTCGAATCCTCAAATACTGTTGGGAGGAAGTTCGACTTCTAGACAGTTTGCTCCTCCCGGGTTTTCGCAGTCACCAAGAAACCCCTATATGGGATGCCCATAACTGTAATGCAAGGGCTCCAAAATGCGCCCCACATATTCTCAGATCATACAATGGCTTCGCCATTACAAGGATCAGGGTCTGGTGTGAACATCGCTCGAAATCCCCAAGGTTCAAGCCTAGGATATTCGACACAGGGTCCTAACTTGACCAATACCTCTGTCGCATGCTTAAGTCAGCAAATGAATGAAAGCAATTTGCAAATGTTTCAGACTCTGTCCCAAACCATGGGGGAAATCTTTCAACCATTGATCCAAAACACAACCCACACTAATCAACAGTTAGCAATACAATTGACACGATTGGCTGAATTCATGGGGGTACCTCCCCTAGCCAGGAATCAAGCCCCGGTAGCAAACATTCCACGACAGGACTTGGGACATCAACCAGCAGTGGAAATCCAGGAAAGGATGGGTCATCCCATAGTCGAACTACCCAGGGTCGAACCGTTGAGAGAGTAATTTCGTGTTCCAGGGGAGAGGGACCCAGAAGTAATTATGGTGAATCGAAACCAGGACGCAGATAATGTCGTCCTGCAGGTTCGACACAATAATATGGCTGTCGACAATAATTTAGCAGCCATGGTTGAGAGAATTATGGTTCGAAATGGATTGAACACTGGTTTCACCCGGCCAAACTACACCTCCCCAATAGTAGATTATATCCTTCAGGCGGATTTGCCTCATAGAACGAAATTGCCCAAGTTTACTAAGTTCTCAGGAGATACGATGGAATCCACTGTCGAACATGTGGTCCGTTATCTAATCGAGGCTGGAAAGATAGCAAATGATGAGAGCCTTAGAATAAAATACTTCCCAAGTTCTCTCACTAAAAATGCCTTCACTTGGTTCACAATGCTACCACCCCAATACGGTGTGCAATTGGACCCAGTTAGAGCGTTTATTCCATGAACAGTTCTATATGGTCCAGACCAAGATTAGCCTAAAAGAACTTGCTAGTGTGAAGCGTAAGTTTTCTAAGCCAATCGAAGAATACCTTAATAGGTTCCGATTACTTAAGGACAGGTGTTTCACACAGGTCCCTGAACACAAGTTGGTCGAGATGGCCGCTGGAGGTCTCGACTATTCTATTAGGAAGAAGTTGGACACCCAGTATCTAAGGGACATGGCCCAACTGGCCGATCGAGTTCGACAATTGGAACGGCTTAAAGAAGAAAAGGCTAAGTTTAGTAAAAATAAGAAGGTAGCTTTTTTCGAATTCAATGAGAATGTCGAAGGGATGTGCGATGATCCCTTATACTTCGACGAAAGTGAAGTGGATCTTGCTGAACTTAAACAAGGTCCACCTTACTCTTGTAAAGTACTAGCTCCCCCACAGGGGAAGAGTTGTGTCGAATCCGAAAAGAATGATAGGTTCCTAAAGAAAACATATACTTTTGACATCACAAAATATGATGAAATCTTCGATTTGTTAGTGAAAGACGGACAAATGATAGTGCCACCTGGTGTTAAAATGTCGTCTGTAGAACAAAGGAAGAAAAGAGGGTTTTGTAAATACCATAATTTTTTGGGTCATAAAACGTCTCAATGTTTTCTTTTCAGGGATCTCATTCAAAATGAAATTGAAGACAGACGTTTGAAATTTGGAGAGAAGGCCAGTAGCCAGATGAAGGTTGACACAGATCCCTTGCAGATGGCGGATGCACATTATACAGAACAGTGGAAGCCAACATGGCCGAAGCTACTAATGGCTATGATATTTCGATCGACATGGTAGAGGTTACTGATAATCTCATAAATAAGGTCGTAATGGCAAAAGTCACCATGGGTTTAGGACAAAAGGATTGTGTGAAGATGGCCATTAATGACCTCGACAACGTTGATGATGATGTAAGTTCAAATGACAAGGGAAATCCAGGTTGGGCAATAGTGACTAAGGAAACTGCTGATCACTTCATCAAAATGGACCAGACCACTGAAGGTTTGGAGCTAGGCTTGAGGAAGCTTAATCTGGTCGAAGGGGTCGAAATCAATATGGTAGAGATCACTCAACATGAAGCTGTAGGGGATAGCGAATCAAACTACCAGGAGGAACTCACTAGGGAAGCTTACCCAGAACAGGAAGAATTGATTGTTGCTTTCCTCCACCGTTGCCAGAAGAAAGGATCTAGTGTGATGCTATGCCCTCGATGCAGCGCCATTTTCGACAAAAAGGCTGCACAGAAACTGGAAGGAACACGGAGGTTGAAATAAAATAAGGAAAGACCCAGATTCGACACTCGAGGTAATCTCTAAAGGAGATCTGAACCTCGCACTAGGCCCCTGACAACCAAACCCACTAGTTTCAAACCCATTGCTGAAGCGGCTGATGGTAAATGGATAAAACCTAATGAAAATAGACAGCAGGGACAACAGAGGTGGAAGAACTTTGAGGTGAAACGAGGATCTTCAATGAGTTATGGAAAGGAGTTCTAGTCTTCAAAAACTGCCCATGTATCTGAGGACTACAAAGGAAAGAATCCTATGTCTCGATCACAGTGGAGACCGGAACAGCGTAAGAGGAAAGCACTCAGGGAAAGCTCACTAAAGAACCAGGCAGAATCCAGTACCAACGCCACTGTCGAAAATCAAGAAGGACGGACAAAAGCATTTGGGAAAGCACCTGTAGGACGTAGATTGTTTCCTGTCCAGGTCGAAGAACAGAGAATACCGGTTGGGGTCGATGATGAAATGACTGATAATTTTGATTTAGACTCTGAGATTCCCTGAAGTTATCGGTTAATGTAGTATCAGTAATGCCAAGGGAATTCGACAGAATATCCGTGGTCGAAAATCTGGATACTTACACAGATTGGGAGATGGCGGCACACAAGCCTGTGTGCTACTATGTGATGAATAATGGCTATGTTGAAGAGCAAAATTCATTCTTCTAACGTCCCACAGAGGCGATGAAGAACCATTTGAAACCTCTTTATATCACAGCGAAAGTGGAAAATGTCCCAATTAATAAAATTCTGGTGGATTATGGCGCAATAATGAACCTGATGCCACATTTCCTGTTGAATAAGATTGGCAAGTATGATACTGATACAAAACCACACAACATGGTTTTGTCAAACTACGAAGGCAAAGTAGGTTCGACCATGGGAGTCATACAAGGGAACGTTACAGTCAGAACCATTACTCGCCCAACTGTCTTCATGGTGGTAGAAACAACAGCCAACTATAATCTGTTGCTTGGAAGGGAATGGATCCATGGAATTGGGGCGGTGCCATCTTCAATGCATCAAAGGATTGTCATATGGAGACCAGATGGAATCATGGAAAATATCGAAGCAGACCAAGGATATTTTAAGGCACCCATAAACCACGTTGATCGAAGGCAATTTGACAAACATTTGGCCAGCATAGGCCCCTGCGTACCTGCAGATTTCAAATTTGTACCAAATGATGAAGTGTATTGCTCACTTTATCTACATCTTGTCGATGGTTTCCGCTGGGATAAGGAAGTACCAGGTGAGAGAATTGTAAGTTATATGTATGCCTAAGAGGGGGGGGGGGGGGTGAATTAGGCTCTTAGACACTTTTTCCGGTTTTTCGGTGATTCTTGGATTTTACTTTCCTTAAAAGTTTCTAGGTGATGAAAGGCAGTAAATGCGGAAAGTAAATAACACAACGATGTATAGTGGTTCCCCTCATAATCCGAGAGTACTCCACTCCCCTTTCAACATGAAAGAGTATTTTACTATCAATGTTAGATTTCCTAAGACAATTCTAACAACCAAGAACACACCTCTTGGATTTACAATTTTAAAGTCCTACCGAGAATGAATATCTCACACAAGGACCTCTTGTATCCACAATCTGGATAACAAGGAAAACCCTACACACTTATCTTTAACAATCCTAAAAATAAGTATGTAGTCAATTCTGAATTTTGTATAAGTAACAATTTGAATGTTTTATCAATACGAATGTTGATCTTCTTCTTGAAACAAATAATACTAAGATATAATATACAAGTGGTTTTTTTTGTGAAAGAAAGCTGTGAAGATGTGAAAGTTAATTTCAATGGCTTCTTTCAAAAAATTTGTTTTGAACACTTTTATGAAAAATTCAAAAGGTTGAAGACAAAGAGTAATTTTTGAAATTTGTTTCTTGAAGGTGATTTTGATTTTGAAAATGAGATCAATTTATAGAAGTGAAAAACCCTTTCCAAAAAGGTATGATTATGGACAGAAAAAATAGCCAGTAAGAATAATAGAGAACAATGCAATCCTCCATGAAAAGTTACTATTTTTGGCTGTTGTTTCAGTGTTAATCGGTTAACACCTTTCCAACGTACAAAATATTTGAAATTTTCATGTGTTTATCGATTTACCCATATGGTTAATCGGTTAACACTGTTAAAACGTTCCAAATTATAATTTTAACTTGTGTTATTCGGTTAACCCCACAGGTTAATCGGTTAACACTGAAAGTTTTTGCAAAAATACTTAATTTAAAAATATAGAAAGTATTTTAAAAACATTTTAAAAGGGTTAGTGATAGTGGTGTAGTGAAGTGTGATTGAAAGAACACTTGTATAAATATTTCTAAGTAAAATATGTTATACCGTTCTTTGTATCATCGACACCACTTGAAGCTTGAAGATGAAGCTTGATCCATAGCGCCGTATGCGACATTATCTTGATCTTCGATAATGGATTCTTGTCGATTGCTTGCGTCTTTCTTTTTGTGAATGTGTACCAATCTTGTATGAGTTGTCTTCATAAAAACACATAGGCCTTGAAGCTTGATTCTACAATCTCCCCCTTTTTGATGATGACAACCGCTTCTTTGAAAGTCTTGCTTTGATACGTGATTCACAATATTTCTCCCCCTAAGTTGGATCTTCCCCTAAATACAAGAGAGAAAGAACTTCTTCTGCATATGGAAATGTTAGAAACACAATCCTTCTCCCCCTTTGCCATTAGCAAAAAAGGAAGAGGGCAAAGAAAGATAGCAACACACAAATATGCAACAACCATCACACATGATTCACACATAAACCATAAATTGATTAAGATTAAAATTAAAACGAACGAAACATTGTACGAGTACAAGAATGAAAACAAAAGTGAAATTTAAACTTAAACTAGAAACTAGAGAGCAATAAACAACAATAGCAAGTGTTTTTAATTTTCATCCGCCGATATTTCCTCATCTTCAGCTTCTTCTTCTTCACTATCAACCTCTTTTTCATCCTCTTCTTCATTGTTACCGGTGTTGAAATTCTGAGAATTGAGCACAAGGTTGTGAAGAGAGGTAATTGCCCTAGAGGTTTCTCTATGAAGGTTCATGGTTTCTCGGTGTTGGTTCATCATGGTTATGTAGAGAAACTCATTTGTTATGCCTCCTTCAGGAATAGGGTAGGATTGGTTTGAAGCGGAGGATCCGTCGTCGATATATTGGTAGGTCCCGCCGGAAGCTTTGATAATTCTGGTATTCTTCACAATAGTAATCTCATTGATTTCACTTGCTGATGGTTTCATTTTGGTTGTCGGTTCGCGGTTCAGGTCCAAATCTGTTAACTCAAGAATCCTTGAAATCAACCATGCATAAGGAAGCCTTGTTAACAAAGAGAGTTGTTGCTGCAGATGATACATCAAAGTGAGAATCCAATTAACCTTAATCTTGTTCTTGATAGCATATAGCAGTTCCATCTCCAAGTCATTGATTTGAGAGTGGTTGGAGTCCTTCGGAATTAACACGTAACAGATGATATAGTGCAACATTCTATCATTAACCGTCAGATTCTTTACATAGCACAACATGCAAGCAGTCCTTTGACTCGCAATAACAGTCTCTTTTGGAAACCTGCAGATACGATAATAATATTCCATCTTATCGTACTTAGCCCATGGACCTTCCACATGGTTGACTACTTTCCTGAGAAAAAAATCCTTTGGATGGTATCTCTAATCTCGCAGCAATGTCGGACAGATTTTCCTTCATTTCATAGTTCCGAACAAAAGTTTCGAATATATGTTCATCATCAGCATTCAAATAAACAGACAACTTATTCATAAAGGATTTGACCAAATCGGGGTAACATTTCCCGTTGTGACACAAACTTATCAATCTTTTGAAATTTCAACAGAGCTGGGAAATCAAAAGTAGAAGTCAGAAATGCGTTGAAATTAACGTGTTTTACCGGGAAGAGATGACGAACCCGAACCTTGAAATTCATTCTGCGCTTCTTCGTAGATTCCATGGAAGTACTGTCTTCATTAGAGGTAGAGATGTTTTCCGGTAGTTTTCCCTTGCCTTTGTTGTTCTGATGGTTTGAGGTGCTTCTGAAACTTTTGGGGTTTTAGGGTTTTGTGAGGAAGAAGGTAAGGTGATACCAATATATATAGAGAGAGTTTAAGTGGGTTTTTAAGTTAGGGTTGGAAGAGTAATTCTCTTGTAGTCAAAAAAGAAGAAGAGATTCCAAGGATTATGGTTGATGATATTTAAAAGTCACTTGTAGCACACATAAATAATCACTTAAACACATTTATCCAAAATTGGACTGATTTTTCGTTTTTGATTTTTTGAAAAATTAACAATGTTAATCAGTTAACCATATAGTTTAATCGGTTAACACATTAAAAAATTTAATTTTTAGAATAAAAAGTAACAGTGTTAATCAGTTAACCCTGGGGGTTAATCAGTTAACACATTAAAAAATTAACTCAGAATTGAAAAATTAACAGTGTTAATCGGTTAACCCTATAGGTTAATCAGTTAACACACGCGAAATTTTGGAGAAATGTTTAAAAACAGAATGCAAGCAAATTTGAAAACATACAATATGCACACATTAACTTAAGAGGAGGTTAGATGTCACCTTCATCGAGAATTCCGAGTTCTCGTCGAATCTTGAAGAAAGGCTCTTTTGCCAGTGGCTTTGTGAAAATGTCGGCGAGTTGGTTATGCGTATCCACAAAGGTAACTTCGACGTCTCCATTAAGCACATGATCATGTAAGAAGTGGTGTTGAATATCTATATGTTTGATTCTTGTATGGATGACGGGATTTTTTGTTATCCTGATTGCACTAGTGTTGTTGCACCGAAGTGGAATGCATCCGAGATTCAATCCGTAATCATCAAGTTGTTTCTTAAGCCAAAGAATTTGTGCACAACAACTTCCCGCCGTTATGTAATCTGCCTCTGCCGTACTTAGAGCAACACATGCTTGTTTCTTGCAAGCCCATGAAACCAATGCATTTCCTACGATATGACACGCTCCACTTGTGCTTTTCTGATCTGTTTTACAACCTGCATAGTCCGCGTCAGAATAACCAACTAAATTGAATATACTACCTTTTGGATACCATAGGCCGACATTTGATGTTCCCTTGAGATACTTCATAATTCTCTTTACTGCGGTGAGGTGTGACTCTTTTGGATTTGCTTGAAATCGGGCACACAAACAACACTGAACATAATGTCAGGACGACTTGTCGTCAAGTACAGTAAGGAACCAATCGTTCCTCGATACTTTGTTATGTCGATAGAAACACCGGATTCATCTTGATCTACATAAGTTCCGGATCCCATAGGTGTAGCCATTGCCTTACAAGTATCCATTTCAAACCTTTTCAACAACTCTTTACAATACTTGATTTGGTTGATGAAGATACCATCTTTCAATTGCTAGATTTGAAGTCCAAGAAAGTAGTTCATCTTTCCCATCATTGACATCTCAAATTCTCCTTGCATCATGGATGAGAATTCCTCACATAGGTCTTTGTTAGTTGAACCAAAAATGATACCGTCAACATAGACTTGAACTAATAAAGTATTACCTTTATCTTTCTTGATAAACAGAGTCTTGTCAACTTTGCCTTTAACAAATCCCTTTTTGCAAAGGAAATTGCTAAGCCGATCATACCATTCCCTTGGTGCTTGCTTTAAGCCGTAAAGAGCTTTCTTCAACTTGAAGACATGTGAAGGATTCTTGAAGTCTTCAAAGCCCGGGGGTTGTTTGACATAGACTTCTTCATTGATGTAGCCATTCAAGAATGCGCTTTTGACGTCCATTTGAAAAAGCTGAAAATTTAATGAACAAGCATAAGCAAGCAATAGACGAATTTCTTCTAACCTTACAACTGGAGCGAATGTTTCCTCGAAATCAATCCCTTCCTCTTGATTATAGCCTTGGGCCACCAATCTTGCTTTGTTCCGAATGATAATTCCATCTTCATCCAGTTTTTTCTTGAATACCCATCTTGTACCAATGATGTGCTTATCACTAGGTCTAGGATCAAGTTCCCAAACTTGATTCCTTTCAAATTGGTTTAACTCTTCTTGCATAGCGATAATCCATTGATCGTCATTTAGGGCTTCACCAACTTTTGAGGGCTCGATTTGAGAAATAAATGCCATGTTTAAGCAAGCATCTTGGAGATTGAGTCTTGTTGTAACGCCTTGACTAATGTCACCTATAACTTTGTCAATTGGATTATCTTTATGAGTTCTCCATTCTTTTGATAGATCGTTGACATTGGAATCTTGTTGAATCGGTATATCTTGTTCTTTCATGATATCTTTAGAAGTATCTTCATCGGGAATTCCTACAGAGTCGTCATCATTATCACAAAACACAATATCCTCCTTGGAGGGGTTAGATTCATCAAATTTGACATGCATAGATTCTTCAATAGTTAATGTTCTTTTATTATAAACTCTAAATGCTTTACTAGTAAGGGAATAACCGAGAAATATACCTTCATCCAATTTTTCATCGAACTTACCAAGATTGTCTTTGTCATTGTTGAGGACAAAGCACTTGCATCCAAAGATATGAAAGAAAGCAATGTTTGGTTTCCTTCCTTTGAAGAGTTCATAGGGGGTATTCTTAAGAATTGGTCTAATGTTAACACGTTTACTTACAAAACATGTCGTGTTTAACGCATCCGCCCAAAAATACTTAGGTAGATTTGAGTCGCTAAGCATTATTCTTGCAAGTTCCACTAATTAACGATTCTTCCTCTCTATGACACCATTTGGTTGAGGAGTTCTTGGTTCCGATAAGTTGTGTGAGATTCCATGTTCTTCACAAAATTCTTCGAATAAAGTATTTTGGAATTCTCCGCCGTGATCGCTTTTAATTGAGGCAATTGTGAGAGATTTCTCATTTTGGATTTGTTTGGCAAACTTTTTAAATGCTTTAAAAGCGTCACTTTTCTGCACCAAAAAGTAAGTCCAACAAAATCTAGAATAATCATCTACAATTACTAATGCATAGAAATTACCTCCGAAGCTTTTTGTTCTAGATGGACCAAAAAGATCCATATGCAACAATTGCAGTGGCCTTGTTGTGGACACCACATTTTTGAATATGAAAGTTGATTTAGTTTGTTTCCCTTTTTGACAAGCGTCACACAATCTATCTTTGACGAATTTGATCTTCGGTAATCCACTCACCAAATCATGTTTAATTAATTTGTTCAAGTGCTCCATGTAAATGTGAGCGATCCTTTTATGCCATAGCCATGACTCGTTGTTGTTCACCATAAGACATTTAACCTTCAAAGATAAATTGTCAAGAGAAATCATAAAAATATTATTGATTCTATTACCTTTTAACATAACCTCATGAGTGACTTCGTCTTCTATCAAACATTCATCTTTGTTGAACTTGATTTTGAATCCTTTGTCACAAAGTTGACTAATACTAAGAACATTGTGCTTGAGTCCTTTGACATAAAGTACGTCTTCTATTGTTGTACAAGGTAGTGACCCAATATTGCCTATGCCAAAAATCTTGCCCTTATTATTATCACCATAAGTAACATAACCCTTGGCTTTAAGCGTTAGTTGTGAAAATTTGTTTATATCTCCTGTCATATGCCTTGAACACCCACTATCAAGATACCAATGATTTCCGGAGGTCTTCAAGCATACCTACAAAACAGGATTAAGTTTTGTTAGGTACCCAAATTGCTTTGGGTCCTTGATAGTTAGTTCCCTTTTTCACCCACACATAATGCCCTTCTGGAACACTAAAGTTACGAACATAACAAACATTAGGTGTGTGAGCTTTAATTCAACAATAAAAACAAGTTGGTTCAAAATTGCTTTTATATCTTGAAACATAAGATTTCTTCTTAGCAAACACTTTCTTTTTAGGATGTTGATGCACAATTTTAGGATTGTTTACTTTTTCCTTAGGAATTTGGTTCTTAGGCCTAACAAAGATTGTTTTATTTGAACTTGATTTAGAAAACTTGGAATATCCGAGTCCACTTTTATCATTAGAAAATCTTTGATGCCTAAGAACTTCTTCCAAACCAATTTGACATTTCTCATATCTTTCAATAACTCTTTTAAGTTGAACAATTCGAAATGAGAGAGATTCACAATTTTTACATACAAAATTTTGTTTTTCACTTAATAAATTTTGTTTCTCATCTTCAACTTATTTTGCTAATTCAAAATTCTTTTCTTCTAAAGATGCCATAAGTTTCTTTTGAGATGAGATAGTCTTATACAGATTTTTGCATTCAAGTAACAATTCATCAATAGCGACTTGTACATCACTATCATAAACAAAAAAGTTGCTACTAACCTCATCTTTTTCGTCATCGGAGTGGTGTGAAGCCATTAGAGTCATATTTGCACATTCATCGCTTTCCGAGTCCGATGAGGAACTTATCTTATTATCTTCCCAAGCAATATACACCTTCTTGTTCTTGAAGTCCTTCTTGCCTTTGAATCCTTCTTTCTTTGGAAGCTTTGGACAATTTGGTTTTATGTGGCTTTGCTTTCCACATTCGTAGCATGTAACATCTTGCATTGATGTGGATGCTTCCCTTTTTCTGAAATGTCTATTCTTTTTATCATAAAGGGGTTTATTATTTTTATTGAAAAACTTGCCAAGTCTTTTTACTAGGAGCATGAATTGTTCATCTTCTTCCAATGTGTCATCATTTTTATTTTCTTTTGACTCCACCTTCAAAGCAATTCCTTTGGACTTCTTTTCTAGATTTTCATGTTTCTCAAGTCTTCCAAGTTTTAACTCATGTTCTTGAAGTTTTTCAAAAAGTGATGCGGACGTCATTGTTGAGAGACTTTTCTTCTCTGTGTCTCTTGCGCGAAAATAAGGTGCCAGCATGACAGAAGAGTCGCCACCTTTTGTTATTTATCCCTCAGAGCGGGAAAGGAAACGATCGGAAAAACCTGACGAATAAGAGTAAGACAAGGTCATCGCAACCATTGTCTGGGTTCGGGAGTCGGTTACGCAAGGGGAAGGTATTAGCACCCCTCACGTCCATCGTACTCGACGGGATCCTCGCTTGTTTGTTTACTTGGACGGGTTGGTTATAATCTATCTACCTATCAAGGCTGGCTGAAAAAGAAAAGAAAAATGACTCGGCAAAGCGTCGCACTTTATGCCTACGTATTCTCATCAGAGAATGAGAAATCTGAGTCAACGTAGTTCGGCCTACGGAGGGTTGTAGGGGAAGGTAGCTCTCCAAGACATCGCCATCTTGTGCCTACGTACTCTCAACAGGCATGAGAGATCAGAGCTCACGTAGTTCGGGAAACTACGGCTTATTTCCTGTCTTGAAAGAAGTGTCTTTTATTGTGTTTGAAATTTCAACCGCACTAGAGACTATGACCTGAGAGTGAATGCGTCGCATGTCACCCAAAGGGTACCATACTAAACATCCAGACTGTGGAAAAGAAGCTCTCCCACAATCCTTTCTCAGATAGCTTAAGGCTCGTAACGTACGAAAGAAATCATTCATGATTACTGTATCTTAAACTGTTTTGAGATGAGAAGAGAACAGGCCCAACTAGGAGGGAGACTATCAAGTCCTACTGTTATCATGCCATGGATTCATCCTATGGTTGAGGTTTGAACAGGGAACTCCTAGATGTTGTCATGCATAGGTTTCAACCTAAAAGTCTATCATCAAATCCTCATCAAAGGAAATGAGAGTCCTAAGGGATCATGTCAATGATACACCAAAACAGACAAAGCATCAGCTTAACAGTAAAATGCATGCAATGCAAGTGAGGGAGGAAATGTGTGTGGGGCTTCAGCCTCCACAAGCTCGTCTCGACCTCAAGCCAGTCATGAAATAATAGTAATCATACTGAAAAATAAACAACATGCTATCAAGCAATAAACAGTAAACTGCAATCATACAGATAAAAATGAAATGAAATGCCATCAGGCAAACAAACCACATGGGCAAGGGAGATGGGCTCTACCGAATACCCGCAAGAAAAGACACGCAATAACAATACAAGCAGAGGGAGCAACTCAACCTCTAATGCAATCATGCTCCTAGATTCTACTTATGCTAGATGGACTTAATCTAATGCAACAGACAAATCAAACAAAACACACAATACAGAAAAGAAAAACAGAAGAAAGCTTCGGCTCCTCCAGCAGCAACTCAGTCTTCAGACTTCAAATATCAACTGCTTTCCAGGTTTCAACCCTACAATATGAGTATCAACTCATCTTCTCCCTTAAGCTTCAGCTTCTTGATCAGCTCCACCTTCAGGCTTCACTATCTTCAGGGATCTTCAAGTATCAACTTGATCTTCATGCTCTTCAAGCTCCAGCTGGAGTGGCAGTCTTCAAGGATTCATCCTCTTCAATAATCTCTAATGAAGTCTTCATCTTCATGCTCAGGCTCTGACAGCTCTCAAGACAAATCAAACAGAGAAAAGCAATACTGGATAAGCTGGGGGATATTGAACTGCTTATTTGATCACCAAAGGTGACCTATAAGGGTTCAATATCAGGTGAAGGGTTCCCTCAAAAGTTCTACCTCCTAGGTATAACACTAATCCCTCCAAAGGAGAGAGGTGTATACCCTGGAAGGACTTTGAATCACAAGGAAGAATGGATGTGAAGAATACTATCCATGTTTGAGAAAGAAATTATCTACATCTAAGCTCTTCCCAATCCTAACCCTAAAACAAAACAAAAAGAAGAAGAACAAGCTCCTCAAGCTCCTCCAAGCCTCTTCCAATCTTCTAGTATGCTCCATCAAGCTCCACAATGAGATGCCAAGCTCCTCAAACCAAAGGGATACTCCAAAGCAAAGCAAACTAAACAAGACTTGCCCTAAAGGCCACACAAACAATCATTCACTTCAAAAATCAACAAAAATAGTATATTATTCTATTAAATCCTAATATAAATGCTAGGGGACCCTACATAACTACCCTTAAGTCCCATATATTCCCCATATACTAAATTGCCCTAAAAAACCTAAATCTAAAATTGTTATGAACCTATGTTAAAGTTTTAATCAAATTCTATACTACCTAGAACTACCTAATTAAAACTACCCTAAAAATTATCACAAAATTATGACATTAAATCAGGGGGACCCTAAACCATTCATCTAATTATCCTAAAAAAATTAAACTCAAAATCCTAAGGGAACTATCCTAATTAAATTCTACAAGTTAGCATACCAACTAAAAGAATTGAAAAAGCTATTAAAAGTATAAATGTGCAAAAAATATGAAAATGAAGTAAAATGACAATTTTATGTTTTCACATTTTTCTTGACAGAAAATAGAAAATGGGAAAAAAAAGTCTCATTAAAAAATATGCATTTTTCAATTTGTTATGAATTTTTGAAGTTTAAAGAAATTTGGAGTAAAATTTAATATGGAAATGAATGAGGGGTGCAAGAAGAAATAAAATCCATTTGTTATCAGGAACTGGGCCCATACTGGGGGGTGCTGGAAGTAACACGCTCCAGCCCAATGATTATTCAGAAAAATCATGAAAAAACTAAAGAAAAAGAAAAAAACTGTGGTGCAAAAAGCAAGAAATCATAGTTCAAAATCAATTGGGCTTGGAATGTGGGGTGTGGAGAGCGAAAATGAGCACAAAGCCCATGACGGTATACTAACTAAAACGATGCGTTTTAGTGCAGCTCCTCCCCC
Organism: Lathyrus sativus; assembly: GCA_963859935.3. Classification (NCBI taxonomy): domain Eukaryota; kingdom Viridiplantae; phylum Streptophyta; class Magnoliopsida; order Fabales; family Fabaceae; genus Lathyrus; species Lathyrus sativus. The sequence continues at coordinate 282,401,539 of OZ012739.1, read as the reverse complement.
TCCAAAATTCAGGCGTGATTGTGGACCGTTGGATGGTCCCTTGGTCAAATGTTCAAGCGCCAATCCAATGGTTCTCATGTTGTCTTCTTCCTTGGAATGTTAGGGTTTGAAACTCCATGAAAACAAACTTCCCATGCATGAAACTTCCTCTTCCTTGTTCTCTCTCAATACTCCATCAAATGACACAATCCAAGAACCAAACTTGGCTATAATTTAACGTAGAATACAACCATGCCTTTGGATTTCGTTGCAACTAACTATATCATGCAAACCAAACCATACAACTCCATGAATCCAAATTTTCTTCAGTTTTTGACCATCACAAAACTCAACAATCTTTGTATATAATTAATCCTCATGCTATGCTGATCACAACCAACCAATTCTCATGCATTATAACCCATTAAATAGTGTGTTCTAACTCCCTTAAGAATCAACCACCATGGAAGAAACCTCACCAATTGGCCTTAAACTCGTCCAAATGAATCACCTAATGGTCTCTAATGGTTTTCCAACAAGAACTAACCCTAGCCATGCCTAAAGTGAGAGGTAAGAACAGTTTTGCATACCTTGACTCTTGCAATGGTGGATGTTGAAAAGCTTCGAATCAGGCCTTGAGACTCCTCAAAGATAGTCTCTAGGTGATGAATATTTCTCTGCTTGCACAAGATTGGATGGAAATGGCTTGAATCTTCAGATCCAATCCCTTTTGCTCTCTTGCAACTTCACTTGGAAAGCTCCAATCTTCAACAATGGAACCTTACTCTAGCATGAACATGTTCAGGGAGGTTTGTAGTGATGATTTGTGAAAGAAAAATGGAAGGGTAATGAAGAGAAAAATGGAGTTTCAATACAATTTGCAAAATGGAAAGTTTTGGTTCAAACTCTTTTTTCTACCACCATTAACATCAACAATCACCAACCTTGAATCAATGCAATTCATATTCAATATATAGACTGATTTAGAAGGGTCTAGAATCATCTAGATCAATCTAGAAAGGACTTGAATTTTCTATGATATGGTAACTTGCATTTCACTTCCCACCACATGAGATATCATGACAAAAACCCTATAACTTGAGTAATTAACTTGATTTTCTCCTTAAGTGGTATTTTGGATAAGATACAAAGCTTAAACACCTTGTTTATGAAGCTTTTCTTTGTTTTGGCTAGGTACCCCATTATGCAAGTAAGACTTTTACAAAGCAACTCCAAGATTTAAGCCTCAAATCAAAATTGTGGCTGAACCATTGTTCTTAAAATATCCTTTGGAGTCAAAATGACCTATCATATGCCATGTTTATGGTTTATAGCTTGGATTTTAGGATTTTCCATTTAACTTGAATTAACTTATGTCCCATTTTTAGGCCATTTTTATCACTTTTTGCTATGAGTCTTTTCAACATCTCATGACCACCCTACTAGCCTTAAAACATCATTCTAAGAAACTTTGATGTTGAAGGTTTTTCCATTTGAAGCTTGGAAGTAGGAGATATGACCATATGCTTGAAATGACCTATAACTTCAAAATGACCAAAATACCCTTGGCTTGTCAAAACCATAACATGAGTTCTACAAATCCTATCAAGGACTTCTAGTACTCTCTAGAAAGCTAAGAAGATGCTCTTCAACATTCAGGTTGACCAAGAGATCATAGGAATCATCCTACTAGGGCAAAAGTTGTCTGCAAGTTGGGTGACTTTCAAGGACCCAGATTCACATACCTCAGATGACCTGTAATTTGTCAAAACCATAACTTGAGCTCTGCAAATCCTATCAAGGACTTCTACCACTCAAATTAAAGCTAAGAACAAGATATACAACATTCATGTTGTGGGGAAGATGATATGACAATCACATCTTGAGCTAAAACTGCCTGGAAGATAGGGATCAAACTAGGGGATTTTTCACTGTCAATCCTTAGAAACCCTAGCTTAAAACTTCTCAAAATCCTCAATCATGATGAGTTGGTCTAGGAATCATCCTTATAGTATCTCAATACATCCTTCCATGATCACATGGCCCTTGGATTAGGTCTCAACCTTCTCCAAATCTTCAGTTGACCTAGGGTTGACCCAGTCAAAACCCTAATTCTACCACTCATGGTTGAATCTTCTGAATTCTTGCATAATGACCTCTCTGGGCTTCATGATGACTTTCAAGACATCTCATAAGCTTCCTCGAAGCTTCAAGTCCATTCTCAAAGTCTCCGAATCATCTGAGGAGCACCCACAACTCTCAAGTTATGAGACACACAACCTTGGTTTCAACCAATTCCTCTGAGGATCTCTTGAACTTTCTGATGAAGGTATCAACCTTCAAACACTTGATGGATAAATAATTGTTGGTCAAATTTTGGGGTGCAATAGCTGCCCCTATTCAAACGGCTTGAACCTGACTGGGTGAGAAGCGAACGACTCTCAGCCAATCAAGGTGCGAGACGGTTGAATACCGGTGAACCAGAAAATTTGCCAACTGCACGAGCACACGATACTCTGCGGGGAACAAACCTTCGAATACTGCAATACTAGCTGCACGACAACTAGTTGGAGAAATACTGATATGACATCGCCGTCAGTTATCCACGTTAACTTCTTCTGACATTGTCTTCAGGCAACCAAAACACCCAACATCACCGCTGGAAGACTAAACCACCTGACATCACCGTCAGAAGCAGACAAAATTCTGAGGAACACCCAACATCGCTGCTGGAACACCAAACCATCTGACATCATCGTCAGAAGCAGACAAAATTCTGAGGAACACCCAACATCGCCGCTGGAACACCAAATCTCCTGACATCGCCGTCCAGAACAACCATAACTCGGGGAACCAAACATCCAACATCGCCGCCGGAGAACTAAATCTGACATCCCCGTCGGACCATCAAAATACCCAACATCACCGCTGGAGAACTAAATCTGACATCGCCGTCGGACAATCAAAATACCCAACATCACCGCTGGAGAACTAAATCTGACATCGCCTTCGGACAATCAAAATACCCCGCATCGCCGCTGGAGAACTAAATCTGACATCGCCGTCGGACAATCAAAATACCCCGCATCGCCGCTGGAGAACTAAATCTGACATCGCCGTCGGATAATCAAAATACCCCGCATCACCGCTGGAGAACTAAATCTGACATCGCCGTCGGACAATCAAAATACCCTGCATCGCCGCTGGAGAACTAAATCTGACATCGCCGTCGGACAATCAAAATACCCCGCATCGCCGCTGGAGAACTAAATCTGACATCGCCGTCGGAGAACTAAATCTGACATCACCGTCGGACAATCAAAATACCCCGCATCGCCGCTGGAGAACTAAATCTGACATCGCCGTCGGACAATCAAAATACCCTGCATCACCGCTGGAGAACTAAATCTGACATCGCCGTCGGACAATCAAAATACCCCGCATCGCCGCTGGAGAACTAAATCTGACATCGTCGTCGAACAATCGAAATACCCCGCATCGCCGCTGGAGAACTAAATCTGACATCGCCGTCGGACAATCAAAATACCCCGCATCGCCGCTGGAGAACTAAATCTGACATCGCCGTCGGACAATCAAAATACCCCGCATCGCCGCTGGAGAACTAAATCTGACATCGCCGTCGAACAATCAAAATACCCCGCATCGCCGCTGGAGAACTAAATCTGACATCGTCGTCGGACAATCTGCTGGGGATGACGCTTCGCCGCTGGGGAATTTGGAGAACTATCACGTAACTCCGCTCCGGGGGTCCAGAACTCATTCTGGATAAATCAACTCTGCTGAGGACTGCAATACTCATCTTGAACTGATAACCGTTCTGAGCAAACACTTTGTTGGGGATTCCAGGAACTATCCTGGGCAACTCTTGCTGGGGACAAACCGATCACGGCTTGAGCAGTTTCCAAGGACTCGGCTCTCTTGGGGCTTCAGGAACCACCCTGGGCGATCTTAGCTGGAGACTCCAAGTATCAATTTGAGCGACCAACCCTGGAGACTGCACTGGGGTCTTAAGAATCATCTTAAGCAAACGGCCCTGCGGAGGGATTCGAGAATCATCTTGAACTGAAGACTTCGCTGGGGACTTCAAGAATCATCTTGAGCAAGCGACTTCGTTGGAGGGGAATTTCAGGAATCATCCTGAGCAACTGATCCTTCGGCGGAACACCTGCAAAACAAGAACGGTAGCAACCTAGATCATGTTTATTATGCATATGCTTCGGCCATGCTCCACATGGTGGAAATGCTATGCTATGCTAAATGCTATGCAATCATGCACAATGATGCGATCCCGTCAGCAAAATAAATGTCGAGGGGGAAATCCTCCTGTCAAGGAGAAAGGACTACTCAGATAGAGGAATCATCCTGCTGAGGAGAACATGGTCGCGCCAACATCAATTGGCCTCCGTCTGGGGAAAAGATCTTCCGTGGACTGCTGCAGGGGAAACAACTTCAGTTGATTACTGCAGGGAACGAAGCTTTACGAGAACCTAGACTTGCTGAGAGAAACGATATCCGTCGCGGGAATAAACTGCGGGGCCTCCATGGCTACTTTTCTGGGGATAACAACTCTGTGGGGAAACAACTTCATCTGCTCAACACTCCACTGGGGAACAACTAAACATGGTCTGATCAACTTCCAAGGACTTGGCTCTCTTGGACATCTGCAAACTCGGCTGAGGAAGGAGAAGTCATTCTGCTTCGCTGGAGAGAGTGCGACTCTGGGGAAATACCGCATCGGCTGTTCAATACTCTGCTAGGGAAAATCCACTCATGGTCCCAACTGCTTCCAAGGATTCGGCTCTCTTGGGGGTTTGCGGACTCAGCCGGGGAGAGAGAAATCATTCTACTTCACTGGAGAGTACGACTCTGATGAGGAATTTCAATTCCGCCGGGGAAGAAGGAAACATCCACCTTCGGGGGAGAGTACAACTCTGCAGGGGAATACAGCGTCAGCTGTTCCAACACTCTACTGGGGAAAAGGGAATCATCCGACTTCGGTAGAGAATACGGCTCTGGCGGGGAATCTCAATTCCGCTGGAGGCTTCAGTCTGGCACCATCAGTTACTGCATACTTCGGCGTACGAACAGTTTCCTACGAATCCTGAACTTGTGACCCGGTGCTGGGGGAGACACCTGCTTCGGCGACTTTACTGGGGAAAACACGAGCTTCGACACCCGAACATTTCTATGAAATCTGCACTTATGACCCGGTGCTGGGGACATACAAGCTTCGGCGCGCGACTCAGCTGAGAAGATGACGTTCCTTCATGATGCGTCTGCTTGGGGAAGAGAATCCTCTCTGCCTGGGGAGACATATCAATGCTCACGGCCTCGCATTCAGACTCTGCGGAGGAGAGACTACTGAACTCTGCTGGAGAAGGAGGACTCGCCCTGCTTCGGGGATGCGCACGGCGCACCGTCTGGAAGGTACTACACCTGCAACAACACAAATAAACAGACAAGATACCCTCCTCAAAGGGGCCTATCAAGGTTATTATCTCGTGACAATATTCAGGTAATTAATTGTTTCAACAATCAATGGGCCTAGGCCCGTAAGTTTATGTATGCGCATTTTATCAAAAACATCGGCGTTTTCTTTCGCAAACAAAACAGATAAATGCTAAACAGACAAACAAAATTGCTGAATAACATGCATTTTATTGATGGTGAACCCCTGAATGGGCAAAAAATGTTTTACAACAGAGGCAAGCTCCTGGAATGAGGAAGTCGCGCAAAAATAAAACATAAATATACATCAGTATATACAAATGTCGGCAACGAGGCGTAGACGAACACCATGAGTTGATCCCTCTAAGACCCACTCGACTTCGATACTTCTCCGACGCTTCAGCTTCGGAAGAGATTGATTCAGATAAACGGCCCTCAGGTCCTCCAAACCACTAAACAATGAAAGTCCACACACGGAACGCAGTCATTTGCTTATTCAAATCCCTAACTTTTGCGTGAACCGCCCTTTACGGGTTTTCAGTTCACCGGGATACCCTTTTTTGCGGAAGCCGCCCAATGTAGGTTTTCGACTTCGCGGGTGTACATATTTTCAATATATCCCTAATTTTTGCCCGAACCTTTTATTCTGTTTTTGGTTCGCCGGGATGCCCTTTTTTTTTGCCTGGACTCTTTCTTTTTTGTCCAGCGGGTCTCTTTCAAGCAAAGTATTTTTTAACTGCGTCCGCGTTCACCGGGGATGCAAAATCTTCACCATCCATCGTGGATAACAACAAAGCTCCTACTGAGAAGACCTTGTTGACGACATACGGCCCTTCGTAATTCGGAGTCCACTTTCCCCGGTGATCAGAGTGTGGCGGAAGAATCTTCTTCAGGACGAGATCACCCGTCTGAAAGCTTCTAGGACGCACCTTCTTATCATAAGCTTTCTTTATTCGGCTTTGGTACAGACGACCAAATGCAATCGATGCTAACCTCTTCTCGTCCATCAGGATGAGTTGGTTCAAACGATTCGTAATCCATTCCGCCTCGTCGAGTTTCACATCAACCAACACTCGCAAAGAAGGGATCTCCACTTCTAACGGTATGACAACTTCCATACCGTACACCAAGGAGAAAGGAGTTGCCCCGGTCGACGTATGCACCGTCGTACGATAACCGTGCAAGGCAAACGACATCATCTCGTGCCAATCTTTGTACGTCACAACCATCTTCTGAACAATTTTCTTTATGTTCTTGTTGGCGGCTTCGACGGTGCCATTCATCTTCGGCCGGTAAGGAGATGATTTGTGGTGTTCGATCTTGAAGCTCTGGCACAGCTCCTTCATCATCTTGTTATTCAAATTCGAACCATTATCAGTAATGATCCGCTCGAGAACTCCGTAACGACAGATGATGTCCCTCTTTATGAATTTAGCTACCACCTGCTTGGTCACATTAGCGTACGAGGCTGCCTCCACCCATTTGGTGAAGTAGTCGATAGCTACCAGAATGAAACGATGACCATTAGATGCAGTGGGCTCAATCTTGCCTATCATGTCGATGCCCCACATGGAGAACGGCCAAGGGGAGGACATGACATTCAATGGACACGGCGGCACATGAACTTTATCAGCATAAGTCTGGCATTTATGACATTTCTTCGCGAATCTGAAGCAATCCGACTCCATAGTCAGCCAGTAATATCCTGCTCTCAGGATCTTTCTCGTCATGGCATGCCCGTCGGCGTGCGTACCAAATATGCCCTCATGGACTTCTTCCATGAGCATACTTGCCTCTTTCTCATCTACACATCTGAGTAGCACGAGATCGTGGTTTCTCTTATACAACACTCCATCAGGATTGAGGTAAAAGTTTCCAGACAGCCTCCTCATAGTCTTCTTATCCTGGATTGATGCACCCGCAGGATACTCCTTAGTCATAAGGAAGGTCTGGATGTCGTGGAACCATGGCTTGCTGTCGGCGACATCCTCGATTGCAAAGACAAATGCCAGTCTATCAAGACGCGAAAGCACAATTCTTGGAGCCTCATTCCAAAAATTGACCTTATACATTGAAGCCAACGTGGCTAAGGCATCAGCCATCTGATTTTCAGCCCTGGGTACATGATGGAGTTCCACTCGATCGAAGAACGAAAGCAGCCTCCTGGCATAATTCATGTACGGCACCAAATTCGCTTGACGAGTTTCCTACTCCCCTTTAATTTGATTGATTACAAGCGCTGAGTCACCATATACGTCTAGATTCTTGATTCTCAAATCAATTGCCTCTTCTAGACCCATAATACATGCTTCATACTCCGCCTCATTGTTGGTAACTGGAAACGTCAGTCTCGCAGTAAACGGGATGTGGGATCCGTGAGGAGTCGTGATGATAGCCCCGATACCACTTCCATAGGAATTAACTGCTCCGTCGAATATCAACTCCCACTGAGATTTCCTATCTGGCCCCTCACCGGGCAATGGCTCATCGCAATCCTTCGCTTTGAGAAACATAATATCCTCGTCAGGGAATTCAAACTTCATCGGCTGGTAATCCTCGATCGGCTGCTCGGCAAGGTAATCAGACAATACGCTTCCCTTAATGGCCTTCTGGGAGACGTACTGAATATCATATTCCGTTAACACCATTTGCCATCTGGCAATCCTGCCCGAAAGAGCCTGCTTCTCGAAGACGTACTTGATCGGATCCATCTTCGAAATTAGCATAGTGGTGTGATTGAGCATGTACTGTCGTAGACGTTTGGCAGCCCAAGCTAATGCACAACACGTCTTCTCCAGCATCGAGTATTGAGATTCACACTCAGTGAACTTTTTACTCAAATAATAAATGGCATGCTCTTTTCTGCCCGTCTCGTCGTGCTGACCGAGAACACACCCCATACTATTCTCCAAAACCGTCAGGTACATGATTAACGGCCGTCCAACCACTGGGGGTATCAAGATTGGAGGTTCTTGAAGATACTGCTTTATTTTATCGAATGCCTTCTGGCAATCCTCATTCCAAGTAATCGCCTGATCTTTCTTTAAAAGCTTGAACATCGGTTCACAAGTGGCCGTGAGCTGAGAGATAAACCTTGCAATGTAGTTTATTTGGCCCAAGAAACCACGAACTTCTTTTTCTGTTTTCGGCGCTGGCATTTCTTGAATGGCTTTTATTTTCGCAGGATCAACTTTGATACCTCGTTCACTAACGATAAACCCCAATAACTTTTCGGACCGCACCCCAAAGGTGCATTTGTTAGGATTCAGCCTCAACCTGAACTTCCTAAGCCTCTCAAAAAGCTTCAATAGGTTGACCAGATGCTCTTCCTCCGTTTGGGACTTTGCAATCATGTCATCAACATAGACCTCGATCTTATGATGAATCATATCATGAAACAAAGTTACCATTGCTCGCTGGTAAGTGGCCCCTACGTTCTTCAGACCGAAGGGCATTACCTTATAGCAAAATGTTCCCCAGGGGGTGATAAACATCGTTTTCTCCATGTCCTCCGGTGCCATCTTAATCTGATTGTAACCGGAGAAGCCATCCATGAACGAAAACACGGAGAACTGGGTTGTGTTGTCGACCAACACATCGATATGAGGCAACGGGAAATCATCCTTAGGGCTCGCCCTATTCAAATCCCGATAATCGAGCACATGCGTACCTTACCGTCCGTCTTCGGTACAGGCACTATGTTGGCAACCTACGGAGGGTAAGTGGTAACGGCTAAAAATCCTGCATCCAACTGCTTCTGGAATTCTTCTTTGATTTTCACAGCCATATCTGGTCTCGTCCTCCTAAGCTTCTGCTTGACTGGAGGGCAATCTTCTCGCAACGGCAAGCGATGAACCACGATGTCTGTGTCAAGTCCGGGCATATCTTCGTATGACCAAGCAAAGACGTCACTATACTCTCAAAGCATCTCGACCAGTCTATGCTTGGCATCATTCTGCAGCGCATCCCCTACTCTGACATTTCTGACGAGCTCTTCAGAACCCAGATTTACGATCTCAATATCTTCCTCATGAGGCAGAATAACCTTTTCCTCTTGTCTCAACAAGCGGGCCAACTCTTCCGGAAGGTCTTCGTCTTCATCAATCTCATCCTCGGCTTGATAGATCGGGCAATCGAAGTCGTAGTGAGCCGTAGAGGGTCCAGAGTCGATGTCATCTGTTATGTGGATCCTGCAATAACAAGGGTTAAGTTTAAAACAAGAATATGCAGGTTAGCACAAACCCCGTTGCCGTTTTACTGTTTTTCAAAATAAACATAAAACAGGAATAACAGAGAACACAATATTTGAGTACGAAGAAAACGCCTTTGATTTATTAACAAAATGCATGTACATAATCCAACAAGGCCCTGACAATAAAACCACTATGCCCCGGGTAGGACATAGGGTTGTACAAAGATTGTAAAAAGTAAATCATTACTCTTCACTTGTCAGCTGGATAATCTCCTTGATGGTCCAATTGTTGAGGAGCTCGCCCGGCTGAATCCAAGCGTCAAGATCACAATCGCTATCCCCGCTGTCCTCAGACGCTGCGTTGATGCTTTCGAAGATCACTCCGCCACTGGTAAATAAGATCGGCCCCTTACCACGAGACGAACTCTTAGACGAAGAAGATGAAGCTTCAGCTTCAGGAGAATACCCCAATCCAAACTTATCCTGCTTGATCGGTATCTCCAAAACATGCCCCCAGCCTAGGGTGGAACCGGCTTCGACGACGGCCCGAGCTTCTCTGAACGAGGAGAGATTCATCTCTTGCTTCTCTGTGACGACAGGAGCTACCTCTTTCACCTTGACGGCTTCAAATGCTTGGCAGAGAGTTTCATGGATTTCTCCATCCATTTCAACATACTTAAAGGATGACAAGTGGCTCACCATAATGTCCTCCTCACCACAGACGGTTACTATGCTTCCCCCGACAGCATATTTAAGCTTTTGATGCAACGTGGACGTCACGGCACCAGCAGCGTGGATCCATGACCGACCTAAGAGGAAACTGTAGGCGGGCATGATATCCATGATATAAAAAACCGTATCGAACGTTTCTGGACCAACTTGAATCGGCAGGGTCAACTCTCCGAAAACGTGGCGCTTAGTTCCGCCAAATGCTTTCACCACCAGATCACTGGGCGTGCAAAGCAATCCACGAGTGTCCAACTTCATTAATGCCTTCTTCGGAAGCACATTAAGCGACGAACCCGTGTCCACCAGGAAATGCGACATGATTGTGCCTCTGCAATCTATTGAGATGTGCAAGGCGCTGTTGTGATTTCTCCCTTTAGGAGTCCGCTCTAAATCTGTGAAACCTAGCCCATTGCCAGCATTAACATGGGCTACCACCTCTTCTAGCTGATTCACTGATATCTCTTACGGTACGTAGGCAGCATTCAATACCTTCAGTAACGCGTTGCGGTGCGCTTCAGAACACAACAACAGGTTGAGAATAGAAATCTTTGACGGCGTCTGATGAAGATGGTCTACAATCTTGTAGTCGCTCTTTTTGATTAACCGCATGAACTCCTCGGCATCTTTGACAAGCAAATCTTTCTCTTCCCTACAAGGGACCTCTTCGACGGCTCTGCCTTTACCCTTATCGGAAGCATCAGCTCTGACCACTTTCTCTGCCACAACCTCTGTCGGCGCAAACACTCTTCCGCTTCGAGTAATACCACTGACTCCTGCGAGATTCTGCACAGTCGACCCATACGGATCCAACTCTAACTTCTGACCATTGCAATAGACTTTGGCGCCATAATGCCACGGAACGGCGTTAGTGCTCTCGAATGGGATCGGCTCGGCTCTGGTAATAGTGATTTTAGGCGGTCGGGGCGCAGAAATGGTAATAGGTTGACGAGGAATGGTGATGGTGGCGACTTCATCTGCCTGCTTCAACACAACCTCTCCTGATACACTTTCAACTCTCCGACTGAACTGCAAAATACCCTTAGACATCAGACTTTGGATACCTTCTACCAGCTGCTCACACCCATCAGGATGTGTAGCACAAGCCATGCATAACTCTCCGCATCCTAGAAAGAACCCCTTTTTCAACAACTTAGCTTTGACGAAACTAAGCGACGTCTTTAAGTCTTTGACATCAGTCAACAGATCTGCACTATCCTCCTCGATAATGGCGTTCACTCCGCCTCCCCTATGATGAGGCATGGGGTTTTTCGTGACATTGGGCACATTGTTGGAGAAGTTAATAATCTTGGCATCTACCAGGTCCTGCACCTTGTGCTTAAAGGCTTTGCAGTTCTCAATCGTATGGCCTGGTGCCCCTGTATGGAAATCGCAAGTGGCATTTGCGTCATACCCCGGTGGTGGTGCCCCTGTCAAGGGAGCCATCGTCCTCTTTTGAACTAACTGAAGCTGAAGCAAAGTTTGCAAGAGCTGCGCATACGACATAGGTGGTGCTTCGAAGTGACGATTTGCCGAAGGAGCCCGATTCTGGTATTTTCTATATCCCTGTTGGTTCTGTTGCTGCGGCTGCTGCTGCGGAGCCGCTGGGATATTTATACTGGCTATCTGCTGCTGAGGGCCCTTGCCCTTTCTCCGAGCGTTGGTGACAGCGCTCGCATCTCCTTCTCTTCGCTTACCAGCATAAGGTTTCTTTCCACCTCCTCCAGCTGAGGATGATTCACCTTGAATTTTTCCGATCTTTATACCATTCTCGATGTGCTCGCCCATAGTGATGAGAGCTGAGAACGTCCCGGACATGCCACTAACTAACTTTTCGTAGTAGATCCCAGGAAGGGTAGCCACAAACATCTGCACGAGCTCACGCTCAACCATCGGCGGTTGAACCCGAGCAGCCAACTCACGCCACCGCTGGGCGTACTCCTTAAAGCCTTCATTATTCCGTTGCGAAAGGTTCTGGAGTTGGACTCGGTTGGGGGCCAAGTCGCTATTGTACTGATAGTGGAGGACAAACGCTTCAGCAAGATCTTTCCAGGTGCGCACGGTAGTGGGCTCCAAGCCCATATACCACTCGAGGGATGGACCAGAAAGACTATCTTGGAAGAAGTGCATCATCAACTTCTCATCGTCGGAATAGGCCGACATCTTCCTATAATAAGATCGAAGGTGGACACGAGGGCAAGTAGTGCCCTTATATTTCTCAAAGACAGGCACCTTGAACTTAGGAGGTACCCTGAAATCAACAATTAACCCCAGCTTGGACATATCAACGCCCAATGCATTCTGATTCTCAATATCTCTCATTTTGTCTTCCAGTGCTTTGAACCTGAGCCGCGCTTCAGCATTCAGCTCTGCTTCCGCACCCCTTTGAGAAAACACATCATCCTGATGATCCTCAAGCCACGGTTGAGGCACCAACAGATTTCCGACGCCGGCATTGCCGTTGACCGGCCCGATGTTGACATTAGCTCCCAGACTACCATTGCCGACGCCTGTCGCATTGAGTCCGATATTGGCCATCACATTGCCATTAGCACTGCCGTTGCCCCCGACAACAGGAACAACATTCTGCGGAGTATCAACTGGAGGAGGAGTAGGCACATCCCCGCCATGAAGTATGCCGTTACTATCAACCCTGGAGATCAAAGGTTGAACCAAAGTACGAAGCTGGTCCTGACCATTAGCGACTACCTGCATCAGTTCCATAAAACGATCCATCCGTTCACAGAGCTCTTGAACATCTGATTGCACCTGATCCATGATCCTTGTCTGATTAGCTCGAGTTGAGTAACGGTGAATGAGTCTCTGATCAATCCTGGAGACCGGAAGCAGCTTGGAACCTGTGAACCTGAAAAACCTGCAAACACTAAAAGTTAGGAAAAACAACAAAATGTACGCCATGCAAATGCTTCATGCAGATGCATGCGTGTGTCTGTGTGCTTGGGAGATTTCCCCCGATCCTAGTGCCTTAGTGCCAATGCTGATAATAATAATAATAATAAGAAGAAGAAGTCTGAGCCCAATCATGGAAACATCAATCTCATATATATATGGAAAGGCCTACCAAGGCAGTACATAGCATCAGCGAGTACAAAACAAATCAACAGCGTGACCTCAGCCAACAAGCCTGGTGATGGTCAGCATACAGCAAAGATCAAAACAAGAGGAATACAACTAGTCAAGTACGGCCACGGGCGCGGTACTCTGCTAATAACTCCTTCGTCTCTGGATGATCTGGCAAAGTGAGCAACCCCTCGACGAGTAGTTCCCTCTGCACAATGGTATACTGAAGTCCCTGAACTGAACTTTCCCATGCTCCTTCACCGAAGCAATCTTCCAATTTCCTCTTCTTAGACTCAAACATCAGCTTATGCTCCTTCAGGTTGGTAAGGGCTTTGTTGAGTTGGCCTTCGGCGGCGTACCTGCGGGCGGTTTCTTCATCAAACCTTTGCTCACTGTCCTTCACCTCGGCTTTCAGCTTAGAGATCTGCAACATCAGCTTGTCGTCTCGCTCCTTCCTGGTGGCCAGGGAAACCTTCCAGTGCTGGTCGAACTTAGATATCCTCCGATATGCCTCGTCCAAATGCTGCTTCTTCGTAGCTAGTACATCATTAACAACCCTGAAGTCCTGACCCAAGCGTTCACGATCAGCAATCTGCTTTGCCAAGTCTGCACCCAGTTGGTTCACCGACTCTGTTTGCTTTTTGAAAGCATGCACGACTTCGTTCCTCTCACTTCGAAGCTGAGCTAACTCTTTCTCCAGTTCTGCGTTCGCCCGCTTCAGCTCATCCCGCTCAGCTAGTACCTGGTTATGCTGATGAATGGACACAGTAGTAGGCTCTTCGATTGGTGGAGGACTCTCTGGTCTGGCATGAGGAAATGGCATCCCTATAGCGTTGGCTCTGGCTCTGATCCAAGCTGAATAAGGAGGGTAGGCTTGACTGTTGCTCTCTCCCAACAAAGGCTTTCCTCTCTTACTGATACTGTTCCACGCGCGCTGAAGCTTGGACAACAAATCCCCCTCTAGAGTACCCGTGAGGTACAGAGATTCCTGTACCTCTTCCTCCTTCGGTGGAGTCCTCAAAGCATATGCGAACTGGAGAACTAGCAACGACGGATTGTAGTTGATGCAACCCTTCCTACCTATCAGAGGTACATTAGGAAACCCACTACAACTGAAGATCACCTCAGTACCTAACCTGTCTCTGTCGAACCAGTCGATATCTTCTGCAGATAAACCCATCAAACGCTCAGGCCACTCAGCTGTGGCTGCAGATAAGACAAAGGAACCCCTCTTGGGCAGATGGCTATCAAACCATTTGAACATCAACGGTACGCAGCATGAGACATTCTTCCCTCTCCGGTTCTCATTCTTGTAGTGCACTGAGTGATAGACATCTCCGATCAAAGTAGGGACTGGATTCCCTGAAGCGAAGATGTGAAATGCATCAAAGTCTACGAAATCAGGCATGTTGGGGAACAAGATAATGCCATATATGCATAAAGCGAGGATGGCATTGAACGCGTCCCAACATTTGTCCTTAGCACACTACTGAGCCTTAGCTACCAGAAACTGCAAGGAGAACCCAGGAACCTTGTTCCAACTCGTCACTACTAACTCAGAGGCGTCCAAATGAAGTGAAGAAGCTAAACCAGCCAGATCAGGCTCAGCATCCATGTGGACAAAAGGCATCTGCCTTTTGATAGGCACACCCAGCAAATCAGCATACTCTTCCAGCGTCGGCGCGAGAACGAAGTCCTGAAAAGTGAAACATCTCAATGGAGGGTCATAGAACTGCAACAGAGCATGCAACCCATTCAACTCGAACGTAGAAGGCTTGCAAACCAGACTGAGCAACCTGCCATAAGACTTCTTGAACCCATCCTTCACAGGATCACCTACTAGAGCTATCAAACCCGTCAACTTCGACACATCAGGGGTCGGGAACTTGTACGCAACAGTCTTCCTGAGAGAGGCCATAATAATACAATAGGAGGCGAGAAATCCTGGATCGGGGAAACGGTACCTGCAACACAGACACACGTTAATGGAATGCAAATGTCATGCGAACTAATGCAAAATGCGAGCATGCAATAATATATCCAGGTAACTGCTGTGGAGATTCTGTGTCAACAATCACTGATGAGAAGGAAACCCTGGTGTAGGACCACAGATCTGATCTGCCAAGAACAACCATCTGATAGGACCATATACATAGAATCAAAATTCTGCTCTGTCAAGAAAAAATGTCTGATAATAAGGACCTCGGATGCATGATCGAGAAATATCTGCTGATGAAGTCTTCAGACCCCAAATCAAAAATCTGCCCTATCAAGAACAAACATACAGCTGCTGATGAGACCTTCAGACCCCACTCAAAATCTGCTCTATCAAGAAAAAACAACATCTGCTGACAAGATCTTCAGACCCCAAAATCTGCTCTATCAAGAACAAACCACTGATGACAATACTCTGATCAAACCTGCTCTATCAAGAACAGACCTACACCTGATGATAAGATCCTCTGATCAAAACCTGCTCTATCAAGAACAGACATACACCTGATGATAAGATCCTCTGATCAAAACCTGCTCTATCAAGAACAGACAAATCTGCAGCTGAGAAACCCTGGTACCAACATAACTGATCCACTGTCAAGAAAACCAGGTGGTCTGGAGGTCAAAGTTTCCTGCAATAAACCCAATCCCACTCACAGGTATGGACCTAAACTGACTCAAGGTACGGCATCCTATGCGTTCATCAGCGTCACATACTTTCAAAACTGACGATACGATTCCCAGAAGGAGTGGCATCATCAAGTCTTGAAGAGGCCTCACTTAGCTGAATCACAAATGATCGGTCCCCAGAGTCGACAATCCACCAAACCAGCAACCGTCTCAACCCAAAAGGTTGAAAGTGAAGCCAACCGGATGAACCTCGTCTGAGCGTGGATTTCATGAGACACTAGTGCCTGCAAAGCAAGCACGCGCCCACTAATTTCCACTCTAAGTCTATGGTGCACTCAAGCCTGGGTCTGGCTTCTCACTCATTAGAACTCTCATCCCACAACAGCATAAATAATCATATTATACTGAAAATAAAATGCGGGAAATAAAGTGCAAGAAGTAAAAATGCGATAAATAAACGCAACCCAATAAGCAAACATACAAGCGCTAGGATTGACTCTCTTAAGGGACGTTGGATCCCAAATGCATAGGGAAGATGGAGTCCCAGCAGAGTCGCCAGCTGTCACTTGCGCGAAAATAAGGTGCCGGCATGACAGAAGAGTCGCCACCTTTCGTTATTTATCCCTCAGAGCGGGAAAGGAAACGATCGGAAAAACCTGACGAATAAGGGTAAGACAAGGTCATCGCAACCATTGTCTGGGTTCGGGAGTCGGTTACGCAAGGGGAAGGTCTTAGCACCCCTCACGTCCATCGTACTCGACGGGATCCTCGCTTGTTTGTTTACTTGGACGGGTTGGTTATAATCTATCTACCTATCAAGGCTGGCTGAAAAAGAAAAGAAAAATGACTCGGCAAAGCGTCGCACTTTATGCCTACGTATTCTCATCAGAGAATGAGAAATCAGAGTCAACGTAGTTCGGCCTACGGAGGGTTGTAGGGGAAGTTAGCTCGCCAAGACATCGCCATCTTGTGCCTACGTACTTTCAACAGGCATGAGAGATCAGAGCTCACGTAGTTCGGGAAACTACGGCTTATTTCCTGTCTTGAAAGAAGTGTCTTTTATTGTGTTTGCGATTTCAACCGCACTAGAGACTATGACCTGAGAGTGAATGCGTCGCATGTCACCCAAAGGGTACCATACTAAACATCCAGACTGTGGAAAAGAAGCTCTCCCACAATCCTTTCTCAGATAGCTTAAGGCTCGTAACGTACGAAAGAAATCATTCATGATTACTGTATCTTAAACTGTTTTGAGATGAGAAGAGAACAGGCCCAACTAGGAGGGAGACTATCAAGTCCTACTGTTATCATGCCATGGATTCATCCTATGGTTGAGGTTTGAACAGGGAACTCCTAGATGTTGTCATGCATAGGTTTCAACCTAAAAGTCTATCATCAAATCCTCATCAAAGGAAATGAGAGTCCTAAGGGATCATGTCAATGATACACCAAAACAGACAAAGCATCAGCTTAACAGTAAAATGCATGCAATGCAAGTGAGGGAGGAAATGTGTGTGGGGCTTCAGCCTCCACAAGCTCGTCTCGACCTCAAGCCAGTCATGAAATAACAGTAATCATACTGAAAAATAAACAACATGCTATCAAGCAATAAACAGTAAACTGCAATCATACAGATAAAAATGAAATGAAATGCCATCAGGCAAACAAACCACATGGGCAAGGGAGATGGGCTCTACCGAATACCCGCAAGCAAAGCCACGCAATAACAATACAAGCAGAGGGAGCAACTCAACCTCTAATGCAATCATGCTCCTAGATTCTACTTATGCTAGATGGACTTAATCTAATGCAACAGACAAATCAAACAAAACACACAATACAGAAAAGAAAAACAGAAGAAAGCTGTGGCTCCTCCAGCAGCAACTCAGTCTTCAGACTTCAAATATCAATTGCTTTCCAGGTTTCAACCCTACAATATGAGTATCAACTCATCTTCTCCCTTAAGCTTCAGCTTCTTGATCAGCTCCACCTTCAGGCTTCACTATCTTCAGGGATCTTCAAGTATCAACTTGTTCTTCATGCTCTTCAAGCTTCAGCTGGAGTGGCAGTCTTCAAGGATTCATCCTCTTCAATAATCTCTAATGAAGTCTTCATCTTCATGCTCAGGCTGTGACAGCTCTCAAGACAAATCAAACAGAGAAAAGCAATACTGGATAAGCTGGGGGATATTGAACTGCTTAATTGATCACCAAAGGTGACCTATAAGGGTTCAATATCAGGTGAAGGGTTCCCTCAAAAGTTCTACCTCCTAGGTATAACACTAATCCCTCCAAAGGAGAGAGGTGTATACCCTGGAAGGACTTTGAATCACAAGGAAGAATGGATGTGAAGAATACTATCCATGTTTGAGAAAGAAATTATCTACATCTAAGCTCTTCCTAATCCTAACCCTAAAACAAAACAAAAAGAAGAAGAACAAGCTCCTCAAGCTCCTCCAAGCCTCTTCCAATCTTCTAGTATGCTCCATCAAGCTCCACAATGAGATGCCAAGCTCCTCAAACCAAAGGGATACTCCAAAGCAAAGCAAACTAAACAAGACTTGCCCTAAAGGCCACACAAACAATCATTCACTTCAAAAATCAACAAAAATAGTATATTATTCTATTAAATCCTAATATAAATGCTAGGGGACCCTACATAACTACCCTTAAGTCCCATATATTCCCCATATACTAAATTTCCCTAAAAAACCTAAATCTAAAATTGTTATGAACCTATGTTAAAGTTTTAATCAAATTCTATACTACCTAGAACTACCTAATTAAAACTACCCTAAAAATTATCACAAAATTATAACATTAAATCAGGGGGACCCTAAACTATTCATCTAATTATCCTAAAAAAATTAAACTCAAAATCCTAAGGGAACTATCCTAATTAAATTCTACAAGTTAGCATACCAACTAAAAGAATTGAAAAAGCTATTAAAAGTATAAATGTGCAAAAAATATGAAAATGAAGTAAAATGACAATTTTATGTTTTCATATTTTTCTTGACAGAAAATAGAAAATTGGAAAAAAAGTCTCATTAAAAAATATGCATTTTTCAATTTGTTATGAATTTTTGAAGTTTAAAGAAATTTGGAGTAAAATTTAATATGGAAATGAATGAGGGGTGCAAGAAGAAATAAAATCCATTTGTTATCAGGAACTGGGCCCATACTGGGGGTGCTGGAAGTAACACGCCCCAACCCAATGATTATTCAGAAAAATCATGAAAAAACTAAAGAAAAAGAAAAAAACTGTGGTGCAAAAAGCAAGAAATCATAGTTCAAAATCAATTGGGCTTGGAATGTGGGGTGTGGAGAGCAAAAATGAGCACAAAGCCCATGACGGTATACTAACTAAAACGATGCGTTTTAGTGCAGCTCCTCCCCCTCCAAATGTTCAAATGTTCAAGCGCCAATCCAATGGTTCTCATGTTGTCTTCTTCCTTGGAATGTTAGGGTTTGAAACTCCATGAAAACAAACTTCCCATGCATGAAACTTCCTCTTCCTTGTTCTCTCTCAATACTCCATCAAATGACACAATCCAAGAACCAAACTTGGCTAGAATTTAACTTAGAATACAACCATGCCTTTGGATTTCGTTGCAACTAACTATATCATGCAAACCGAACCATACAACTCCATGAATCCAAATTTTCTTCAGTTTTTGACCATCACAAAACTCAACAATCTTTGTATATAATTAATCATCATGCTATGTTGATCACAACCAACCAATTCTCATGCATTATAACCCATTAAATAGTGTGTTCTAACTCCCTCAAGAATCAACCACCATGGAAGAAACCTCACCAATTGGCCTTAAACTCGTCCAAATGAATCACCTAATGGTCTCTAATGGTTTTCCAACAAGAACTAACCCTAGCCATGCCTAAAGTGAGAGGTAAGAACAGTTTTGCATACCTTGACTCTTGCAATGGTGGATGTTGAAAAGCTTCGAATCAGGCCTTGAGACTCCTCAAAGATAGTCTCTAGGTGATGAATATTTCTCTGCTTGCACAAGATTGGATGGAAATGGCTTGAATCTTCAGATCCAATCCCTTTTGCTCTCTTGCAACTTCACTTGGAAAGCTCCAATTCTTCAACAATGGAACCTTACTCTAGCATGAACATGTTCAGGGAGGTTTGTAGTGATGATTTGTGAAAGAAAAATGGAAGGGTAATGAAGAGAAAAATGGAGTTTCAATACAATTTGCAAAATGGAAAGTTTTGGTTCAAACTCTTTTTTCTACCACCATTAACATCAACAATCACCAACCTTGAATCAATGCAATTCATATTCAATATATAGACTGATTTAGAAGGGTCTAGAATCATCTAGATCAATCTAGAAAGGACTTGAATTTTCTATGATATGGTAACTTGCATTTCACTTCCCACCACATGAGATATCATGACAAAAACCCTATAACTTGAGTAATTAACTTGATTTTCTCCTTAAGTGGTATTTTGGACAAGATACAAAGCTTAAACACCTTGTTTATGAAGCTTTTCTTTGTTTTGGCTAGGTACCCCATTATGCAAGTAAGACTTTTACAAAGTAACTCCAAGATTTAAGCCTCAAATCAAAATTGTGGCTGAACCATTGTTCTTAAAATGTCCTTTGGAGTCAAAATGACCTATCATATGCCATGTTTAGGGTTTATAACTTGGATTTTAGGATTTTCTATTTCACTTGAATTAACTTATGTCCCATTTTTAGGCCATTTTTATCACTTTTTGCTATGAGTCTTTTCAACATCTCATGACCACCATACTAACCTTAAAACATCATTCTAAGAAACTTTGATGTTGAAGGTTTTTCCATTTGAAGCTTGGAAGTAGGAGATATGGCCATATGCTTGAAATGACCTATAACTTCAAAATGACCAAAATACCCTTGGCTTGTCAAAACCATAACATGAGTTCTACAAATCCTATCAAGGACTTCTAGTACTCTCTAGAAATCTAAGAAGATGCTCTTCAACATTCATGTTGACCAAGAGATCATAGGAATCATCCTACTAGGGAAAAAGTTGTCTGCAAGTTGGGTGACTTTCAAGGACCCAAATTCACATACCTCAGATGACCTGTAATTTGTCAAAACCATAACTTGAGCTATGCAAATCCTATCAAGGACTTCTACCACTAAAATTAAAGCTAAGAACAAGATCTACAACATTTATGTTGTAGGGAAGATGAGATGACAATCACATCTTGAGCTAAAACTGCCTGGAAGATAGGGATCAAACTAGGGGATTTTTCACTGTCAATCCTTAGAAACCCTAGCTTAAAACTTCTCAAACTCCTCAATCATGATGAGTTGGTCTAGGAATCATCCTTATAGTATCTCAATACATCCTTCCATGATCACATGGCCCTTGGATTAGGTCTCAACCTTCTCCAAATCTTCAGTTGACCTAGGGTTGACCCAGTCAAAACCCTAATTCTACCACTCATGGTTGAATCTTCTGAATTCTTGCATAATGACCTCTCTGGGCTTCATGATGACTTTCAAGACATCTCATAAGCTTCCTCGAAGCTTCAAGTCCATTCTCAAAGTCTCCGAATCATCTGAGGAGCACCCACAACTCTCAAGTTATGAGACACACAACCTTGGTTTCAACCAATTCCTCTGAGGATCTCTTGAACTTTCTGATGAAGGTATCAACCTTCAAACACTTGATGGATAAATAATTGTTGGTCAAATTTTGGGGTGCAACACTCTGAAATTGTCATCACTTTTGGTTGCCATTCCCTGGTTAAGGATCTAAGAATTTTAAGATTCAAATCATCATTAGTAAAGGTCTTACCGAGAGCAATTAAGTGATTTGTCAAGTGGACGAATATTTTCTGTAATGCCACAATGGATTCTCCGGACAACATTCTAAACATTTCGTATTCTTGACTTAGTGTGTTCAATCTGGATCTCTTTACTTCGGCGGTGCCTTCATGTGTTTCCACTAAGGTGTCCCATATTTCTTTTGCCGATTTGCATTGAGAGATTCGGAAGAACTCATCCATACTCAAAGCACTTTTTAATATGTTGATAGCCTTTTTCTCATTAAGAATCCTTTTCTTATCATCTTCATCGTATGATGATTTAACCTTTGTAGTTCCTACACCATTAACGACACTTGTCGGTTCATGAGGACCATTTTCAACAGTTTCCCATATTCCTTCTCCTTGGGCTTCTAGATGTGCCTTCATGCGGATTTTCCAAAAATCAAAGTATTCTCTAGAAAACAGTGGGGGTTTGTTACTACTTCCACCGCCTTTGAAAACCGGGTTGGTGCTAGCGGAAGCCATTCTGGATCGATAGGAACATGCTACCTTAACCTGCTCTGGTGCCAATTGTAAGTTATATGTAGGCCTAAGAGGGGGGGGGGGGGGGGTGAGTTAGGCTCTTAGACACTTTTTCTAGATTTTCGGTGATTCTTGGAATTTACTTTCCTTAAAAGTTTCTAGGTGATGAAAGGCGGTAAATACGGAAAGTAAATAACACATCGATGTATAGTGGTTCCCCTCACAATCCGAGAGTACTCCACTCCCCTTTCAACATGAAAGAGTATTTTACTATCAATGTTAGATATCCTAAGACAATTCTAACAACCAAGAACACCCCTCTTGGATTTACAATTTTAAAGTCCTACCGAGAATGAATATCTCACACAAGGACCTCTTGTATCCACAATTCGGATAACAATGAAAACCCTACACACTTATCTTTAACAATCCTAAAAATAAGTTGTAGTCAATTCTGAATTTTGTATAAGTAACAATTTGAATGTTTTATCAATACAAATACTGATCTTCTTCTTGAAACAAATAATACTCAGATATAATATACAAGTGTTCTTTTTATGAAAGAAAGCTGTGAAGATGTGAAAGTTAATTTCAATGGCTTCTTTCAAAAAATTTGTTTGAACACTTTTATGAAAATTCAAAAGGTTGAAGACAAAGAGTAATTTTTGAAATTTGTTTCTTGAAGGTGATTTTGATTTTGAAAATGAGATCAATTTATAGAAGTGAAAAACCTTTCCAAAAAGGCATGATTATGGGACAGAAAAAATAGCCAGTAAGAATAATAGAGAACAATGCAATCCTCCATGAAAAGTTACTATTTTTGGTTGTTGTTTCAGTGTTAATCGGTTAACCAAATAGGTTAATCGGTTAACACCTTTCCAACATACAAAATATTTGAATTTTTCATGTGTTAATCGGTTAACCCATATGGTTAATCGGTTAACACTGTTAAAACGTCCAAAAATCATAATTTTAACTTATGTTAATCGGTTAACCCCACAGGTTAATCGGTTAACACTAAAAGTTTTTGCAAATATACTTAATTTAAAAATATAGAAAGTATTTTAAAAACATTTTAAAAGGGTTAGTGATAGTGGTGTAGTGAAGTGTGATTGAAAGAACACTTGTATAAATATTTCTAAGTAAAATATGTTATTGTTTACCGTGGTTTTTGGTAAACAACCTCTGGTCTATCAATTTGGTGTCAAATTGACTAACTTGCAGGATTGACCATACGAAATCCTAGGAATGTGCTGAAGGGTGTTTCTATTTGAACCTATCTAGAAATGTGTTTCAACAATACTAAGAAGAAATAACTTAAAAGGGGGGGGGGGCAGAAATTATCCACAATGTTTAAAGGAAAGGAGGAAGAAGAATTATTAGAGGGAAAAGAGATAAAGGTTTTTTGGGATGGAAAGACCTAATCGAAGTGGTAATGATGAGCAAAAGGGAAAGACGAAACAAATAAATAAAAGTACTTGACAAAAGTAAAGAAAACAAAGTAACTTCATTGAAAAGATAAAGGATGGTGTGTTTACATCACGTACATTCTCTATAATACTCTCTTTCTCTACACTCGGATACTTGGAGTAATTTTAAGAGTGACTTGTACAATAGTAAATTACAACACACTAAATTTTATGTCTAAGACTCCTATTTATAACAATAATAGTAACTGCTAATAACCTCCTTAGGCCCTCTATTCCTGACAAGTGTCAGACCGCATGCAGTCCTCTATCCGATGAGAGCCACTTGTCCTTCTTAGTCATAAGAAAATATAACTACTCCCTCCAAGATTCGAATTTCAAAAACTCACTTCGTTCCTTCTTCTAAATCTCGGTCGAAGACCACTTCGCTGCTCAGGTCGAAGTGTTTAATTTCAAGACTTCAATTTTCCTAAGTCCTTGGAAGACTTGTAGGTCTTTTAATACGCTGAAAATAACCTCCATACATGAGTCATCGAATTGGCGAGCTAACAGTTATACCGTTCTTTGTATCATCGACACCACTTGAAGCTTGAAGACGAAGCTTGATCCATAGCGCCGTATGCGACTTTATCTTGATCTTTGATAATGGATTCTTGTCGATTGCTTGCGTCTTTCTTTTTGCGAATGTGTACCAATCTTGTATGAGTTGTCTTCATCAAAACACACAGGCCTTGAAGCTTGATTCTACAATCTCCCCCTTTTTGATGATGACAACAGCTTCTTTGAAAGTCTTGCTTTGATACGTGATTCACAACATTTCTCCCCCTAAATACAAGAGAGAAAGAACTTCTTCTGCATATGGAAATGTTAGAAACACAATCCTTCTCCCCCTTTGCCATTAGCAAAAAGGAAGAGGGCAAAGAAAGATAACAACACACAAGTATGCAACAACCATCACACATGATTCACACATAAACCATAACTTGATTGAGATTAAAATTAAAACGAACGAAACATTGTACGAGTACAAGAATGAAAACAAAAGTGAAATTTAAACTTAAACTAGAAACTAGAGAGCAATAAAAAACAATAGCAAGTGTTTTTAATTTTCATCCGCCGACATTTCCTCATCTTCAGCTTCTTCTTCTTCACTACCAACCTCTTCTTCATCCTCTTCTTCATTGTTACCGGTGTTGGAATTCTGAGAATTGAGCACAAGGTTGTGAAGAGAGGTAATTGCCCTAGAGGTTTCTCTATGAAGGTTTATGATTTCTCGGTGTTGGTTCATCATGGTTATGTAGAGAAACTCATTTGTTATGCCTCCTTCAGGAATGGGGTAGGATTGGTTTGAAGCGGAGGATCCGTCGTCGGCATATTGGTAGGTTCCATCGGAAGCTTTGATAATTCCGGTATTCTTCACAATAGTAATCTCATTGATTTCACTTGCTGATGGTTTCATTTTGGTTGTCGGTTCGCGGTTTAGGTCCAAATTTGTTAACTCAAGAATCCTTGAAATCAACCGTGCATAAGGAAGCCTTGTTAACAAAGAGAGTTGTTGCTGCAGATGATACATCAAAGTGAGAATCCAATTAACCTTAATCTTGTTCTTGATAGCATATAGCAGTTGCATCTCCAAGTCATTGATTTGAGAGTGGTTGGAGTCCTTCGGGATTAACACGTAACAGATAATATAGTGCAACATTCTGTCATTAACCGTCAGATTCTTTACATAGCACAACATGCGAGCAGTCCTTTGACTCGCAATAACAACCTCTTTTAGAAACCTGCAGATACGATAATAATATTCCATCTTATCGTACTTAGCCCATGGACCTTCCACATGGTTGACTCCTTTCCTGAGAAAAAATCCTTTGGATGGTATCTCTAATCTCGCAGCAATGTCAGACATATTTTCCTTCAATTCATAGTTCCGAACAAAAGTTTCAAATATATGTTCATCATCAGCATTCAATAAACAGACAGCTTATTCATAAAGGATTTGACCAAATCGGTGGTAACATTTCCCGTTGTGATACAAACTTATCAATCTTTTGAAATTTCAACAGAGCTGGGAAATCAAAAGTAGAAGTCGGAAATGCGTTGAAATTAACGTACTTTACCGGGAAGAGATGACGAACCCGGACCTTGAAATCAATTCTGCGCTTCTTCATAGATTCCATGGGAGTACTGTCTTCATTAGAGGTAGAGATATTTTCCGGTAGTTTTCCCTTGCCTTTGTTGTTGGGAGCCATTTGAGGTGTTGGAGCTTCTGATGGTTTGAGGTGCTTCTGAAACTTTTGGGGTTTTAGGGTTTTGTGAGGAAGAAGGTAAGGTGATACCAATATATATAGAGAGAGTTTAAGTGGGTTTTTAAGTTAGGGTTGGAAGAGTAATTCTCTTGTAGTCAAAGAAGAAGAAGAGATTTCCAAGGATTATGGTTGATGATATTTAAAAGTCACTTGTACCACACATAAATAATCACTTAAACACATTTATCCAAAATTGGACTGATTTTTCGTTTCTGATTTTTTTGAAAAATTAACAGTGTTAATCAGTTAACCATATAGTTTAATCGGTTAACACATTAAAAAATTTAATTTTTAGAATAAAAAGTAACAGTGTTAATCGGTTAACCCTGGGGGTTAATCAGTTAACCCTGGGGGTTAATCAGTTAACCCTGGGGGTTAATCAGTTAACACATTAAAAAATTAACTCAGAATTGAAAAATTAACAGTGTTAATCGGTTAACCCTATAGGTTAATCGGTTAACACACGCGAAATTTTGGAGAAATGTTTAAAAACAGAATGCAAACAAATTTGAAAACATACAATATGCACACATTAACTTAAAAGGAGGTTAGATGTCACCTTCATCGAGAATTTCGAGTTCTCGTCGAATCTTGAAGAAAGGTTCTTTTGCCAATGGCTTTGTGAAAATGTCGGCGAGTTGGTTATGCGTATCCACAAAGGTAACTTCGACGTCTCCATTAAGCACATGATCGTGTAAGAAGTGGTGTCGAATATCTATATGTTTAGTTCTTGAATGGATGACGGGATTTTTTGTTATCCTGATTGCACTAGTGTTGTTGCACCGAAGTGGAATGCATCCGAGATTCAATCCGCAATCATCAAGTTATTGCTTAAGCCAAAGAATTTGTGCACAACAACTTCCCGCCGTTATGTACTCTGCCTCAGCCGTACTTAGAGCAACATATGCTTGTTTCTTGCAAGCCCATGAAACCAATGCGTTTCCTAGGATATGACACGTTCCAATTGTGCTTTTCCGATCTGTTTTACAACCTGCATAGTCCGCGTCAGAATGACCAACTAAATTAAATATACTACCTTTTGGATACCATAGGCCGACGTTTGATGTTCCCTTGAGATACTTCATAATTCTCTTTACTGCGGTGAGGTGTGACTCTTTTGGATTTGCTTGAAATCGGGCACACAAACAACACTGAACATAATGTCAAGACGACTTGCCGTCAAGTATAGTAAGGAACCAATCATTCCTCGATACTTTGTTATGTCGATAGAAACACCGGATTCATCTTGATCTACATAAGTTTCGGATCCCATAGGTGTAGCCATTGCCTTACAAGTATCCATTTCAAACCTTTTCAACAACTCTTTACAATACTTGCTTTGGTTGATGAAGATACCATCTTTCAATTGCTTGATTTGAAGTCCAAGAAAGTAGTTCATCTTTCCTATCATTGACATCTCAAATTCTCCTTGCATCATGGATGAGAATTCCTCACATAGGTCTTTGTTAGTTGAACCAAAAATGATATCGTCAACATAGACTTAAACTAATAAAGTATTACCTTTATCTTTCTTGATAAACAGAGTCTTGTCAACTTTGCCTTTAACAAATCCCTTTTTGCAAAGGAAATTGCTAAGCCGATCATACCATTCCTTGGTGCTTGCTTTAAGCCGTAAAGAGCTTTCTTCAACTTGAAGACATGTGAAGGATTCTTGGAAGTCTTCAAAGCCCGAGGGTTGTTTGACATAGACTTCTTCATTGATGTAGCCATTCAAGAATGCGCTTTTGACGTCCATTTGAAAAAGCTGAAAATTTAATGAACAAGCATAAGCAAGCAATAGACGAATTTCTTCTAACCTTACAACTAGAGCGAATGTTTCCTCGAAATCAATCCCTTCCTCTTGATTATAGCCTTGGGCCACCAATCTTGCTTTGTTCCGAATGACAATTCCATCTTCATCCAGTTTGTTCTTGAATACCTGTAACACCCCACTCTAAACTATCGCGGAAATAAGATAAACAACAGAAACAATTCAGAGTGCAGCAAATAAAATCTCATGACGACCGTCATGGATGTCACGACCGTCACGGTCATGACGAGCGTCATGGAGCTGTGACGACCGTCACGCTCCCAAATTCTCAGATGTAGCAGAGGTGTCACATTCTACACTTACCCAAAACACATACACCTGCAAAAGCTCATTTACTAACACACGTAGCACAAAATTCGGATGAACAAACAACGGTAACTTGTTTAGAATTTTAATCATAAACGCCATGTTATAATACACTTCCAACGATTTGTACTAATTAAATTCCATTAAAATTCAACAAGTAATTATCTTGCATCAATTCGCTAAAACAACTATGCATCCAAGCAACATTTGGCATTATAATAAACAACCAATCTATTTGCCATAGTACTTAATAAAATTCAGCAACAAGGAATTCAATTAAAACAATAACATTAATCGTTCATCCCCCCCAGATTCCTACGTATCAGAGCGACCAACGACCTTAAACATAAAGCTACACTTTCTTCCGAGTTACCTGCAAATTACCACCAACGGAGGTAACATACAACATAAAGGGTGAGATATCAACAATATAACATAAGGCATGATAAAAGTCATGTCAAAATATTATCACAGCATTATAATTCCAGCAGTTCGCATAAATATTAGTAATAATTAAACTGCAACAATTCATTATTCATAACCACAACAATTATCATCATATCTCAGCAACTCATCAAAACAACTCAACAACGCAACTCAACAATGCGACTCATCAATGCGACTCAACTGTGCATATGCATGTGGTACCATTTAGGAGCCAACACTCCAAAACTCGGGACAGGGCCAACACCCCGAACCCATCTAGGAGCCAACACTCCAAAACTCGGGATAGGGCCAACACCCCGAACCCATCTAGGAGCCAACACTCCAAAACTCGGGAGACAACTCTCCACAATAATTCGGGAGACAACTCTCCATAATAATTCGGGAGACAACTCTCCACAACTCGGGACAGGGCCAACACCCCGAACCCATCTAGGAGCCAACACCCTGAACCCATCTAGGAGCCAACACTCCAAATAACGCCAATACAGACACAACCGTCGCCAATCCAGGCCAAATGATATGCTATGAGATGCAACTATTATGGACTATAACACAACAACAACAACTGTGCAACAACCGTGCAACAAGGCATCACGCCTACAACCAATTATCCATAACAGAAACATCACATTTTGCATATATTATGGACTCACCATTTCAATCTGTTCATATCAGAGAACTACCAACAGTACCGTTCCTACGAATAAGACTCTAACACATTTTCGCAGAGAATAATTAAAAACAACCTCGTCTCTACAAACGAGAACTCAACAGCATTTTCATGTCAGAGAACAACTGACAACATCATTACTACAAATAAGAACTCAACACATTTTCATATACCTTCATACGGGTAATATAACTACAACTTATCCACGTAATCCAAGGAGAAAATTATAATAACATTTCCTCAACAAATGGGAAATTAGCGCGTGTCAGCGCCGATTCCCAACATTACTACATAAACTAACGACATAAACATTGATGCAGGCGTAGACAAACATTAACCCTTAATATTTATCAACCTACGGGAACATTTACCCTTAATATTCCTTTAATATTTCTCAACCTACGGGAACATTACTACGGTAACGTTACTACGGGGACATCACTACGGGAACATTACTACGGGAACATTACCACAGGAACATTAATCTTTAATATTTCTTTCTTCAACTTACTTACGGAAACATCACTACGGTAACGTTACTACGGGAACATCACTACGGGAACATTACTACGGGAACGTTACTACGGGAACATTAATCTTTAATATTTCTTTCTTCAACTTACGGGAACATTCCTACGGGAACATCACTACGGGAACATTACCACGAGAACATTAATCTTTAATATTTCTTTCTTCAACTTACGGGAACATTACTACGGTAACGTTACTACAGGAACATCACTACGGGAACATTACTACGGTAACGTTACTACGGGAACATTAATCTTTAATATTTCTTTCTTCAACTTACGGGAACATTACTACGTATTTGCCCCATTAGGGAAACCTTAGAGCATCGTATATAACACATTCATTCTTACGTAGAAAAACCTCGTCCCTAACATTTATCGATTAACGGAAATTATACCTATGAATCAATTCCCTACATGAAATTGATCATACCCACGGTTATAGAATTGAACCCCACCCTTACCTTAGAATAGAGGCCAATTCCAAGCTTCCGGTTCTGGTTCTGCTCTCCGACGGCTTTTCTGCAACTATCTTCCAATTCCCTGATGGATGATTCTCTGCTCTCCATTTCTCTCAGCAGCCACGTTCCTCCTTCTCTTCAACCTTTTCCTCAAATTTGGTTTTCTGAGCAGTTTATCGTGATAACCCTCTTTCTCCCCCAACTTCTCTAATAACTCCTAATTCTCTTTATTCCATCTAATAATAATAATAATAATAATAATAATAATAATAATAATAATAATAATAATATTACTACTAGTTATTAAATTATCATCATTATTAATTATATTATATTATTATCAATCTCAATGATTTAATAAATGGTTTCCTATACTTTAAGGATACCCACCAACGCTCTCAGACACACTCCCACGTAAAGCACACCGACAATTCATAAATAATTTAATTAAATGAACGGGCGTTACAATACCCATCTTGTACCAATGATGTGCTTATCACTAGGTCTAGATCAAGTTACCAAACTTGATCCTTTCAAATTGGTTAACTCATCTTGCATAGCGATAATCCATTGATCGTCTTTAGGCTTCACCAACTTTTGAGGGCTCGATTTGAGAACAAATGCCATGTTTAGCAAGCATCTTGGAGATTGAGTCTTGTTGTAACGCTTGACTAATGTCACCTATAACTTTGTCAATTGGATGATCTTTATGAGTTCTCCATTATTTTGGTAGATCGTTGACATTGGAATCTTGTTGAATCGGTATATCTTATTCTTTCATGATATCTTTAGAAGTATCTTCATCGGGAATTCCTACAGAGTCATCATCATTATCACAAAACACAATATCCTCCTTGGAGGGGTTAGATTCATCAAATTTGACATGCATAGATTCTTCAATAGTTAATGTCTTTTATTATAAACTCTAAATGCTTTACTAGTAGGGAATAACCGAGAAATATACCTTCATCCAATTTTTCATCGAACTTACCAAGATTGTCTTTGTCATTGTTGAGGACAAAGCACTTGCATCCAAAGATATTAAAGAAAGCAATGTTTGGTTTCCTTCCTTTGAAGAGTTCATAGGGGGTCTTCTTAAGAATTGGTCTAATGTTAACACGGTTACTTACAAAACATGTTGTGCTTAACGCATCCGCCCAAAAATACTTAGGTAGATTGAGTCGCTAAGCATTATTCTTGCAAGTTCCACTAATGAACGATTCTTCCTCTCTACGACACCATTTTGTTGAGGAGTTCTTGGTGCCGAGAAGTTGTGTGAGATTCCATGTTCTTCACAAAATCTTCGAATAAAGTATTTTGGAATTCTCCGCCGTGATCACTTCTAATTGAGACAATTGTGAGAGATTTCTCATTTTGGATTTGTTTGGCAAACTTTTAAATGCTTTAAAAGCATCACTTTTCTACACCAAAAAGTAAGTCCAACAAATATAGAATAATCATCTACAATTACTAATGCATAGAAATTATCTCCGAAGCTTTTTGTTCTAGATGGACCAAATAGATCCATATGCAACAATTGCAGTGGCCTTGTTGTGGACACCACATTTTTGGATATGAAAGTTGATTTAGTTTGTTTTCCCTTTTTGACAAGCGTCACCCAATCTACTTTGACGAATTTGATCTTCGGTAATCCACTCACCAAATCATGTTTAATTAATTTGTTCAAGTGCTCCATGTAAATTGAGCGATCGTTTTATGCCATAGCCATGACTCGTTGTTGTTCACCATAAGACATTTAACCTTCAAAGATAAATTGTCAGAGAATCATAAAAATGTTATTGATTCTATTACCTTTTAACATAACCTAATGAGTGACTTCGTCTTCTATCAAACATTCATCTTTGTTGAACTTGATTTTGAATCCTTTGTCACAAAGTTGACTAATACTAAGAACATTGTGCTTGAGTCCTTCGACATAAAGTACGTCTTCTATTGTTGTACAAGGTAGTGAACCAATAGTGCCTATGCCAAAAATCTTGCCCTTATTATTATCACCATAAGTAACATAACCCTTGGCTTAAGCGTTAGTTGTGAAAATTTGTTTATATCTCCCGTCATATGCCTTGAACACCCACTATCAAGATACCAATGATTTTCGGAGGTCTTCAAGATACCTACAAAACAGGATTAAGTTTTGTTAGGTACCCAAATTGCTTTGGGTCCTTGATAGTTAGTTCCCCTTTTCACCCACACATAATGCCCTTCTGGAACACTAAAGTTACGAACATAACAAGCATTAGGTGTGTGACCTTTAATTCAACAATAAACAAGTTGTTCAAAATTGCTTTTATATCTTGAAACATAAGATTTCTTCTTAGCAAACACTTACTTTTTAGGATGTTGATGCACAATTTTAGGATTGTTTACTTTTTCTTAGGAATTTGGTTCTTAGGCCTAACAAAGATTGTTTTATTTGAACTTGATTTAGAAAACTTGGAATATCCGAGTCCACTTTTATCATTAGAAAATCTTTGATGCCTAAGAACTTCTTCAATCCAATTTCACCTTTCTCATATCTTTCAATAACTCTTTTAAGTTAAACAATTTGAAATGAGAGAGATTCACAATTTTTACTACAAAATTTTGTTTTCACTTAATAAATTTTGTTTCTCATCTTCAACTTATTTTGCTAATTCAAAATTCTTTCTTCTAAAGATGCCATAAGTTTCTTTGAGATGAGATAGTCTTATACAGATTTTTGCATTCAAGTAACAATTCATCAATAGCGTCTGTGCATCACTATCATAAACAGAAAATTTGCTACTAACCTCATCTTTTTCGTCATCAGAGTGGTGTGAAGCCCATTAGAGCCATATTTGCATATTCATCGCTTACGATTCCGATGAGGAACTTATCTTATTATGTTCCCAAGCAATATACACCTTCTTGTTCTTGAAGTCCTTCTTGCCTTTGAATCTTCTTTCTTTGGAAGCTTTGGACAATTTGGTTTTATGTGCCTTGCTTTCCACATTCGTAGCATGTAACATCTTGCGTTGATGTGGATGCTTCCCTTTTTTCTGAAATGTCTATTCTTTTTATCATAAAGGGGTTTATTATTTTTATTGAAAAACTTGCCAAGTCTTTTTACTAGGAGCATGAACTGTTCATCTTCTTCCAATGTGTCATCATTTTTATTTTCTTTTGACTCCACCTTCAAAGCAATTCCTTTGACTTCTTTTCTAGATTTTCATGTTTCTCAAGCCTTCCAAGTTCTAACTCATGTTCTTGAAGTTTGTCAAAAGTGATGCAGACGTCATTGTTGAGAGACTTTTCTTCTCCGAAATTGTCGTCACTTTTGGTTGCCATTCCTGGTTAAGGATCTAAGAATTTTAAGATTCAAATCATCAATAGTAAAGGTCTTACCGAGAGCAATTAAGTGATTTGTCAAGTGGACGAATATTTTCTATAATGCCACAATGGATTCTCCGAACAACATTCTAAACATTTCGTATTCTTGACTTAGTGTGTTCAATCTGGATCTCTTTACTTTGGCGGTACCTTCATGTGTTTACACTAAGGTGTCCATATTTCTTTTACTGACTTGCATTGAGAGATTCGGAAGAACTCATCCATACTCAAAGCACTTTGTAATATGTTGATAGCCTTTTTCTCATTAAGAATCCTTTTCTTGTCATCTTCATCGTATGATGATTTAACCTTTGGAGTTCCTACACCATTGACGACACTTGTCGGTTCTATGAGGACCATTTTCAACAGTTTCCCATATTCCTTCTCCTTGGGCTTCTAGATGTGCCTTCATGTGGATTTCCAAAAATCAAAGTATTCTCCAGAAAATAGTGGGGGTTTGTTACTACTTCCACCGCCTTTGAAAACGGGGTTGGTGCTAGCGGAAGCCATTATGGATCGATAGGAACAGGTTACCTTAACCTGCTCTGATGCCAATTGTAAGTTATATGTATGCCTAAGAGGGGGGAGGGTGAATTAGGCTCTTAGACACTTTTTCCAGTTTTTCGGTGATTCTTGGATTTTACTTTCCTTAAAAGTTTCTAGGTGATGAATGGCGGTAAATGCGGAAAGTAAATAACACAACGATGTATAGTTGTTCCCCTCACAATCCGAGAGTACTCCATTCCCCTTTCAACATGAAAGAGTATTTTACTATCAATGTTAGATTTCCTAAGACAATTCTAACAACCATGAACACCCCTCTTGGATTACAATTTTAAAGTCCTACCGAGAATGAATATCTCACACAAGGACCTCTTGTATCCACAATCCGGATAACAAGGAAAACCCTACACACTTATCTTTAACAATCCTAAAAATAAGTTGTAGTGAATTCTGAATTTTGTATAAGTAACAATTTGAATGTTTTATCAATACGAATACTGATCTTCTTCTTGAAACAAATAATACTCAGATATAATATGCAAGTGTTCTTTTTATGAAATAAAGCCTGTGAAGATGTGAAAGTTAATTTCAATGGCTTCTTTCAAAAAAATTGTTTGAACACTTTTATGAAAATTCAAAAGGTTGAAGACAAAGAGTAATTTTTGAATTTGTTTCTTGAAGGTGATTTTGATTTTGAAAATGAGATCAATTTATAGAAGTGAAAAACTTTCCAAAAAGGTATGATTATGGGACAGAAAAAAATAGCCAATAAGAATATAGAGAACAATGCAATCCTCCATGAAAAGTTACTATTTTTGGCTGTTGTTTCAGTGTTAATCGGTTAACCAAATAGGTTAATCGGTTAACACCTTTCCAAAGTACAAAATATTTGAATTTTTCATGTGTTAATCGGTTAACCCATATAGTTAATCGGTTAACACTGTTAAAACGTCCAAAAATCATAATTTTAACTTGTGTTAATCGGTTAACCCCACATGTTAATCGGTTAACACTGAAAGTTTTTGCAAAAATACTTAATTTAACAATATAGAAAGTATTTTAAAAACATTTTAAAAGGGTTAGTGATAGTGGTGTAGTGAAGTGTGATTGAAAGAACACTTGTATAAATATTTTTAAGTAAAATATGTTATATCGTTCTTTGTATCATCGACACCACTTGAAGCTTAAAGTCGAAGCTTGATCCATAGCGTCGTATGCGACTTTATCTTGATCTTTAATAATGGATTCTTGTCGATTGCTTGCGTCTTTCTTTTTGCGAATGTGTACCAATCTTGTATGAGTTGTATTCATCAAAACACACAGGCCTTGAAGCTTGATTCTACAAGACTCCCATACCTTGGCACACTTCCAGTAGACCCCTTTGATGGGAAGTGAATTTAGCAATGATGACTGAAGTCATAGCGCTTCAAAGGATTTCGGCCTACATGGCCGAAACTAAACTCAAGCGGCCCTGGAGGCTGCCAACAACAAAATGGCTGAGAAAGCCAATGAAGAACCTGAACGAATGGGCTCTGGTGGACG
The DNA here is from genome assembly GCA_963859935.3 of Lathyrus sativus. Taxonomy (NCBI): domain Eukaryota; kingdom Viridiplantae; phylum Streptophyta; class Magnoliopsida; order Fabales; family Fabaceae; genus Lathyrus; species Lathyrus sativus. The sequence goes on along the minus strand of OZ012739.1, from coordinate 282,365,756 downwards.
TTTCGACCCTGAACCACCTGACAAGATTCAGTATGAAGATCAAAGGCTCGACGCTATTTATGACGATGAGCCTCTGGTTTCGAGAAAGATCCCTTGGCGAACGATGCTAAGATGCTGGTGCAAGACCCATTAGAGGAAGTAGACCTGGGAGACAGAATATTAAAGAGACCAACATATATCAGTGCCAACCTCGACCCCCTATTCAAGGTCGAGACTATCCAGTTGCTGCAAGAATACAAGGACTGTTTTGCCTGGATTACGATGAGATGCCCGGTTTAAAGAGAGATTTGGTCGAACATAGATTGCCAATCAAACCTAGCAAAAAGCCAATCAAACAGAGCCCAAGATGTTTCGCTCCTGAAATCCTCTCAAAAATAAAGGAATAAATCGAAAGACTCCTTCGTTGTAAGTTCATTCGTACGACCAGGTATGTTGAGTGGCTAGCCAATATTGTACCAGTCATTAAGAAAAATGGGTCTTTAAGAGTATGCATATACTTTAGGGATTTAAATTCAGCAACCCCTAAAGATTAGTATTCGATGCCAGTGGCAGAAATGCTAGTCGATTCAGCCGCTGGCCATGAGTACCTTAGCATGTTGGATGGATACTCTGGTTACAATCAGATTTTCATCGCTGAGGATGACGTTCCCAAAACAGTGTTTCGTTGTCCAGGGGCGTTAGGCACTTACGAGTGGGTAGTGATGCCTTTTGGCTTGAAGAATGCTGGGGCAACATACCAGCGAGCGATGAATTCAATTTTTCATGATTACATTAAATCTTTTACGCAGATATATATTGATAACATTGTGGTGAAATCCGTGTCAGGAAAAGATCATGTAGATCATCTGTGCAAGTCCTTCATAAGGATGAGGAAGTTTAGCCTCAAGATGAACCCATTGAAGTGCGCGTTTTATCTATAAGCGGGAGATTTCTTAGGTTTCGTGGTCCACAAGAAGGGGATCGAAATCAACTAGAACAAGACAAAGGCCATTATGGAAGCGAAAGCGCCATCGAACAAGAAGGAACTGCAACCCTTGCTGGGTAAAATAAACTTCCTAAGAAGATTTATATCAAACCTAAGTGGCAAAACGTAGGCCTTCTCACCATTGCTTCGAGTCACTAAAGAAAGGTTCGAATGGGGGAAAGATCAGCAAGAAGCTTTCGACAAGATCAAAGACTACTTGACTTGTCCTCCAGTCCTTTCGCCTCCATGTCGAAGCAAGAGCATGAGATTGTACATAGCAACATCAGACAAAACTCTAGGGAGCATGCTTGCTCAAGAGGACGAGAATGGCGTCGAAAGAGCCATTTACTACCTTAGCAGGGTTTTGAATGATGCAGAAACTAGATATAGCAAGATAGAAAAACTATGCCTATGTTTGTATTTCTCATGTATAAAGTTGAAGCAATATATAAAACTAGTTGATGTGTATGTCTCGTCGCATTTCAATATTATTAAACATATGTTATCCAAGCCTATTTTGCATAGTCGAATCGGTAAATGAGCATTAGCATTAACTGAGTATTCTCTGACTTATAGACCGCTAAAGGCGGTTAAAGGGCAAATAGTGGCAGACTTCATTGTCGATCACTCCATAAATGAAAATACCCTGAACGTTGTCGAACTAGAACCCTGGAAGTTGTACTTCGACGGTTCTAGCCACAAGAACGGGACAGGCGTAGGCTTGTTGATTATTTCGCCTGACAAAATTCCAACAAAATTCAAGTATAAAGTCGAGGGTCTATGTTCCAATAATGAGGCTGAGTATGAAGCTTTAATAGCCAGACTTGAAATTTTGTTAGAATTGGGGGCAACCCAAGTCGAAATAATGGCAGATTCGGAGTTGGTTGTAAAGCAGTTAACAAAGGAGTACAAGTGTGTCAAAGAAAATATCATTATGTACTTCGTGATAGCCAATAAGCTAGTCAAAAAATTCGAAGTCTGCACTATTCGACATATACCACGACTACACAATCAGGTGGCCAACGACTTGGCACAAATTGCATCAGGATATAGGGTTTCGAAGGAAGACTTGCAAGAACTAATCGAGGCCAGGGGTAAGGTCGTGTCTGTAGGCCTGCGACCGTCGGACCTTGAAGTGACAAAGTTTGGCTACACTGATGAAAAAACTTTCGAAATTTTTACAGTCGAAGGGCTGACAGACAAAGATTGGAGAAAACCTTTGGTCGAGTACCTTCAGAACCCTTCAGCAGCCACAAAACGAAAAGTAAAGTATCAAGTACTATGCTACGTTCTGTTAGGGAACGCGTTATTTAAGTAAACCTCTGAGGGAGTTTTTCTTAAATGCCTTAGCGAATCTGAGGCGTACTTGGCATTGTCATCAGTCCATGGTGGGACATGTGGGGCACACCAGGTAGGCCACAAGATGAAATGGCTACTGTTTCGCCAAGGGATGTACTGGCCTATGATGCTGAAAGATTGCATTGAGTTCACCAAAGTTTGCCAGGAGTGCCAAGTTCACGCTGGCATACAACATGTTCCAGCAAGCGAGTTACACTCCATAGTCAAGCCATGGCCATTCAGAGGATGGGCTTTAGACTTGATAGGAGAGATTCGACCTGCGTCTTCCAAAAACCAAAAGTATATTCTGGTGGGGATAGACTACTTCACCAAGTGGATAGAAGCAATAGACCAAGAGGATGTTATCGAGTTCATTCAAAAATACATCATCTATAGATTTGGGCTGCCAGAAACAATAACGACAGATCAAGGGTCGGTGTTTACAGGTAGGAAAATCCAGAAGTTCGCCAGAGAAATGGGATTAAACTTCTTACCTCGACGCCTTATTACGCCCAGGCCAATGGCCAAGTCGAAGCAGCAAATAAGGTGATAATTGGTATGATAAAAAAGCAAATTGGGAGTAAGCCCAAAAACTGGCATAAAGCGTTGGACCAAGTTCTATGGGCATGTCGAACTTCCCCTAAGGAAGAAACCAACACTTCCCCATATCGTCTGACCTTTGGCCATGATGCAATGCAGCCAGTCAAGATCTATATATAGTCGGTTAGAATTTAGAGACATCACGAAATCCATCGAGAAATCTATTGGGATATGGTGCTCGATGAGTTAGTAGATATGGATGAGGAAAGACTTAAAGCTTTGGAACTCTTGAGAAGACAGAAGAAAAGAGTGGAGATGTCATATAACAAGAAGGTTAAAGTGAAGGCCTTTTTGGTTGGAGATTTGGTATGGAGAGTAATCCTGCCTATGGATCGAAAGGTTAGGTCTTTAGATAAATGGTCTCCAAAATGGGAAGGACCATTCCAGGTTTCGAAGGTCTTCTTCAATGGGGCATACGAAGTGGCAGAATTGAGCAAAGATAAGAGAATATTAAAAGTAAATGGCAAATATTTGAAAAAAATATAAGCCTGCGCTTCAAGAGGTAAAAATATCAACGGAGTAACAACTGAATATAAAGCAAAGCCATAAATGGTGATTAACAAAATACGCCAAAATGGCCCAGTGTCTTACAACATAAAATTAAAAGCATGGCTTACAAAGGTCAGCAAAATGTGCGCTATTACAAAAGTTCTAATAAACTAAAAAGGGAGATTTGCCTTCATCTTGAGGTAGTTCGACTTTTGAAGCTCGAGGCGGTTCTGGCATAGGGCCTTGTCTGTTCTTAATTGAGCAACCTCAGATTCCAAGTGACGAGCTTCCTCGGCGAAATTAACGGTGTGTTCAAGCTCAGTTGATAGGGAGGAATCATCAAAAGAAGATTATTCAACATTCTTCTTCTTGGCTTTCGCTATTTTGTTGCGAAGCTTTTTGATCTTGCGCTCCCAACAAGCAATGTTCGCCTCATTAGCAGTGATCTCCTGTTTATTCTTCTCTTTCCTCTCCTCCAATTCTGCAATCTTTTCTTTAGATCCGACAACAGCGGTCTAAGCAGCGGCTTCACTATCTGTTTTCATCGAAATATCATTCTCAATCTGGGGTAATAGTCGAAAGTCTTTATGAACTTGATCAATCAAGATACCAACTTCTTGGATGACGCTCGCGGCCTCAGGAGAAATCAATTTGAGATCCACTTGTTGTAGAAGAGCTTTCAAGGAAATGTGGTTGACTAGGCCCATTTGCAAAAGAGAGAAAAGATCCCCTTTGAAGATCTTTCTCTTGATCTTTTCAAGAATGTTGTCAGTTGGCTGACTCGAGATTTGGCCTTCAGAGTTCAAAGTGCTAGGGGTCTTTCCAGAAGAATTACTTTGCCGACTCAAGAAGAGTCTGATGTACTGTCGAGGGTTAGAGACCTTCAATGCATCAAGTTCTGCTGTGGTAAGTTGGGCCTCACCTTTGAGGGGCACTGCTTCATTTTCCTTGGGAGCAGAAGCAGTGGGGGTTTTAGCCACCTCAACAGGGGTAGTTTCCTCGACGGGAGTTTCCTCAGGTTTTCTTCTTTGTTTTTGTCCTCCTCTGCGACATCTTCTTCCATTTCATCTCCAATATCCCCGTCGCTAGACTCGTTCAGCTCTGACTGACGCATGGTTTGGTCTTCGACGACATCATCATCCCCTACGTCCTTTTCACCTACGACCATCGTTTAATTTAAAGGAGAACTATTCGTGTCAACCAAGTTTGTGTCCCCCTCCATAGGAATTTCTTCATCATCTGCTACAACAGGATTAGTCGAGGCATTATCCTCTTCGTGGTCAGATCCATCAGTTTGAGACTGTTGAGTCGTTGTCTTCACAGGCGAAGGAGGAACTGTGAAAAAATCAGGTTTATTAATCTTGCCAAGAGAACTCATACCAGAACCCAAATCAGAGTGGGATGGTAAGTGGGCTCACCTTAGCTGTTTAAGGGATATATGGAGAAAGGAGATGTGGTTGGAGCAGTTTTGAGACCCCCAGTATCAACCTAGAAAAAAAAACAGACATAAGATAGAGCAAGACAAAAACAGTGCAAGTTTCAGGAGAAAACAGTTAGATGCACAAATATACCTTAGCACTTTCGTCAGCAGGACTGGAGTTGTCACTCTCAACAGGAAACAATAGGTGGATCGAGGCATCCTCTGTGGAAGCTTTAGCAAGATCTTGAGGGGGAGTGTTCAATTTGGGAATGTTGACTGTAGAGGGAGCAGATGGAGCATCAGGAGTATCTAGGCCATGAGTGACTTTTCGCCTTCTCTTTATTTGGGCATTCTCGCGAGGAGATCCGTCTTCATCGTCTGAATCAACGATAATCTGAGCAGAAGCCCTTTTGAGCCTCTTTGAGGAGTGGGTGGTTTTCGGCTAACCGGAAACAACATAAGTTGTTAAGGGTAATTAAGGAAGGCGGGGTAACAAAGGCTTGCGGAGATTACGTTTTGGTCTTCGACCTTGCCTTCAGGCTTTGGTGTTAGGGAAGGTCTTTTAGGAGCAGCTGCAAAATAAATCATGCCAATACCAGTCAGTAACAATAAAGCTCAGATTAAAAAATTCAAATCAAAGGGGGATTACCTTTAAGAATGTCGGATTCGATGCGAACATCTTCGATACTAACATGAAGGTGCCCTTTAAAATTATCGAGTGTATGTTTAGTCGGAACCACCCGTTGCGGTTAGGGTTTTAACTGCTGTCGAAGATTTTTATAGAATCTCCATAGATGAACCATATGGAAATGAAGGGGCAAGAGCCACGCCAAAACCCACGGTTGGTAATCGAGGGATTTTTGGAGGAAAGAGTTTAAAGGCAACCTCATACCGTTTCTCACGAGGAACAAATGAGGGAATCTTTAAATTTTTCCATTTTTTAGAAAAATTTCCTTTAAAGTAAAAGCAGCCTCACGGATGGTCCGACTAACATTGTATGGTCGATAGGCAGTTTCGAAGTACTTCTGGAAGTCTTGAATCTCTTTGATATGGGTAGACGTATCTTTCTTGATTTTCTCCTACACATCAGCGAAAGCTTGGTCAATCAAGCGAGTAAAGCTCGAAGCGTCAAGAAACTCTGAGGCATAATGTTTTGACCACCAGTTGTAAAAATCTGGGGAGCAGAAGTAGGAGGGTTCAAAATAGACAAGTGTAAGAAGAGATTTATGGGCATGGCGCGTCAGTTGTGTTGAACAGTCGAGGGGAGTAACCACCGTAAGTGGAAGTATGATATGTGATTTCTTATCATACAAACATTTGGGTAAAGTTTGTATTAACCCAAATTGCCCTGACACCAAGTTTGGCTGGTAGGCTACCAAGGTGGCTTGGCCCCTGACAAGGTTTAGTTTATGAACCAATAATCGAGGTGTGAGGATTCGATCCTAAATCAGCTTCGATTCATCTTCTTGTTTCTTTAGTGGAGTAGGGAACGACCTGGTCAACCATTCAGGGCTGCATTTTCTTTCTGCAAAGGGAGCCATTTTCGAAGTAAACTCGTGTCGTTTGGCGAACATATGGATGAAGTTTGATAGGTTGGCTCGAAGAGTATGTCCTTCTTCGCTTGAAGTGAGCTAGGCCAAGTGGGGCCATTAAACCCGTCTCTCAGAAACCGAAGATGAACCCTCGTCGACTTCTCCTTTGTTGGGTAGGCTATTTTCAAAAGTAGCATTGAGCTACAATGGAGTAGCCAGAAAGGCCTGACAGCAGCAAGTTGCCATGACTTTCAGGGTCCTTCAGTTTGGCAGCGCCTTCGCCCAAGGCTTCATAAGGCTGGCCAAAATCATCTCGCTCAGGCAGATACCTCTTTTCAAGTGTAGCTGGTTTGCCAAAACAAGATATTTGCGTGCCACCTGCAGAGATTTAGTACAAAACACGCAGCGAGACAGCCACATGGCCAAGAAGGCTATATGTTCCTCATTTTCGACAGAAGTAGTGTTTTTGTTGTGATAATTTTGGACGAAGGCCGTGTAGGTATGTTTTGTGTTCGCAAATCCTATAGTATCTTGACTATCGACTTCAGGGTCATAAACTAGTCTGTGGGGTTTTAAGCCCACAATGGTGGCTACATCAAATAGTGTGGGTGTCATCATCCCACAAGGAAGGTGGAAAGTGTTATAGGTGTTGTCCCAGAAAAACAAAGAAGAAGCCAACATAAGAGGACAATAACTGAGGCCGACCTTCGACATCATTATAAGGTCATAGATACCAGTCTCTTTCCAGTCCTGGGCTTTCTCTTTTTCTACTTTCTCTAACCAGTTGAGGTAAAGTTCAGATCCTTGAAATAAGGGGTGCTCTAAACAATTTTAGCTCCATCGTGGAGATACCTAAGGTCTACGTCGAAGAGAGCTAGGTTATCAGGACCATCAGCGGGAACTCTGCCAGAATCCTTTTGCCCTAAAGGTTTGGTAAGTCTATAGGAAGGGAAGAAGTCGCTAATACTAGAGTAATCAAGACCTAGAGGAGGTAACAAGCCAGACATTGCTAAGGGTTTACCTGCAACAATAATAGGGATGATTACCTGTGATTCATAGATGTGGCGCTTTTCTTCTAACAAGGGTTCGCGAACAAACTACTGATTCTTCACTACTTTAGGACCGCTCAAGTTGGTAAAAGATGGGAGAACTGATGCAGAAGATTGCCCTTTGAGCTATATCTTCTTCTTCTGGTGATCGGCCATTGTTGAAGTTAGAAAATGAGCTTTTCAGAAAGAAGGGAAAATTTGGGAAAGAAGAACGCAAGAGTTTTTTTCCTGAGAGTTGAAAATGTTGGGAAAAAATGATAATGCCTGAGGAAGTCATTTATATAAAGTATTGAAGACCAAACGTTTTCATCATGAGTGGCTGGAGTTAGTGGGTCACGTGTGTGTCTAAGGTGGAGTGATAGGGGTAGCAGTTGTAACCTACATCCCCTAGGCTCTAAAAAGTGATGATGATTGCGATTTTGGTGATTCCGAGAAAATCGCCATGATGACCATGACGTCAGGAACGTGTCCCAAGGTAGCGGAGCAGTTTCTTGCGTGCTCTTTTCTGTTTCCTTTTTCTCTTTCTTTCCCTTTTCATCTTCCAGACATTCGTTGGCTAAAAGGATATTGGTTGACACGTGTAAGGTAAAGTAAACGGCGTCGAAATCAGATGCTGGCAAAAAAAAATATGCTTTTCTACATAGGGGGTCGAAAAGACATTTTTTGGGGGGCAATTTGTTAGCTCCTAAATTCGACACCTCTTGCAAAGTAAGAGATCTAAGGAGAAGCATGAAGAGCTTGCTGGAGGCGAGAGTTGGTCGAATGAAATGTGAGACATCTAAGGAGTAGTAGTCGAAACACGTACCGGACTTAAAACAAAAATCACGAGGGCTTCGACTGCGACGTTGTTTGGTAGTTATTCTGAGGATTCTGAATTCAAATAATTTGGAGGGAATGGTTCGATTTGCCAGATGACTAAGAGGACACATGAACGCCCTATGAGTGACATATCCGTGCATTACGACAAGTGGCAAAAGATGGTGATGCAGGAAGTTATTGGTAGTTATTTCTTGCTATTATAAATAGGAAGTCTTAGACATAGAATGGTGTGGAAAAATTTACTGTTGTACAAGTCACTCTTAAACTTACTCCAAGTATCCGAGTGTAGAGAAAGAGAGTATCAAAGAGAATGTACGTGATGTAAAAACACCACCTTTTATTTTCCATTGAAGTTTATTTTACTTGTTTAAATTTTACAAAGATTTATTTATCTTTCTTGCAATCTTCTCCCCTTTCTATGCCCTCTTTACTTCGTCCTCATTTTAAACTTCTTTCTTTAAAACTTGTATCTTTTCTTTGCTAGAACTTTATGTACTTTTCTCCTATAGTCGAATAGGTAACCTTTAGAAACCTTCTCCCAAATATTGTCAAAAGTGTAAAACTTAGATAAATGTTCAAAGAAAACCTTTTTAGCACATGTCCTAGGATCAATCTGATCGATCCTGTGAGTCACCAAAGTTAGATTTTGAAGATCAGCGGTTGTTTTCCGATTTCAAGGGAAATACATACTAGGCATGAAAAGTAATTTGCTCAACATAGAGCAGATGATCGAAAATAACTACAAGGTGTATATTAAAGACAGGATGATGAGAGATTCTTGACTCAAATTGAAGGTTGATCTTGAAGGCTCCAATGTCTCAGAATAGAACCTTCAAGATTGAACTTAATATGAAGGAGCATAAGTGCCTTGCAACTACAACCAGCAGAGATGAATGGATATGGCAATATTGACTTGGCCATCTCAACTACAAAGACATCATAGATTTGAAGACAAGAAATATGGTTTCAGGATTACCAAAATCGACATTCCAAGTGAAGGGTGTGAAGAATGTTTTCAGGCAAAACAACACAAGAATAGCTCCAACAAGGATGCAGGAAGCAAGTTTGAAGGAATTCTTGAAGTCATATACTCTGATGTATATGGTTATATCCAAGTGGATTCGATTGGACGTAACAAATACTTTGTCATGTTCATAGATGATTTTAGTCGAGAAACTGTGAACTTACCTGATCAAGAAGAAAAGCAAAAGTCACCTTGCTTACAGCATGGAAAGAAGGTCTAGTGAACTCTTGAATTGATCTTATATGCGGAAAACCTTACGGAGCCTGATGGCAACAAGGTGTCTCCCAATGTAAGAACAAGTGCTTGTGATATTTACCGGATGTTATGCGTGTTACCGGCGAGGACAGTCCTACTTGACACTCTTAGTGGCGTTAGTAGACCATGGCGATTATGTATTTAGTGATTTCTTAGAACTTGTGTAACCTTACTTATGTAAACAACTTGATTAGTAATCGCAATCCGACTGTTGGTAATATGTGAAAAGTCTTTATGTACTTAAATGAGATTGAACTTGAACAGCTGGTAACAATTGTGCCGAAGTGCATAGCTTAGAACCATTTAACCCAACTTATCATCAAAGGGTCTAATTGGTAATCAAAGAGTCCTTCTTTCATGCTGAGAAAGCTTATCTCGTGATAATCACGTACATCCACAAAAGTGTCAAATAGAAAAAAAATGCATGAATTTGGTATGGTTCTCGTGAGATTCTATTTTGCGCAGCCCGCGACAACTTTCAAAATATGCGACACATGAACTTATTCGGGTACAACGAATTTCTTACGGTAAAAATAAGATCTAACCCTTCACACATCATTCTTCTCAATCTTCAGAGCAAAATAAAAACATTTGAGTTCAAACCAACTTATGAACTTTGTTGCGGACTTTGATAAAACTTGGCTCAAGATTTGATAAACCATATGTATATTTCCTTGAACCTGTCACTGGCAATTTAAACGATGAAATCACACCATAAGCATAACCTGGATGAGAGTCAAACGGCCATGTCGGGAGGGACTGGATTGTAAGCGTCATCCTCACTTGAATTCAAATACATTTGCACAAGTTGGCTAGTCGCAAAAAATAATATAAATATTAAATTAAAGCCAAGTAACAGCAAAAAATGCATAAAACGATGTGGGGTCTTATGGTCAAAAATTAAGGTGTGACAATACTTCTAGTAGAACCTACTATCTACTCACAGATAGTCAGAATCCCCACAATCTTGACCAGTAGCTCTAAAGATGAAAATCAAACTCAATCATCCTCCAGGATAACCAATAGCAAGAATGATGTTCCAACATCACTTAGGACATCAACACCAATCATAGGACTTAAAATTTTCATAGTAACTTGAATCGTGATACCAAGCTATGGATTAACTTGAATCTTAAATCTTAAATTCACAACCGGACATTAATTTATCCAAAGGAAAGGTCTAAAGAAAGAAAGAACCTTTTGCGTGATGTTACAACAACGCTAAGAGATTCGGGGATCGGGGGTTGGTTATGCCTAGGGTAGGTATTTCACATCCTAAACATCTGTAGTACTCTACAAGAACCTTTTGTTTGTTTGCATGCTAAGTTTGATAAATGTTTGCTATGGATTAGGATTGGGTAAAAGGTGTAGGTGTAGGCCTAAATATAGTTTCTAATTTTGCTCGCAAGGATATCGCATCCTCTGCCTACGTATCCTTACTAGGATAGAATCAGAGCAATCGTAGTTCACCTTACAAGGGATAAAGAACACTTGATTATGATCAAGGTTCCAAGGGGGAACAAACATATCCATGCTTGTGTAGAGTTTATCCAAACTCTCTAGATCTACATTGTACACTCAAGAAAGGGGAGTAAGTAATCATTTACATGATCCTTACGTAGAATTAACCAAACTTTACTTAATTATACGTTGTAAGACAAATTGGTTCTATCCATACCAAAAATAGGAAGAAGGGGAAGTTGCTCGTCAAGATATCGCATCTTGTGCCTACGTATTCTCATTGTCCAATGAGAAATCAGAGCGGTCGTAGTTCAGGCACGAACTACAGAATAAGGATCAATTGGTTCTTCCAGACCAATAGAGAGAGAAGGTTCTATCTAGACCTATGAGTTTAAATCTTGTTGGTTCTATCCAGACCAAAAGGGGGAGAAAGTTCTATCCAGACCTATGAGGTTAAATCCTATTGGTTCTATCCAGACCAAAAGGGGGAGAAGGTTCTATCCAGACCTATGAGTTTAATCCTATTGGTTCTATTTAGACCAAAAGGGGAGAAGGTTCTATCCAGAACTATGAGGTTAAATCCTATTGGTTCTATCCAGACCAAAAGGGGGAGAAGGTTCTATCCAGACCTATGAGTTTAAATCCTATTGGTTCTATCCAGACTAAAAGGGGAGAAGGTTCTATCCAGACCTATGAGGTTATATCCTATTGGTTCTATCCAAACCAAAAGGGGGAGAAGGTTCTATCTACTCCTATGAGTTTAATTGAGCTATCTATGACCCAAGGGTCAATAGAGAGACTTTCCTTTGGAAGGGAAAAGATGAGGCAACTTGGATGAGAACTAAAGAGTTCCATCACTTGGGGTAAGTAAACTTAACAAAGCATAAGCATTCACACGTGATGAATATAAGGGATATGGTTAACTAAAGACTTTCAAACGACATAAAGTGTTTCTAAGATGAAAATCCTTGAATTATTTAATTACCATATGAAAATAGACAAGATTAGGAGCAAATGAAAAAAGAACCTCTCAAAAATGAGAAAAAAATGACAAAGCTATACTAATTTGAAGTTTTGAAGAAAACCAAGAAAAACTAGTATTTAAAAAGGAAGGGATGCACCCATCTAGTGTTGAACTCGCGCCTTGTGGATCACTGGTTAAAAGCCTCACCATACCAACCAACGCGTACAGATGAACTCTTATGGAAGAGAAAATTGAAATACAAAACAATGATGAAAATCAAAATAAAATACAAAAGAGTCGTCCCGTAGGGATCGAACTCAGGATGGCAAGGATATGAATACACAGGCATAACCACCGGGATGGCGATACATCCAGTGTATCAAGCCACCCCATGTTAAGATATACTTAACAAAGCGCATAGCTGGGCAAGCCTTAAGCACAACCAAGTGAAAAGCTCAAAAACGGTTTGATTCCAAACTTCTTCAAAACTTAATCAATTATCACAAAATTAAAGTCAAACATGCTTGAAATTTTGAGAAGAATGCAATGGTGCTAACCAAAATTTAAAATGATGCACATAATTGAAAATACGATTGGTCATGCAATACAAGGTTTTGGAGTGGCTTTAAAGATCAAAGGACCAAAACAGATGGATCCAAGGGCAAGCAACCAAAAGTCCACTCAAGTTTTAAACACCTTACTCAATGATTAAAATCAAAGAAAAACTCAAGCTTGCCATGAATCACAGTGACTGTCAAATTACCAATTGGTGGAGTTGCTTAAACTAGGCTTGGTGTTCCAACAAACAAACTTCTCAATCCACTGCCCTGGGTAAAAAACCTTACACACACCACATTGTAATAACTTAAAAAAAACAAGTTTGATGACATCAAGATTTAACAAACTCAAAATAGAAATGGACAACCAACAGCATAATTTCAACAACAAATTTCATAAAAACAGGAACAAAGTACAAGTCCAGCAGGGTTATTTTGTTTGGACCTAGAAACATCAACATTGTTCTATTGCTAAACACCAGTTCAACTCATTGCTTTGATGCAAGCACACCTAGTTGGACAGGTTACAAAACATTAAAATCTAAAGACTCCCAAGATAAACTGTTAGTAAAAAATCCTAAGATCTAGGGGGACTGTCAAGTCATGGCAGTTGAGCTAATGTATCATGTTTCACCAGGATACATCAAGGGTTCTAACAACAATGCTTTTACGAAAGTAACAACACATATTGATCTAAACTGCAGCCTGACAAAGCTTGTATGCCTGAACAAGAGTTAACAGTTTTTGCAATAAAACTTCTAGCACACCATTTGACAGAAGAAGGTTGGAAATCATAATGCCAACATTAATTCCTTATATTGTTTTAATGACAGTTACTACCTCATCATAACAAACACAAACAAACCTTAGCATAAAGACCAAGTCTTGGTAGCAACAGATGCAATCTTAACAAAGACAAAGTCAAACATCCAATAACCAATTCATTCCATATTTCAAATGAAGGTCACCAATTTATGACAACAAGTACAAACAACTCTTATCATAAGAACAAGTTCAAACATGACAATGTCAAACTCAAAAAAAACTAACACTTTAATATGGCACTGTTGATCCTCAAAGGTCTAGGCATGTAAAACTTGACAGCAGGCTAAATGTCCAAGCACCTATGTCAATAAGGCTGGAAACCTCAATCTGTTAGTGGACTCAAGCAGATTTTTATGAAAACAAGCCTCCCCCCTCATGACAGTCCCCATGAGTTGATAAACTCAAAAATGGCCTTTAAAAGAAACCTCACACAAAGTTGGCCAACAATGCATTATGTACTTTAACAGTAATTTGATTAAAAACACTTAGAATGAAGAAATGGCATATGAGTTGATTTATATTAACTTATGCAACATCTGTTTTGTTCACACATGGTAGGCAGTTGCTACTAAACAGGTTAAGCATTAATAGCACATACATTGTAAAGCTTGGGCAACACTGAACCAAGACTCAACATCAAAAGGTCATCTAACTCAAAATCTGGTATGAGTTTGAACAGCCAAACAATGGCAGCCCTCTTTGTTACAAAATCACATAAACAAGGAACTAAAGAGATCCATTATCCTAGCCCTCCTAAAAACAACAACAGCAACCTAACGGCTAAAAAGGATCTCAATCCCAACCACACCAAACTGCCCTCATGGTTCCAAACAGAAGTGAGGCACACAAACTTAGAACCTCAAAACAGCCTTATGCATAAACTCTAAATGCTAGGAAACTCCAAGCATTCACCAGGTTGAGTTTACAATAGAAAACAACATCTCTAAGATCAGAGCACTAAACCTAGGCCTGAAGTTAGCTTTAAGGAAACCATCTAAACACTAGGTGAAAACAAAATCAGGCCTGCAGCATCTCAAGCAAAAAGAGTCAGCAGACTCAAAGGTATATCAATAAGGATTGACATATCCACACACACACAGCTAGCAGCAGCCTTAAACAAAACTTTAAAGATAATCAAAATGCCAACCATGCTAAACAGGTTCAAGGAGGGACAAAGTCTAAAGTTCATAAATGTGAAATACCAAACATGACAATGTTTGAGGTTAAACCAATAAACCTAGGCTTCCCATGTTTGACAGTTTTTCAAAACAGTTCTGGATGCTAATGAACACAAACTTGACATAACAATGTCCACAATACACCCCGTATTTCAATAGTACATATCAACACTTTTACAAAAGCAACAACCTACACACATATTGCCCTAAGTTGTAATCTAACAGCCCTTTATACATCTTTAACAAGAATCAACAATTTCATAACCACAAAACTCTAGCACTAACAGAACAAACATGACAATGTTGTAACAAAAGCAAGCTTGACATAACAATATCAAATCCATACTTTAAGTGAAAGTTAACAAACTTCGTGACAACGTTTGACAGCATAGTGCAACTTAAACATAACAATGTTTAATCCAATCAACAAACCAACCAATACCTACATGATACACCATAATGAGAAGTTTTTGGATTACATACCTCTTGTAGACCTCCAAAAGCAAGCTAGAAGCAAGAGCAAAGTATCCCTCCCTCCTTTGAGCAAGCCTTTGAAATTTCTTCCTTATGAAGCAACAATTGGTTTTTTTAGGACAATTTAAGCAAATGGATATCCAATTGTTGTTTAAGGTTATGGATAGTTAGTATGACATAAATGGAAGGTGTTCCAAGTGTCAAAGTGATCCAAACTGGTCTAGACAATGTGTTTCATCATTTTGGGCAGAAAAGTCAAACTAATGGGTGTGAGAAGTTGACTTTTGGTTTTGGGGTATTTTTGGCCAAACTAATGGTCATAACACCTTCTAATAATGATTTGGAGATTGTGTGGATGGTTTTTGAAGTGGTTTAATGGTTAGAAATGGTGCTGGTATGGAATTTTGAACAAGGCAGTTTTTTGATGTTTTGGAACCTTTTCTTCACTTACAAGTAAAGCAAGGCAAGATGAGAGAGCTATGGTTTTCTCTTGGGTTTTAGAGTGCTCTGGTGTGTGCTTCATCATATAGGAAACCTCTATTTATAGGCAAGGAAAGATGAGGACAACTTGGTTTTTTGCCTTGGAGGGAGATTTTTAGTGAAAATCTCTTGAGATCCATGTAGTGGTTTTGGTTCAGCAGGTTTTTCTTGCTTGCAAAGGGTTTATATTTCAAAATCTAGCTAGTAATGCGATGTGAGAAGTGACATTTGAGTGAGCCAAGACTCCCCACCTGCTGCAACCCTCAAACACTCTCTCTCATGTGTAACTTTTGCATTTTTCCTTATTAAAGTAATGTGTCTTGTCAAGAACATGAGATTTGCTTGGATTCTCTTCTGAATTAATTAACTTCACCCTATAACACATCATATAAGAGGTCATTCCATGGTTAGCGATGAAGTTCATAATTGGAAATCAAGTTCAGGTTGGGTTTTGACAAGTTGACAAACTAGTGCACATGCCCAACTTTCTCACTTCATAACTCTCAGCTCACAAGGGCTATGGAAGATTTCTAGTACTATTTTGAAAGCCTTCATGGAGCTCTACAACTTTCATGTTTTCATGATCTTCAGATTCCAAGTGGAACTAGGTCAAAAATCCCCTCACAGTTGGCTGAAAACATGCCTAAAAAGGCCAGCAACTTAGAATTTCTCTAAGTGTTTTCTCCCTCTTGTGATGATTTTGGCCATAACTCCAAATCTATGCATTTTTTGCACATGGACCATTGTGAGACTTTTATAGGAATTGTCAATGCCTTTCCAACAAGATTTGAACCAACACAATTGGATGTGTGGTTAGGAAGTTATGGTCTTGCCCCTTTCAAAACCCTAATTTCCCGATTTCTCGATTACTCCTCAATCCTTGATCCAATGGTAATGAAACTTCATGTATAGGTGTAATATGTTACTAGGAACATTTTTTCTTCATACTTTGAGGTCAAATTCCTTATGATTGAAGAGTTGACTTTTTGGTCAACCGAACGATCGATCGATGACTACCGCGTCGACTGTTGATGTTCCGAGTCTTTTGAGGCCCTGAAACTTCTTGAGTGGACTTCACTAAGCCATATGAAATTCATGGACATGATCCCACCACTGGAACACCATTTAAATCAAAAGTCAAACTACGGTTAACTTTTCCTAATCGAAAACCCTAATCGGGTATCCTGAATTGCACTGTCTTTAATCTTTGGGTAACGACCTCAAAGTGGATTCATACTTGACCCAATGGATTATATTTGATGATGTGGAGACTTATTTCATGGAGAATCAATCCAATACATTGACTGATTAAATCATCGAAACCTCGATTCCCCGCTGTACGGAAACCCTAATTCACTTGTATCTTGACAAAGACCAACTTGAAATAGGTTAAGGTTAGATAATCAAATTAATATGATCCTAAAATGATGATGAAGATCTAAGGGGTCAAAATTTGGGGTGCAACAGTTGGCCCTATTTAAATATTTTCACTAGATGGCAATGAGAGATGACAATCCTCATAGAATCATAGTGAAAGGTATTTAAATATAGCAAACCAGAAATTTTGTCCCTTAGATCCGATGGTATGAAAAAGGACAAATGCGAAAATGCAATGAATCTAAATGATGCTTTATGATGCTTGAATGCAAGACAGATGCAGACACACGAGCAAAAATAAAAGAATGACAATACGACGAGTAACTACTCACAGGGGACCCAACACACTGGGGGAAAGATCTGGGGCATAACAAGCAAAAAGTTCATACATGACTAATGATGTTACTGAAGAGGAATCTTTCACACAGGGGACGCAAATTCCACCAGAGAAGACAAATCTTCACTGGGGAAAAGGGAACACACACCACTTGGGAAGAAGGCAATTCTCCACCGGGGAAACGAAAGATCAGAGACGCAAACCTCACTAGTGATCACCAAATGAGGAATTTCCGATAACGAAGAGTTCGAACGGGATCTTCAGGAAAACAAAAGAAACGAGACCAGACGCACTGGGGATGCTAGTATCCAATAGATCTCCGAGACTCGAATGGGGAAAGCAACGACTTTGTTGGGAACATTGGTGACGACCAACTTACGGTATTAATAACAAATGGATTTAGGCAATACCAGTAACCACTGGGCTCTTTAAATGATTTGGTGACGACCAGCTCTTCAAAAAGGAAGTATATATATATCCCTCAAAACCTTAGGAACAAAAGTCAAATATCCTCAAAGCATTAGGATACATCGAAGATTTCATGCAAATGCAACATTCGAGTCTCTGGAAATTCCTGAACTCGGAATCTAAAGTATACATATCCAAAGGTACAAAACTTGAGCTTGGGATGGAAACCAACACTTCCAAAGGTACACAACCTGATTTTGGAGACAAACATATCCAAAGGTACTAAACCTGAGCTTGGAAGCAAACATATCCAAAGGTACGAAACTTGAGCTTGGAGGCAAACATATCCAAAGGCACTAAATCTGAGCTTGGAAGCAAACATATCCAAAGGTACTAAACTGAGCTTGGAGACAAACATAGCGTGACTTCACTTGGAATGATACACAACTAAATCGTCAGTACCTGTTATCCATGGATTTTTCAAATGCCAATTAC